>VZRF01008652.1:7837-432626 GCA_013396875.1 Vireo altiloquus
CAGAAAACAAGAAGCTCGGTAAAATCTGGAAACTTATAAAGTGACGCCATCTCCGCGGATCTCCTTCCCTGCACAACGCACTTCAAAGTGTAACAAATGCAGTGGCCGGCAGGCTCGCGTAAAAAAAAACAAACAAAAACTCAAAAAAAAAAAAAAAGGCAGTAAGGAATGAATACAGCATTACCTTCCAGCAATTACTGGAGCTCCATTTTCTCACCCTAGCTCCCTTCCAAGGGATCCCTATTCCCCTCTCTCCCGTGCCGGCGGCAGCCCCGGGGAGGAGCCCTGCCGAGGGTCCCCGGAGCGGGGACGGGGCGGTGACACCCCCGAGCTGCCGGCACAGAATCCACATCCCCGCTCTAGAAACTTTCTGCAAAACTCGTGTGTCAGGTCTATTTTTGCTTCCTTCTTTCATCCTGTAATATCACTCTTCGCTCCGACGCAACGCAGCCATCTTTTGTGCTGTGCCTTTCCTACAGTCCCTGGATTTTGTGGTGTAAATCCTGGCTTTGCCAGAGCAGGCTGATCCGTTTTGGTGATTAATTTATCCGGTTTGCAAAACGGGAACAACAACAATCGCGGTACATTGACTCTTTCCATTAAGTCTCTCTGCACAAAAAGAATATGCACAATCTGAGCTTTTAATGGATATAAATGTGTATATTAAATGTGCATGTATAATACATATAACCAGATATGTATACACAGATTTAAGGTATTCACATGCTGTGTCTATGCTCACATCAACACACACACACTTCAAAATTGGGAAGTTTAATTGGGGTAATGGTGCTTTTCATGTAAAAATTACAATTATAAAGTATGAATTATTTTTATACCAGGTCTATGTTTGCATTTTACTGCTCCGTGTGTATAACCAAGATGGCAGAAATAGAGAGTAACGTTTGTGAATGAGAATACTGGTCTGCAAAAGACAGATTGTGTATCTACGGAGCTAAACAAAATAAAAGCTGATTATTCTTGTTGACAACAGAGCTCACAGAGGTTCCAAAGTCCAGTTAGCATAAATAGTCTGACAGCTGCACCCCCTAGAAGAACCACTTAAAACTGAAAGTAAAATTGATGTGATTAGATGCTTGCAGAATCAAAACATTTCTTATTAAAATAATGAAATTATTATGATTGTGGCTACTCATTAGCCCTTGCTCTTCATGAAGATGACTAGAGCTGTGCATGAATGACCAGCTCAGCCCTCTCAGGCCCAGTTTGGGAGAAACCTTGTGTCTCCCTCACACTGCGAGCCTGAGTTCCCTTGCCAGAAGACCAATGTTCTGACAAGATTTGAGCCAGCAGGAGAAAGGAAGGTTAAGACCCCTTGTAAGGTGTTGTCTCATCAAAGGAAAGTCAGACTTTGAGGATCACTGCTGGTTTTCTTGGAAGGATTCAGCCAGAGTGTGAGGAAGATAACGTTCTTCTTGATGTATTCTACCTGCATTTCTAAAAGGCTCTTGGCAACATCTCCCACTTTTCGTAGGGAAGATCATCTGCCAGGGAAGAGGAGGTAATGGTCACCTAACAGGTATAACTGCTCAACAGAAAAGCAGCAAAGAGTGGCAGTTTCTGGTTCCTTTTCACAGCGAGGGAAGTGGAATTTCTCAGAGAAGAGTGTGCCCATTGGTGCTGCTGAGTGTGTCACTGGGTGAGCTGGGAAAGGCACTGAGATGAGCTGTGGATATCAGAGTCATGTACGAAAGTGAAGATGAGGGCTTGATGTGAAGAACTGAAGGAGGAGTTTCCCTTACTGAGAGGACAATAAAAGGTAGATGAAATCCTGTCTAAATATAAATTCAAAGGAGCACACATGGGGTTGAAGTAACATCCAAGATTACATGATCTAGCGTATTCTCACCCACCAGCTGTGTTTTGTAATAGTTCAATGCAGTATTGAATGAATTTTTGATCACCAAGGAGTGCACTGAATATCAGGAATTGCTACGAAAGCAATAGCAAACAAAGCAAAGATTGATTCCATACTGCACCTGCATCACAGATTCCAAGCAGAGGGCCAGTTCTCTGTCACAAGAAAGAAATGCCACATCTAGTAGAGGTACAGACAAGGCCAAAAGGAGTGAGCCGAAGATCAGATGGGTCGCATGCAAAGCATGCCTAAATAGTCTCTTCCATCTGGAAAAGAAACAGCTCAAAAGGGATATTAAAGACACCTGCACAAAGCCCAAATTGAAAAGGTGAAAGAAGCCTTTGTCTTCAAGTTCTGGAGGAAGAAAGCCTAGCTGCAGGCTTTTGGGAAATAAAAAGGTAGTTATTCATTCAAAGTGTAATAACCAGTTCAAATTTCTGCCACCAAACATTGTAGATACTAAAAGTTTACATGAATTCAAAAACCAAAACTGGTGTCAGAGCAAATTCACAAAAGAAAAGCCCATTAAAAGACATTAAATCCAAGACACTGGTCTCTGGCTCTGGAAGTCCTGTGGTTGCAGATTGCTGGGTGAGGATTCCATGCCATCACTGTTTTCCCAGCACTTGCATTCTTCCTTTGGGCATTCCTGTTGTGACTGTTGGACAGGGCACTGAGCTAGACAGGCTTTTGATCCTGCAAGGGTCATGCTCATGTTCTTCACATGCTGTCAGAAGAATCAGAAGAACTACTTTTCATCCTGGAGCTCATCTCTCACTGCAGCCATATTTTATTGTCTATAATATCACAAATTCTGGTCTCCATTTTTTCTAAATTGTGTGATACCTCAGTTCTACTTCTCCACCCTTCTACAAATATTTTACATCTATATAAATTACACATATAAACACATCTGTTAATAGGAATAAAAGTCTTCCATTCAAAAACTGTGAAATTCATTTATGTACCACTCTGGCTTTCTCAATAGGCTCAGAAGCAAAGATTCCAAAAAGTCAGTAATGAGTTTACACTCTGAGTTTTGAGTTTACAACTCAAAAATGCATCAATTATTCTAATCTACATTAAGAAACTATTATTAAGAATTCCACATTAAAGGTAATTTAAACAGAAACCTCAAATTAGTGAAGCTTTAGTATAGTAGAGCACAACCATGAGAGCTCATAGCCCAGTGCAGATACTGAGTGAACAAACACTGTTGGATCTTTTCATCCACATTTTTGTATCATTATGTACAACAATGAATGTTATGTTTTGAAACAGGCATCTTGTCTCTTCCAGTGATACCAGGGCTATGTAATAATGGGAAACTTCCCCTCATGCCAAACAAGAAAAAAAAAAATGCTTTTTTGCATTTTCTGTGAAGGGAAAATGGTAGCAGGCAGAACAATCATTTAGCATTTGAAAAGTTTTGTTTGACATAAAAAAAAAAAAAATCCTTTTGAAACAGTAGTGCCAGTGAGGAACATCTAATGGAAAAGCAACTTCCAAAACCTGAGTTTTGACAATGATGCAATGGGATTGCAATTGAACTTCTCATTTTGTCTATTCTGCTTCTCTAAACTAGCAGTAAAATGTAATGTATTTCATGAGGTATTTTAACAAATTTATATATGATAGTGGAACAGATTTAGGCCAGAAATTCTTTGGTCCAACTCAAAAGGATGGCAAAATACTTGAGGAATATTTGATTATTACACTTTCTAAGAGAAAAGCATTTGTATTTTCTTTGTATTGTAGAAATACAAAGAAAATAGAAAATGCCACATTGCCCTGAATTATTATAATTTACAACAAGGAAGTGAACTTTTATGGAGGTTCCAAAGCCCTTCTGTACTCAGAAGATGGGGTGGGGTCCAAAATCAGTCAGATATATCAGTGGCAACTTCAGAGCTCAAGCTTTTAATTCAGCCCCCAATTTTAATACCAAAGACTATTCTGATGCAGAGGATCTTGGGTGTATAAACACAGAGCAGTTATAGTTGCTGTGCAGTTCCCACTACCCTTAAATACTGATGTTTTGGGGTTTTGTAGAGTAAGGAGGTTTTTCCACTCTAGATTGCCAAGGAGTCGTTTCTGCGAAAGCCACACAATTCAAATTGAAATAAGCTCTTTCCTGCCTTTCTTATACATAACTCATCACACCCAGATTTTAATATTTGTGTTCTTGTTTCAAACCTACTCTTCTAATTTATTGTATGAGCAATGTCTTGATTTTCATTCTGTTGAACAAATTTCTTGGAAAAATCCTGGTTTTAGTGCCAGGTATTAGTGGGATAGTTGGAACTGCTGATAGAAGGCTATAAACTTTGGTTTTAGGAAAATACTGATTAGTGCTTACTTTTAAGCGTAAGAATAATCTCCCATTTATTCGGTGAAGTATTTATGGCTGTGCTTTACTTTAAGCACACATTTAAATTCAATTAACTTCATTTTAATAATGGACTTTAGTGCTTTACTCTCTCAGGATAATAAGACCCTTGGCATTTCATTTAGCTGGCTGAGCTTGTTTTTAAGTAAATTTTGTACTCTCAAGCACTGACAAACTGACAAACATGCAAATAAGAGTTACCTTTTTTGCCTAAAGACAGAAAATGATAAACCAAGTAGTTTTCCAGTCCATGAGGGGAAACACCTAGGCATGGAATAGATTTTCATTTCCCTGATACTATCATATTAATTGTCTGGAAGTGAAACATTGCTTTGCAAGGAGGCTTTGTGCCATCTTTGATCTCCTTCTGTACTTGAGCAAGGAGACACATAAGTGTTGTTTTCCATTGAAATGAAGAACGTTTGTTTGCTTGTTTTCTAGACAAAAGCAAATATCTTTGAGACATTATGGGCCATAGCTCCACTTGATATAAATTGGCACGTCTTTTTCATTCCAGGGGAATTACACTAATTTTACACCTCAGAGTACATCTCAGAGACTTTCCACGTCATGTATAAACTTGAATAGAGAGATTCTGTATCATGAGGTGAGATCATAATATGCAAGTGTTTCACAGACATAAAACTATGAGGTCTGGGAATGCTTGACGGTAGCTAGTAAATACAGTATGGTCTAGTCATTAAGTGGGACCAATTGTTTATAAGCAGAATAAACCAGTTGGTAGGCAGAACCAAAAAGCATTTTTCTTTACCATGGCACTCCTAATTAACAGCTTTTCCCCACTGAAGCAATAAAATGAAAAATTATGGTTTTATTAAGTCTTACGTGGCTCAAAAATAAGCTCTTTCTAATGTCATTAACACTTGATCTGTTCAGCAGAGAAGTAACCATTTTAAAAAGAAGTAAAAGAATAATTGAAAAAATTGAGCATTAACCAGCTTACTTCACTGGCAAGGTTATTTCTGATGGAAATTGTGAACTGGCTTAAAACAATGCCAATTTTACCACCATTCAGTGTTAAAGGAAATAAATTGTGTTATGTTGTCATGGTTACTTCAATTAATGTGAAATAAAAGACTTTCAGTATTTTCTAACATTGTTGGTTTTTATGGAACCAGACCATAAGCAAGCCCAGCAAAATCGGAATTTCTGGTTTTCATAAAGTTACTTCTATGAATAATATTAGCAAAGGTTCAGTATGAAAAAATACCTTGAATGCATGTAGCACATTTTCATTTTTATATTGTGAACATTACTGCGATTATTTTCACATGCAGGAAAAAGTATTCCTAGCTGAAGAACAACAATACTGAACAGATACTGGAAGAATGTCAGGCAGGAAACTTGGTACCTTGAAAACCAAGAGTTTTGAGTGATTCACAGCCAGTTTAGAGCAGCTCACCTCTGCAAAAACTGGCAGTGGCTGTGGGTACAACCAGCACCTGAGCTGCCACACACACTTGAGCATATCCATCGTGAACCCCAGGGAGATGGTCCAGCCCAGAGAGGTGGAAGGAGAGTGGGCTTTGCCTCCTCCAGGCGAGAATTGCGTCAGGAAGTTCATATGAGTGAGAATGAAGTGAGACTTTGAGAAGTTTGCATGAGCACTTAGGGGAATTCTCTCAAATTACCACATATTGGTGCTGCAGGTGGCTCAAAAACTTACAGACAGCATAATGCTGAGTAGGATGGCTTCCCCATGTCCTGCCCTTGACTGGGTGTGGTTTGAAGAGGACCCTTTTGCTGACTGCTCCCCATTGCCTGCCTTTTGCCCTTTCCACTTACTTACACAGGCTTTGCATAATGCTGTGTATCAGCCCTAAAGATAATGTTTAGTTCTTTCTTCTAAAAGGTAAAAAACATCTGAGGACAGAATGATTTCAGACTTTCAAATTCCTGACATGGAAAACCCTGTGGTTAGTCAAAAACAATCCTGTTATTTCCACCAGTTTTACACTATAACCATCACTTCCCGTTGGGTGGTTTTGAAGCTACGTCAATGCAAAGGGAGAACAAAGTTAAACCATCCCATCTTCTGAGTACAGAAGGGCTTTGGAACCTCCATAAAAGTTCACTTCCTTGTTATAAATGATAATAATTCAGGACAATTCTTCATAGGTTCTTTGCATTTAAACATCAAATGACACACAAGGCTGCAGAAGCACTCACAATCTCGGCTGTGAATCAGAGGAAAAGAAAGCAGTAAGAATTAATAACTTCTTTGGTGCAAATCATTATTTACAGCTGGTTCACCATTAATGTGTACCTGAGAAACCACTCTGAGTTCATAAAGTTCAGTGAATTCAGTAAATTTAAAAGAATTATTGTATATTACAGGCCAAGTCATACGTGTTTTTTATGCTAGCAAAAGCTTCGCTGTTTCTTTCTGAATAGGGCCTGATTAACAACAGCAAAATTCAGCTCTATGTTAATGCACCATTTAGTGCCCCACTTTTGCACACTGCAGTGCTGCATCTGTGCCCATTTCATGTTCTCAGCTTAAAGTTAAAAGCCAAAAAGAATAGATTGAAATGGCACATTACAAGTATCTCACACATAGTCTTGCTCATAAGCTGAACATCTTTTTTTTGTAAAAATAAAAAAATGGCCTCCTTTCTCGACTGGAGGCCTTTTCTAAATCTGAATTTGGCTTTTAAAATTCTTTATGGTAGCAGAGAGAAAAAGCCCATGATCTAACACTGATGTTGTGCCTACAGATTGTCCTCCTTGCACAGGGCACAAAGTGCTGTCCTGGCTGGTGCGTGGTTGTGCAGGAATCATCCATTCTTATCACTTTCAGTTATTGTTTCCTTCCCTTGCCACAAATATTTCCCACAGTGCCACTCTTTTCCCTTGGCCTCCTTACTCATCCAAGCTAATAGTTAGGGGCACACTGGGCATTTTGTTATGCTTTTTTTTTTATGTTCTGGTAAGCATGAAAACACTCAGTAGGGATTCCATTATGTTTTAGCACTTGTGTTGAAGAGTGAAATAACTTCACAGGCTGTCAGAGGAGTGATGCATCATGAATAGTTCCTTCCTTTATTCAACATATTTTTATTTAAACATTCCTAACCATGTTTTGTAACAAGCTGCTTTCACTGTACTAGACTGTCTGGAGTAGGAGGAGGAGGATCTATTTTAACTTTCAAATGACCATGAAAGATTGGAGAGAAACAATAAACAAGAACATCTCTGTGTTAAGTTATCAAACTTTTTGCAGAGATCTGAGGCTGGAGAGACTAACATTAGCAAAGAATTTTTACCTTTGCTCAAGGTTTTGCTACCCTTGTTTTCAAAAACTTCCATCATTTTCACCTGGGTATTGATTTCTTGTTGAACTGTGATAATTTTTCTCTTTTGTAATTCCTTTGAAGTATGAATGTGTCAGAATTTACATAGAGAGTGAAGTGGACAAACTCATGTCAAAACCCCATTTTTTTTACTGATACTCTTCGAAGTTTTGTCACAAAATTCTGTTTCCAACACAAGAAAATGTCAGCTTTGTCATTTTTTCTGTTGCAAGAATTCATCTCATTACCGCATTCAGCTAAATAACTGCACCAAGCCTTTTATTGGACATCTCTGATGAGTGAAACACCCAAACCTCCTTTTATGATATCAAATGCGTGAAGGTCATTTAGCCTTAGCAGGTTGCCCTGCCTGGAAGGAACTATGACATGGTCAAGAATGGACCATCCAGGAGAAGAGGAAAGGGCATTTTCCTCCCCTCAAAGCTTTTCACAGTGCAGTTCAAGTCTGAAGTTACTGAGTATTCCTGACTCTTCCTCACCTCTTTAAAACAAGTACGTCAACAATGGAAGGGTTTTGTCTATGCACAAGTTGAAGTCAAGTCACAAAAAGTTTGCAAAGTCTTCTCTGTCTGATAGTGTTCTTCTGGTTTACCCAGCTCCCTTTCGGATTTGCTTTTGGTAATTCTCAGGAGTTGGCCAAAGCCACCAACTCTGATGGCACATCAAACCAGGAGGACACATGAACAGCACTACAGCCTTCATTATCTTGCCTTATGCACTGACCTGTGCTTGGTGTTAACATTGCTTAATCAAGCCACAACATTGTATGTTCCTCCAGATGTTCACCTTTAAAAACAGTCTAGATACAAATTTTTGAAAGCTAAGTTGAAAACCTAAGAGCAATTTCTTCACAATACTTGAGTCTGGAACATCCGTTGTCACTTTGCCCTAAACCCGACTCCTGGTGAGCATGACATGTGCTGCCCAGAGGCAGCCTGAGACTTAGGTCGTGACTCAGAGTGCTGTTAATCTTCCTTCCTTAGGGTTTCCTTCCTCCCTGTGTCCAGGAAGTGGGTCCTACACCAGGTTTCTGCCTGGTACAAAGCGTGGCCCCACGGCGGCATCTCGAGCTAACGTCCGGCAAAGGAAAGGAGTTCTCTGCACACACAGCCCCATCAGTTCCTGTGACATCCAGGGGAGAGACAGAGCTGCCCTCTGAGACTGCTCACTTTGATGCTACTCCTGGTAGTGGTATCAGGAGCATCAAGAGCATGGAGCTTGTCCAGGGATGTGCTTAGCAAATCCAGACCTGGCTGGGTTTGAGCACTCTGTTGCAAGTTGCTTCGTTTCGCTAAGCATCCAGAGGCCCAGGATGCCAGTAGCCAGCAGCAGTGAAAAGCAGGGTCGTGGCATACAGAGACTGCAGACTGTGCTGGCTGTGCCTTGCCCAAAGTCATAGGTACATTGGGATGGACCTCCAGAAATCGGTGGTCTCGTATCCACCCCCACACTGAAACCAGAGCTCTGCTTCCCAGATGATGCACAGCAGTCTGGCCTTGATAGTGGACACCAAGGTACTTAAATGCAGTGGCAAGCTTCTCATCTCATTTTCTGCTTCTGAAGTAAAAAACTGGGGGTGGTGGTGGGGAAACACAGTTTTTAAATCAGTCGATTACTCTTTGGAAAAGATGGCAGTGAACTGGCCTTGGGCATCCTGCACAGAAACAGGAGACTGAGAACCCTCTTCCTAAATCTCTGTAGTTCTGTGCTGATTTACAAGTCCTAAAGATGAAGTTCATTAACGATATTGCCCTTACAACCTGAACTGGGAAAATTCTTTTTCACTCTTGGCTAGGAATATAACCTAAGAATGGCAACACAGTATTATCTTATTGATGCAGCAGAAGATTCAGGTCTGATTAAAATAGATGGCTGTGCGGATTTAGTGGCACAGATGTGCAAACTAAAGGGTAGCACCAAAATAATACCAGAAAACTTTGGAGTAAAACATTTTGGATCTGTCCTCAAGCTGCATTGTCCTTCATTTGCTGTAATGGGAAGAGTTGAAAGCAAGCTTTAGCCTCAAAACCAGAAGGAAGCAATAACAAGGTCCCCAAAATATAATGGCAAATTTACATAAAATAAGGAGAAATTTTGAGGAAGTTCTTCATGTAACTAGGCTGCTCTTTTAAGGAATTCCACATATTGGAATGGGGTTTGCAAAATCTATTCAGTAAATTTAGCAGCATGAAGGTAAGAATGACTTGGGGATTTTTTCAGTTCCGCAATGTTGATAAGAAATTCCTTTTTGTTTTTTTCAGTTTTCTGAGAATTTTGAGAAAACCTTTTTCCCATTTTTTCAAAATAAAATCAGCTTTTCTTTTCTGATCCATTTGTTATGGATATAACTATGAACCGCAGGATAAAATTGCTGGCTACATGCAGTGTGTGCTTAAAGGACACAGACTTTGGGCTCGCTCCTGCCTCACAGACATTTTATCAGTCAGAAGAAAATTAATAACAACCCAGAACTGATTTGCATTTGCAAGCTCAATAAAGAGAAGGAATGCAGAAAAAGTAATCACACGGGAATGTATGGAACATTAAAACCAGCAGCAAAAGGTGGTGTGTAGTCAAAACACAGGTGCTTCATCACTGTATTTTCACTCAAGTATCCCTATCCTCAAATAACCTGCACATAAATCCCTGGAAGAGGTGGCAGGAGGACTCTGGAGGATGAAGGAAACAGTGTGAGGAGAGCATGGACCTGGCACCGAAGGATTACAGACCGCAAGAACTTTTTGGGTTAAACTTCTTCACATCAATACAAAGCTGCCAGTCACAGGCTGGGCTGTCTGCTGGGTGACCTGCTTTTATGTTCCCAGAAGAACAGATAGGACCTAATAAATAAAATGGACCCTTTAGATTTTCTTGGTTGTGAATTTTACAGTTAATAAGTCAAAAACATCAGGCTGAGAGGCAGACTTTAGCTGAAGAAGGGGAGAGGAGAAGTCAGGGCTGGACACACAGAGCTCAGCAGTGCCAGCTGCCGTAGTAAGTGGCATTCTTCGTGCTGAGTGTGCTGAAACTGAATCACAATGAAGCAGATGCCATAAGTCTAGAAGCGTCTGCATTGTGTTACTCTGGTCAGACACTCCTCTCGTCGGGGGAAGAAAGGTGCTTGGACAGCCAGAGCCATTGAAGAGATGTCTCACACACACATCTACCGTCTCTGGTCAGAAGAAGGAGGGAGAGGAACCATGTACGCCCACAATTACGAACCAGGGGTCTGATCCAGAGTCTATTGAAGTCCATTGAAAGGTTTCCATTGACGTCAGCAAGTGCTGGATGAGCCCCTAGAGCTTCACTGCATGCTCACAGCATCATGACTGATGTCAGCTGGAGCTTCACTGGGTGAATTTCGGGACTGGCTCAGATGCCCAGTTTCCTCTCCTCTTGTGATGGGTAAAAGGGCAAGGACAGGGCTGCAGGTTTTTAGGCTGGTTCTAAACAAGGACCAGGCTTCTTCGTATGTTGCAGCAGACTTGGGCTGTGCTAAATTAATGCCATCTGCTCCTGGCCTTCCTCCCCTGGCCTCCTCCCACCTCCTCCCTCAGGGGGCTTCTGACAGTAGAGAATAGCTGGAGTACAGTCACAAACATCACGCCTCTTCCTGTCCCTAACACACCCTTTACACCCTTTGTTTCTCTCTAAGTGTCATGGGTGGAGTAGGATCCCAGTACGCTGGCTCCAAACCAGCTGGCAGCATCTGGCCAGGCTCAGCCCCATTTCTCCCAGACGTGGAGGACCTGAAGCAGGCAGAGCCTCAGCTCTACAGTCTCCAGGGGTTAATGAGGTTTTTTTTTTCGCCCAGGAGAGGAGTTCTTTTCAGTGATGTCACTCCCAGCTGAAAGCTTACGAACTTTCCAAATTCAGAGGAGAATTGCAAATACCGTGTGAAATCTTTTCTCACCCGAGGTTGGAACATTTGCCAAGAGCCCTCTCAGAGCAACATCCCACCACTAGTCTGAAAGTTCAAAAGGTAGGAGCCATTTCTCGCTATCAGTGTTTGTGAAACCCAATTGAAAGGAAAGATCCTAATTACATTTGGCATTTCTAATAGTCAGTCTCCCACTAAACAAATGACATCATTTGTGGCACTGGCGGTAAAAGAGCCCACTGTAAGGGATTGTAAACAACAGTCCATCCAGCCTCATTCTGCTCTAACAAAGGAAAGGGAAGGAGGAGGAATCTTGCTAAATGACTATGATGTCCACTTTTTTTTCAAGGATTAGACATGTCCTCATACCTCTGCAAAATGGTTTTGAAACAATGGATGAAGCACACTCAGAAACTGGGACTTTTGGCAGCTCTGAGGAAATCCCTGCACTCTGCAATGTGCAGCAGCTCAGGCTGGGGACTTTCTGGATCTGAATTTTGTGCATCCTAAAGATCTGTGAGGTTGGTTTGAACCTTCTCCTGATGATGGCATGCTGTATTTGGTATTTCCATGGGATGCATTTTCCAAAATAGTTCTTAGATTCACAATTCCTCTTGGAAAAATGCATCCTTCTTTCTCTTCACCTGTGGGGGCCACAGCTCACCCCTCTGTTGAAGGGGAAGGGGTGGTTCTATGTAAGCCTAGAAGGAGCTCCCTCTGGAGAGGAGCAAATTGGCTCTTTGCGGGATGACCTCCACAGGATTTTGCTGCAGCAATGAAACAGCCTGGCCTTACCGAGGAAGTACCACGATGCAGGAGCTGTGAAACAAATAATAATTAAGAGAACAGACAAAAATATGTATATATAATGTCTAAGACTGCTGAATTTCAGTCTCAGGTTGTATGTTTTATAGTTTTTCTATGCAGCAGCCTGTCCCAGGGTTATGCTGGGAATCAGGACAATGCCAGCTCAGAATGACCCATGCTGCCAACACAGGAGGATTCTTCAGAGCTCTTCTTTCCTTGTAATGATCCTTCCTGACTCTGCTTAGTTTGTGATATTTGAAGGCTTTGCAGCATGAGGTGGTACGAACACAGGCCATTACTTGTAACAGGATGCAGGTAGGAGCAGTTTGATATCTGCATGCCCATAACTGTAACCTGCATCCAGCTATTTTCAGCCCTTCATGCAAATAAAAGCAACATTTGCATTCGGATTGCCCTTAGTGCATAGATGTGATGGATGATAAATTAAAAGTACAGTGCAAGGACAATACGCATCTGTTCCATGGCAGAGAGACTTTTCTTTTTCCTTGCCAGGTTCTGTAGATTAATGCCTTTTGCCAGATTTCTTTTTAGGCAATTGCACTCACCACTGAAAAACAACTGATCATTTGGGCTGGGAGCTGGAGTATTATCTTAATACTTTCCCACTACTCAATTTTTGAAATCTTCTTCCTAGCTGTGCTTCAGATAGCTTCCTTATCCTAAGGAAATGGCTTCACTTTGGTCTTTTTTTTCATTTGCAAAAGTATGGGATACATTCTTGATCCGAGCCTATGGGAAAATCCCCTTGCCTGTGAAAGGGGATGCGTTCATAATGTTCCTTTCTCTTATTAATTTAGTTACAAGGCGCTCTCTGAATCCTGTGCAGTATCACCATGCAAACCCTTTCACGCTAGTTAGGCTTCATTCATAGGAGCACTCGCCTTGCTGAGTGTGAAAGAGGCCATTTATGCTTAATAATGATAATAACCAGCAGTTGGAGACTGGGAAAAGAAAGGAAAATAAAACCCTGCAGAACTTTACAGGAAAGGACATTTAGCGTTGCCAGGAGGGTGAGGAGGTCAGACATCTGGTGGTTAGTCTCGCCCTGGATTACAGGCAAGAATGCTCGGCCATGGAGGTGGGGCTGGGCTGGCCACTGTGGCAAAGGCGCTCGTGGCCCATGGGACATTGGGGTGCCCCAGGGTGCCCCACATTTGCACCAGAGCTCTTTTGTTTGGGGGTGCAGAGCACATGGTGAGCTCATTCTGCATAGCCAAACTCCCAGGGAATTAACAGCAAGGAGAAGTTAATGCCCTGGAAAAATATAGGCAATTAAGTTGGGGTAAAGACTCCCAAGGAGATATTTAGGAAATCCCCCAGAAATCAAGTCATATTCATCCTTGTTAACCATGAAAATGCCCGACATGCAGGATCACAGAGACCTGTGTGCCCTCACTGGGTGGTCACAAGCTTTCTGGGCACAGATGCCAGTGACAAACTGTCCTTCCACTTGTAGGTCCTTCCATAAGGAGCCCTCGGCATAGCTGTAAGGAAGAAACCAGAGTGTTGCACCTGAGAGTATCAAACCACTGCAGAGTACTCCTGAGGAAGCAGTGGGATGGAGAGCTCCTAGGATCAGCTCTCATTTGGCCAAGGTCACTGAAAGATAGAGAGTAAAGCCTAGAATAATGCTGAGCCCACAAGTTGTATCTTAGCATCAAAGTGTACGATCTTAATGATGTTTTTCCTTTGGTGCTGCAATTTCAACATCCCCAGCATTTTATTTTATCTCAGACATTCACTGTGTTCAGTTTGTGTTCATCTCCATCTATTTTTAACAAAAAATAAACTCAAATGTACATTGGAGCAACACAGTATTTTTCTGGAGTATCATGAGACTGCTCAATCACATCTTTTCCTGGCACTTAGTCCATCAGTTTATGAATTATTTTGTTACACTGAGTACATAGTTTAATGGCTGGGAGTGATTGTTCTCAAAATATGGATGAAGTTGTCATGAAAATACATAGCTAGGGTTGCTAAGGCATGGTTAAATTAAGGCATGCATTGAATTCTCAGTTGTTTTAGCTGTTGTTTCCTTGCCATGTTTGGAGAACATCCTATCTAGTGCAGTCCTCCAGGACATCTTACTGGATTCTCCATCAGGCAGTGACTAACCCAATGCTTTGAGTCACCAATTTGCCATCCCTGGGCTCTGGCCAGGCCCGTGCAGCAGTGGAGGGGCAGTGATTGGCCTCCAGCACTGCCTGTTTTGCAATTCCAGGAATTCCTTCCAGCCCCTTTGAACTAAATTCTGAACAGACTTGCACTTCAACAGAGCATTTGGCTCCATGATACACAGGAAGGTTTTCAGTAGCACAGAAAAGGTCAGAAAACAGTAAGAGCTGGTATTCTAGTATTTGATTTTTAAGGGTTTTAAAAGCACTGATAGCAACAGATGGAGTCCAAGGAGCTTTTCAGAAACACATATTGAAAAGGTCACCCTGGGTTTGCCTCCCATAGGCCCATGCAGCAATTTATTCAGAGAAGGGCACCACAGCAATTTCAATTAGAAACTCTGATAAAGAAGATTTTTATTGGGTATCTCTGTACTTCTGACAGACCACAGCATTTCTGGCTTCTCTAGAGAGAGCTCAGCTGACACCAGTTACATCTCTGGTCATCTGTGACTCGTCACTGGGGATATTTTTCCTGCAGCCTTCCTGACAGAGATCATGTGTGTGGGTGGGATGTGGGAAGCATAATTACCCTAAAGGGGGCTCCTCATAACCAGCCCACTTCAATATTCTCAATAGATTTAGTCTGTGCCCCACCATCTACGCACAGTGAAAAAGAATATGTACCAAATTCTTATTTTTGAGCAAATATCTATGGAAAAAGAGCATTATTTGCAATTCCGTGCAAGGTCTCAAATCCATGCAGGTATTTGAAACATGATTAAAGGGAAATCTTCAGACTGAAACACAAGGAGAAAAAAAACGAAACAAAGACAACAAAAAAACTCCCACAACCCAAAAGAAAATAAAAGACCAGTCTATGAACATGTGGAAATAAAATTTTCAGACTTGCTAAGTGAAACAGAAGCCCTGTATTTATCTCAGAACATTCTATTGCTTTGGACAAAGGAAATCCACAGCAATAAGAGCTAGCAAAGAAAATGGTTTATCATCAAATCCAGTGACATAGATTAATAACTACTCATTGCAACTGCAGTCAACACCTTTCTTGTAAATCCAGCAAATAAATAATCACTGCCCTGTACGTGATCTGCAGCCTGCAGTGAAGATGACCCCAAGTACATCCCAAGCACATGGGAAAAGGATCAAAACAAAAAGCACATGATGGTTCTTAGCAGAAATGACATTATCTGTGGAAGGGACAAACACACATGGCCTTCAGATTCATGCAAAACAATACCAGGGCTGCAGCAGGGCTGGGACTGGGAAAAGCAGATGCTGTCCAAAGCAGGATCTGCTCACGAAGTTTAATGTGCTCAACACACATCAGGAAATCAGAGCCCTTTCATGTGAGTCAGAAGAGCTCATGGAAAGTGCTTTTCCAGCAAACATCAATGAACCAAATGACAGAGTCGGGAGGCAGGATTCAGCCCAGGATCCCTAAGTACACTCGATCTGGGTTTGCCTGTGTGTTCAGCTTCTCGTGGAGAAAGGAGGCAGCTACAGAAACAAGGCCTGGCTTAAGGTCAGGAGCTACTGAAAAATGTAGGAACAATTCTGCAGCATTTCCTCTTAGAGACGCTGTTATCGACAGCAAGGAGCAGAACATTTCAGCTAGTGCTAGTTCATGCAAAATTAAAAACTCATACAAAGGGTCCCTGAGACACATGGAGAGGGGGAAAATCCCCCCCTTGCCACATGTTTTTGACTCCTCCAAAGACAAATTCAGTTTAACCCTCAAATCTAGAGCTGTTTATGCAAAAGTAAGAAAACCATCTCTAGCTTTTAATATATGCCAAATCCGTTGTTTTGGCTAGAGACTCAGATTAGCTTTGGGCCAGTGTAACAGACTAAGTGATTTACTGAAGTCACCTTCACAGTGCCTGCCAAAATTTTATAAACCAAATACAAGATGCAGAGTTTTAGAAGCATCCAAAGGCAATGTTGGCCTCCTCATACAGTACAAAGCTGTGCAGACCACATGGAAGTTACCAGCATTGTTTCTGACAACTAAAACATCTTAATTCTTTTAGCATTAAAGGCAGTTTGCAAAAACATCTTAATTGTTCCACATTCAGAGTAACAGACGTGGAAAATTTAAGCCATGTTTACAACTGAGTGAGAGCTAAGACATGTCTCAACCATGAAAAAAATGACAGATAAATCTCACTAGATAGAATAAACAAATATTGGTGGTGTTTATGTTCATGGTGTTCATGAGTATCTCCAGAGGAATTATCTCCATGAATGGTCCGGGTGGAAGGCATGGAGCTTCCTCTGTGTGTGCAGTTGGGAATTCCTTGGTTTTTGTGCACACAGCTTACAGATGGGGGAGAAAGAAACCTCCACACTCAGCTACAGCTGCCTGCAGGAATAGCAAAGGTAAGATCACCACATTTCAGGTCCTCCATTCTTCTCTCACACCAAGGTATTTGTAGTGAAATCTTGGAGCTCTAAGAAGGTGGCAAAGGCTTTTCCTTCTCTGTCATTACCAGGCACAAAGAGATGATACTCAGAGTCTCAGCAAGGAGTTGCAGGCATCTGCATCCTCGGTCCTCCCCACCGCAGCACTCCCAGCCTCCAGAGATCTCCTGTGGGATCCTGGGGAGCCACTGCTGTGCCTTGTGAGCAGGGTCAGGTGAATGGCAAAGCTCAGGCCAGAAGTGACCTGGGAAACAGCTGGGTCCTGTGCAGGGAGGTGGCCACAGCACTGGTGTTGCTGTTGGCTGCCCGCCCTGCCCGGGGCATCCAAAAGGCATGCAGGGAGTGCAGGGACTGCAGCTGCCCAAGGTTTAGGATGTGAATGAGCCTGTCAGGGCAAAGGAAAAGCAGCTTGTGCCCTAAAGCTATTCTTCCCCTTCCTTTCTAAACAAAATCCAACTTACTACAAGGCCCAAAAGATAATTAAGAGCACAGGGGTGACACTTCTCTAAATAGAATTTTTAAAAGAATCCTGTGCTTTTTCAGAGTGTTATCTTAGGGAGTGTTATCCCATGAACATCATGTGAGGCTAAAACTCCCCTCTGCACTGGCAGTGACAACTCTTGCTCCCAGTGAACCCAGCCCTGGCACTGGCACACGAGCTGCCAGCCAGGGAAACATGTAAAGCAGCCACTTGAAAAACAAAATTCCCCACTTTCTTGTGCATGTGGAATGAGCATGATTTATCTGGGAAGGAATTTGCCCTCAGTGTTGATCTCCTTAAAAGAGACTGTAACTAAAATAGCTACAGGCTGCTCGAAAATTAACCAGTTGTCGTGTGCAGTGGCCTTCCCATTATTTCCCCTCATGCTAAACCCAAACTCTCATCCCGTGTTAGTATGTCCTTAGCTCCTCTCCCCAGCAGACAGGGCAGAGATGGGTATCCCTGCAGGGTCACTGCTAATTCCACAGAGGTGCTGGAGCACCACTGTCACTGGCAGCTGGAGCAGAAGAGCTGTTCCCAGCCTGCCTGGGCAGAGGGCTTCCCAACAGTGGGAGAGTTATTTGGAAGGCAGGGAAGAAGCCAACTGACACAAATTGCTCACCCAGACAAACAATCAGGATTGCAAGTATCAGGAAGCAGGATTAGAATCACAATTTCTTGGCACAGACATTATTGGCTTAATATTGTTTGTGAAACCTAAAATGAATTGATTGGGGGGAAGGAGGGGAATCAACCACCCACCAAAAAAACCTTGCAAACAAAACAGTCTGTCCTTTGTAGGTTCGTTTACAAACTCTCCCACACAGCCTGGGACTAAGTTTTGGATCAAGGCCTCAGCTTGGCTTTCATTTACTGGCCAAAAACAACGGAGTGGATTTACAGGGGGGGCAGGTCTGGGCGATGCGAGGGAGGTTGTCATCTCCTTGTGTTGGCTGGGCTGGTTCATGTTTCCCTGTCTGCATCCCAGCTGTAGCAGCCTTTGCAAGGAGGAGGGAGAGGAATCCAACTCACTGTAAAAAGGTCCTCGCTCCTGAGTGCTCAGAGCTGGGTAGGATTTAACCCCTAACACCTGCAACTGTCTGTAACCAAGAAGTGGTATCAAATCTGAAATGCCTGCAGTGATGGGGCACACCTTGGGCAGGAGAGCTGCTGAAGTCAGTGAGTGCCTGGGGAAGCACCAGACAATTAGGTGCTGTACCACACTGAGGAATCATCAAGATGTTTGTTCCAGCATAATAAGGATGATGAGGTACCACGGGATGCACCAGCAGGTTTACCAAGTCTTTTAACTCAGGTCATTATTCACAAAAATCTTTGGTTTAGTCTTTTGTTTAGAAAAAAACAGGAGGTTTTAATGTCCCTTTAAAAACATCACTACAAGGACTGCCAGATTAACTTGCCAAAACAGCATTATTGAGCTCCTGGAAATCTGTGGCAAGGAAACATGGCTTTAATGTACCTCATTTAACTCCTCTCATTCAGAGGAGTCAGCAGGTGTATTTCTGTGAAGCACTCAAGATGCTAATGGAGGCAGCATGCAGTCAACAGCCTGTGCCTTGCTAGAACTGGAGTAACACAGCTGGAAAGAAAAATACTCTTTTTCTCTTCTCTCTAGAGGTCTCCAGAGCAAAGGGATTTTTTCAGTCTCTCCAAGATCCAGCATTTTTATTCCTCTCCACTGCTTCAGCCAGCATTTATCTCCACCTCACTGTGCACTTCACACAGTTCAGATACCCCATTCCAGCAAACTTCCCTTGATGGACCAATGCCTAAATATAGAGGCACCCATTTATGTACTACACTTGCAGTGTCAAAGTAAATACTAAGTGATTTTGTGGAACACAGCTCGAATATCTGCCCTGAACAGCTGATTATTGCTCTTGGAGCAAAGCAGCACAGTCTGGCTCAGTTGAACCAATGTCCACAGGAACAAAATCAGGACAATGTCACAGGTGAGATAGGACAGATCTGTATTTGAGGCACAGAGCAGGAGACTTGGCTCCATCCCAAAACATGCCAGAGCCCATCTAATGCTCACTCTGCTCTCACTTTGTGACCAGGCTGTGACCCTGAAAACCCTCACTGCCCTGCTCACTCACCTGGGGAACTGCTTTAACCCCTCACCTGAAACACCACTGCACAGTGTCTGCGCTCGCCCCACGCTGTTGCAGTTCCCATGACCCAGCACAGCCTCTCCCATTTTCCTTCCTGCTGACCCAGCTCCCCACGAGGTGCAGTCACTGCCAGCCCCACTCATGCAGCACTCAGTGGTCCAGGCTGAATTCCCATTTTTTTGCAAGAAGAAACTGAAAGCTGCCTCTTCTGCTTCCCAAGAGAGTGACTACTGACAGTGACTTGCGAGTCCACTGTTTCACCCTGCAGATAAAGGCTCTCAATTGAAGATTCACTGGTCTGAAAGCAGGATGCTATAGCACTGCTTATCCTGGCCTCAGGCAGAGTGGAACAATTCTGGTCTTTGCTTCCAAAACTGCTCCATCTGATGGTGAATTGATGTAAAACATATCCATAACCCTAGAAATGCCCTTTGCTCTAATCTTCCACCCCAAACACCAGCTCCTTTGGCAGCCTCACAGCAGGGTGCCAATGCTCACACCCAGCAATTCAAACACCTCTTAGCACAGAGGCTCAAGTGCTTAGGAGGGGGATGTTATAAAACTGCCAAGCACAGCTACCTGTGGAAGGGATCCTCCAGACCACCATCTCCAGTCCAACATCCCCAGGGCAGCAGCCTGGCACCTGTGTGAGAATTTAAAGTGAGGTGATATCTTTCCCCTCCTCCCCGAGCCTGGCAGTGCTCCCAGATGCAGCCTGGCCCCATGAGAGCTGCTGCTGGCGAGTGTGCAGAGAGCAGTGCCACCGTCAGATTTTGCCAAAGGGCCATCTTCTACTCCTGGGAGCATAACAGCAAGAGAAGAATGACAGGAGAGGAGGAGACAGATCTCCATTTCTTGACTTCGTGGTCCCTAGGGAGAGCGATGCTGGGTGCCTCTCCCAGCTGGCCAGCTCTCGCTCTCCCACTTGCTGCTGGTGGCAGCGTGGGATTGCAAACAATTGCTACTGGGCTGGGTGCATCCTAACGTGAGACAGGAGACAGCTGGAGGAGATAAAAAGGGAATTACTCTGCTATTTCCCACAACGGAACTCTAGATTGTGCTAATGAGAGACGAGGACACCTTCTGTAAGTAGAGCAGTTTGAAGCAATGATGTTGTTTCCCTTGTTTCATTAGAACTTCCTGTGTGGCTCTGAAGAACACAGTCCTTCCTGATGTCCTGTATCTGCTTTGCTACGTATCCATGTTCCTTTTTCTCCAGTTATTTTCCTTCCCATGGAGGTATTTGTAGAGCAGTGCAGCCAGCAGCTGATGGGCACGAACTCCCCAGCCCCTGTGCCCTCTGTTTTCCTCTGTGCAATGGGTTTCTGGAAACAATGTTGGATTGCTCCTGCTTACTAAATCAGTCCTGGTTTTTACAGCACCATTTAAACTACTTCCTCAGGAAATTTCACAGGCACACTGGCAGGCATTGATTTCAAGAAGAAAATATCCCAGCAGGAAACTTAAAAAGGAAAGATGTGCTGTAATTATATCTGTTCTGGGCTCACAAGACAGAGGAAGATGAGATATAAACTAACACATGCACTGGAGCTATAAGGTGCAGTAATGCTGTCATTAATACAATCAAAGCACTCCACAGCACAATTCAGAGCACTTTTCTTGCAAACAGAGTTTTGAAGCCAAAGTGCACAGTTCTCTATTTGGTCACACATGTGGTCCCAAGCAGCATCAATGCTAAATGGCACAGACCATCCCCTCTTGTCACTCCACAATCCAGTTAGATAGGCACAAACAATTAAATACCCATGACAATTTCTGATTCAAAAAGAGTGGACATGCAAGTCCAGGCTTTCAGTCAATATCTAGAAACAATAAATGCTTTAATAAAAGAAAGAAAACTACACAATGAAAGGGGATAAAGGCTCTGAGAAGTATGAAAGTACTTCACACTGTCACAACAACAGACTTTAATTTTACACAGCTTCTCTAAAACTGCCTTTTTCTCAGCCAGTTCAGGATCTGCACGTATAGTCTGTCCTTTACTAATTGAATTTATCCGTGGTGCCTTTTTTCTTCAATGCATACATGATTTACAAAGCATGGATTGGTTTTAGGGTGATACTCCTTTTGAAGTGAAATTCCCAAATGAAGAAATGAAGGCGGGGTAGGAAATGACTAGATTTACAACTTCTTTTGTTTCAATTAAACTGATTTCAGGTGTCTTCTCTGAAAGGAGAACCCTCCTAATCAAAAGGAATATCCTGCTCTGCTAGTGTCCCAAAGCCAACCTCTCATACTGGACAGCAACCTGGACAGTCCAGAGCCAGAGAGGGATTAACCCTGTTAGCCAACATCAGTGGGGATAAGGTTGAAACCACAGACCATATCAAACAGGCTGCAGTGGGCACCAGGAGCCACTGAACAAGAATGTTTTTACTTTTAATGTCCTTGGACCTGCACTGGTGAAGACAGCTGCCCTGCAGAGCCAGTGCTTCTCCAAGGTAGCAAAACCAATAACTTCACCCAAGGGATGAATGTAGTGAGGATTTTGCTGAGGTTTAGCCACACTATTGGGAAAAAAAAAAAAAACAAAAACAAAAACAAAACCCCAACATGTAATTCTTATATCTGAAAATTTATCAAATAAAAACTTGTTTGGTTTTTTTTTCTGAACCTGATTTTGAAGTAACATTGTCATTTGTATTTGTGAAATACAAATACACATTTACTTATAACAGGGGAAAACACACTAATTATTTTACATCTCTGCTCAAAGCAGATTTACCTCTTGTAGTTTGCAAGGGGGGGAAATCTAATTATTGGTACAAACAGGAAATTCGGGAATAACTTTATAACAATGTTTTATAGATCTGCTTTGTGGACAGGGCATTCCTGGAGACGCTCCTTTCTCTCCTGGTGACTTGTTCCACTTTCCTCACTTCAGAGCTGAAGAAGAAATCAAGTTTTCCTTTCCAGGCTCGGTTTTGCCTTGTTACAGCACAGCTATTTATACTCCCTGGAACAATAGCTGACCTTGGCCCGGCGCGAGCACTTGCGCTCCCCGTGCCTGCATTGTCCCGCAGCATTCCCACCCCGCTCCTGCGCTCCCTGCCCTCCCCAAGGCTGCCAAGCCCTTGGACTCAGGGTGGGGATATCACAGAAATCATAAACAAAGCGAGGCGAGCCACAACGCTCAAGGCTCGACCGGCAGCGTGTCCAAAGAGGTGATTTCTCCCTCCCCCGGCAAACGCAGGGATGATCTTCCCTGCTGACCTCTGTCATGGTATCGTTTCTGTGCTACCAACAGCTGCTTCTTCCAGTGCAAGCAAACTTCTCCCTGGTGGTTTAATTCCCGGCAAACAAGTCAGGTGTCCTGGTTTTCCTCCTGGGTTGCTTTTGCTCTAAGGAAACTGCAGCTGGAGAGGTGCAGTGCATGTCCCGCTGCCCTCTCGCTGCCGAGTCCCCATGCCCTGCTCCTGGGGCAGCCCCTGTGCTGCAAGGGAAGGGGATGCTGCCAGCCCCACCAGAGCCTGGATCCCACCCTGGGATCCCCCTCCGGGGCAGCCTGGCAGGGCTCTCGGGCAGATCCCCGGCGCGTTCGTGAAAGCGGAGTTGCCATGTGCCACCCAGCCGAGGCCAGCGAGCGGCTCAAGGACCCGGGAAGGAAAGGGTGTCAGGAATCCTTCCCGCAGCACGGCTTTCCCTGGCTTTTGCCGTGGGGTCAGATGGACAAACCCGCTGGTGTCCGGCTCTGCCCGTGGGGAGCCCAGGGACGCTCGGGGCGGGCTGTGGAGCGGGGATCCCCACCAGAGGGACCTCTTGCTCAGGGCTGGGAGCGCCGGGCTCCAGCCGGGCAGCATCCCGCCCGTGCCCAGCTCCCCGCTCCGGGCGGCTAGAGGCAGCTCCGTGTTGTCCTGCTTCTCCCTGGGTCAACGCCTGGGTTCACCTCCTCCAGAGGAGAGCCCGGGATTTTCTGGGGAGGGTGGGAGGCTCAGGCGGGGGGTCGGGGAAAGAGGGCAGCCCCACCTTGGCTGAGCCGCCTCAGTACGACCCCATCGCAGCTCCCCTGAGATGCCACTGTTGGCTGAAGTCAAACCCCTGCAGGATGGCGAGGAGCAGCAGCCCTCACTTTGAGCCCAGGCTCGGATAAATATCTCTGGACACAACTGCCAAGCTCCAGGAGAGCAAAGCCCTGTTCTCATTTTCAAAGAAAAGACACATGCTCTTTATTCCTGCCTCAGCTGCCACCAGTGCAGGAGTGACAAGGTGCTTTTGGCCTCACAGCTTGGCAAAGCTGACGAGGAGCCACCATGTACCCACTGCCAGAGCATGGGGACTTAAACATGTCGGCCACTTCTACCCTTCCACACCCGTTCCAAATCAAAGCTTGGTGAACAAGTGCTCATGCCCATCAGACAGACCAAGATCCAATAACCTTTCACTGGGAATCACATTCCTTTTCTACATCATTTAGACCGGAATCTTCTATTTGCAGGTTAAATCCAAGGAGGGAAAGAACATTTCATCTCCCACCATAACATTTGTGTGGGGATTTCATTCTGATTTTTGGATTTCCCAAGCAGAGTGGAATTGAATCAGTACATTTGCATACAAGGGTTTAAGTAAATGGATTCCTCATCTTCCATTAAAAACCACTTTCTTGTGGGATCTTCCCATGCACACCTTTGAGGAGAGATGGAACACCCATCAGTGCCCAAAACCAAGAAGCCATGTAAAATTAACCCCTCCATGGGTAGACTGGAGGCTGAATGGATGAAGGGGACATTGTAAGAGTGTCTATTTAAGGCTGTGCAATTTCCTCCTCCCTCTCCTAACAGGATGCTCAGCTGGCAGCGTGCCCAGGGGCAGCAGGAGCCTCCCATGGAAGCAGCCGTGAATCTCAGCCACTCTGGAGGGAGATTTTTTTTCTCTCTAGCATGAATCTGAGTATAATTAAGCTCCCACAACAATTGGATTAGAGGTTAGATTGCCTGCCCAAATCCCCAGGAGAGCTGCAGGAACAAGGAGAGGATATGGAGCTGCAGTTTGTGCCAGCATACACCTGCAGCAAACCCCAACCAGCCTCACAAACAGCACCCAGCAGGTCACGTAACAGGGAATGTGTGGGCCAGCAGCACCCAGAGCAGCACTGCCTCCCCTGTCCCCTGAGCCTGTGTTAGCAAAGGCAGCCTCAGAGCAGTAATGCTGGGATGGGGTTTAATTGCTGACAGTGTTTGCAGAAGAGGTTCAGGGGTGAGCAAACACACACAAACATTTATGAGTAGAAGTCTGCGATTAAGCCCAATTTCCAGATGGCTTCCTTGGAAAGGCTCTGGGACTGCTGCTCTATTGCAGCATGTGTGGTGCTATCAGGAATAACACTTAAAAACCTTTCTCTGGAAATGCTCTAAGCACAGAGATTTCCTCCCAGACCTGCATTCCCCAGCACCACCTGGTGCCTCCGTCCAAGCTGCACCTCTCAACCACATCACCAAATTTTACAGAATTTGTTTTAAAAAGCCCCTTCCACCTCACATCATCACCAAAGAGATGTTTGGCAGCTTCAAATTTTATTTCTTTATTTCTTTATTTGTTAAAACATCCACCACTTTTCGGGATGGCACCACAATTCAAACATGATCTGAATACACCACAAATCAGATATAGATTTTAAATATAATTTTGCTGTGGAACAATCTTCAGTGGTGATAGAAATGGTTGTTCTAAATGGTACCTCAGGAAAACGGTAGTCACCCACATGCATGACTCCACCTGTTTAATAATAAACTTTGTACTGTTTAATAGTGAGGTGGCAAAACTCCAATCTCAAAATTGCCCCCAGCTGTTGCAAACATCTTGTGCTTTCTTGCCTGAATGATAAGGTCCCAACGAGCAGCCTTTCCATGAGTGAGAAACAATGACTGCAGGAAAGAATCACCAGAGCTCTGAATTATGTGCAGATTAATCCTTGTATTGATGTTAAGGGGGTTTCCTTTCCTGATATGATAATTTCCTTTAACTGCAGAACTTGGAAGGGAGCCATCCCCATGTAGTTGGGCAGGGCTGCACTGTACTGGCCACGGAGATGGTATTTTTGGAGTGGAGGGGCTGCTCCCAGCTCTCTGCTCCCCAGGTTTCATAGTGTGTTGTGAGGGGGAATCATCCTGCAAAATTCAGCGGTGAGATGCTCCAGCCATGCTCTGCTGCCTGGCACAGGAGGAAAGCCCCTAATAGCTCCCTTGGTTTGTGAACACAGCAGCCCCATGCCAGCTTCTGAACATTCCACTAAACATCTCAGGTGCTGCTTAGCCTTAATTTTTCCTTTTTGGGCAAAGGGTGTCTCCTCCCCAACAGTGCCTGGTGTCCTTGAAACACCCCATCATTTCCTGGCCCTTTGATAGTTTAAAACCATTACCCTTTGTCCTAAAAAAGGGTCAATTTAGGTTAGAAGTAAGGAACATTTTTATAATGAGGGTAGTAAAAACTGGAACAGGTTCTCCAGACAGGTGGTGGCTGCCCCATCCCTGAAAACATTGAAGGTAAGATTGGATGAGGCTCTGAGCAGTTTGGTCTAAAAGGTGTCCTGGGTCATTACAGGGTTAGACAAGATGACTTTTACAAGGTCCCTTCCAAGCCAAAGCATTCTGTGGTCTGATGATCTGTCACTTGATGTCTGTTCAGCCTTTTACTTTTCCTCCTTGGTACCCCCCAGGTCCCTCTCCAGCCCTGCTGCTTTCACTCAATGGCACACGGGTGCAGATGCTGTTTTGATGGGTGATTGAGCAACATCTCCCTGCAGCAATCTCCAGGCAGCTCTACACCAACATCTGCTTCAAACCCCATTTCCTCAGTGCCCCAGATGTGATTTCAGCGCAAAGTTGTGTTTCATCAGTAGTGGAAGCAGTGATGCTCTAAGGATTATGTGTCTGCCTCATCACACTGCTGCCCATTAGCACTCCACAGGCTTGAAAGAAACAATTCAACAAAAACCAAAGAGCTACAAAGGGGAAAATGTTCCCTATGGCCAAGTTGAACTCCCACTGAAATCCCTGTAAGTGTTTCCACTGACTCCAGGGTGAATTCGCTCCAGGGCCAGTCACTATCCAGGAGACAACCTATAAATGGATGATATTTCTGTGTGAGTCATCTATATGTACAGCCAAATTTAGCTCCTTTCTCCACTAGGTCTTTTGTCTTGTCATTCCTGTTTATGTAAGGAACTCTGTCCTTCTGTCACCTCAACACTTTAATGACCAGACACTTGGCACCACATACAGGGTGGTGTCCGTAGGCTGCAGAACATGAAGCATCACCTCACAGCTTTCTGCTTGAACATGAATTAATTTCTTCACTCGTAGAATCATAGAATCATTTTGGTTGGAAAAGACATTTAAGTTAATCAAGTCCAACCCAACACTGCCAAGTTCACCGCTAAACCACATCCCCGAGTGCTACTTGTCTTTTAAATCCCTGCAGGGGTGGTGACTCCACCACTGCCCTGGACAGGCTGTTCCAATGCTTGACAACACTTCCAGTGAAGAATTTTTTTCCTAATATCCAATCTATCCTCCCCTAGCACAACTTGAGACCATTTCATCTCATCCTGTCACTTGTTACCTGGGAGAAGAGACTGACCCCCACCTGGCTACAGCTTCCTTTCAGGGAGTCGTAAAGAGCAATAAGGTTCCTCCTGATGTCATCATTTCCTTATGAACATCACCTTCTACAATAAAAATGTGTTCCCTCCACTTTGAAATAGCAGGTTGCCATGAAAAAGGGTTTCAGAAGACCACGCTGGTTTGTAAAGGTGTTTTGTTGGATGGTACCAAAGCAAGCACTTGTCCAGACTCACATCCCAGGGAGCACACCCAGGAGCAGTGGTGCTCCCTGGCATTACCAGCAGTGCTATGGTTGTACCAGTTGCAGTAGTTGCCAGCTAGCTATTGCCTCCTCCCTCACTGATAACTTTGTCTAACCAACAACATAAAGCATGGAATCTGGCAAAAGATGTCTGGAAATCACGCTGGGAAATGGCTTTCAAAACCCTAACACAGAACTCAGCTGTTATCTGACATCTGATGAGCAGCAAGGGAGCAGGGAAGGAGCTACACCCCCAGCTTTGTAGATCCAGACAGCAGAAATTAACCAGTAAATTCTGTGGCTGGAGAGCTTCAAAATGTTTGAAAGAAATAAGCAGCCTTATCTGTTAAAAGGGTTTACGCAAAATGAGACCAAGACAGCTCTTCAAGAACACCCGGAAAAACAATAATAGGAAGTAAATCTTTGTCTGCTTCCCCAAACTACCACTCAAGTCAGTTTAAAGGGATTTAGAAGCACCTGATGAGTTTTGAGAGGGGATTGCTGAGGACACTGGCAGGGAGAAGTAATATAATAGAGAGGGAAGCCCTTGAGAAGCAATGAAGCCTCCCTCAGACCATGTGTTTGAGACAGAGGAAGAAACAAAAGCTGTAATTACTCAAAGGAGTAATTTCCAGAGCCAAGAATTATCCAATTAAAATAAAGGCAGATAAGTACAGGACAGGCCTGAGGACAAGCAGCAATTCCATATTCCCAGACTGGTTCTCTATAATAAAGTTTTCTGCCAGAAACTGGGCTTTTGGGAAAGACACAACCAACCCCACTTTGGGGGATTCTTCTGGGCAAGCAATTTGTGCCCTGAAAATACTGTCATCTCATTTGCCAACCTCTGCCACTGACCTGTACCTCAAGCACATCCCATCAAAGCCAAGGCACACATCCCTCCCTCCAAGAGGGCCCATGACCTCAAAGACTCACAGATCCAGTGCAGAATGGGATGTTGTCAGGCAATGGCCAGTGATACCTCTGGACCACATTCAGAAACAGAAGAAATGAAAAAGCTTCATCTCCTTAGTGGGTGTTTTTCCTGCAGGAGCCAGGAGAGATGGGCTTGGCTGGCTGTCTGCTGTGCCTGAAACATGTACCCTGCCCATTGGGACCTGCCCAAACTTCACTGGCTACATTGCATTCCCACATTACTTGGCTTAGAATCCTAGACTTGTTGAGGTTGGAAAAGACCTCCAAGATCATCAAGTCCAATCTTCGACCTAATTCCCCTCTGCCCTCTAAACCATGTCACAGAGTGCCACGTCCATTTGTTTCTTGAACACTTCTGGGGATGGTGACTCTGCCATTCCACTTAGCAGCATGATTGACCAAGTGTAATCCTAGAAGGTGTTAACTCCCACATTTTTCATAGGCTACAGCCAGAGGCTCAATAGTAATGTCAAAGATGGTCAAAGTAATTTTTTTAGTCCATGGAAATGGGGTGTGTAATGGCTGCTTCCTGTCACCTTGCTGGAGCAGCTTCCCTACACATTTCAGTGCTTTTGTTCTACATCTCATTTCTTGGTGTCAGAAGTTTAATTGTCCTCACCTTGAAAGATGAGAGCTCAGATTTTCTTTGCAGGTAGAAGGAAAACATATTAAAATATAAATATTAATGTAATAGTATCTCTAAAAGAATAGTTGAATGACAGTTCGCTTTTCCACCTTAAATGTAATTTTCAGCTTTGAAAAATTCAATTTAATTTAATTAATTAATAGCAACAAAATTAGAATCTAGATACCTAGAGAGATTTCCTTTCGTTTACAATTCTTCCGCTTTTTTAATTGCTTGGCTCAGAAACAAGCAGAGCTTTTCTTATCAGTCTTCCATGCTTATTGTTAATTTTCTTCTATAAATGAAACTCCAGACATCTTCCTTGTAAAAGCATTCCAGAATTTACAGTGGTACCAAGCTAAAGCAATAATTCCTGCAGAAACTAAGCGGATTTCATTATTGTCAGCATGTTTTTCACATAAATGGAAAAATTCAAATGTCATATAAAAGGTAGGATCATTTTATTAGAAGGGAGGACTGGAGGATCCCAGTCCCTTGATATTTTAACAGTTCTAATTCCTCTTACAGAGCAGAGAACAAAACTACAGAGATACATAGAAACAAAATACTGAAACATTGTTAAATACATCTAATTTCAGCAGAATTTGGACCAGCGCAGGTATGCAGAAATAAGATTATTTTGCATCTCTTTCAGCTCTTAGAGAAGGTTTTGGCATCACTTTTAGCTGGAGAGACTATTGCTGCATTAAACAGGTATGCAAGGAGGTTTGTTGAACTGAGGAAGAAGCCAGAAGACCTTCAAGAGAGAAATCCATGCTGAAGGCCAATGTTTACATTTATCTTTAATACTCTATTCACCTTGGACAGCCCCCAGGAATTCCAAGAGTGCTGAGAGATTAGGCATTTATCTTTAAATCCTCTCAGCATCCCATTAATTTTATTTTTAAGGAAGAATCGTTTGTCTCTCTCCTTGTTTTCTCCTGCTATAAACTCTTGTTTGAGAGTTTAGGGACAACAAGGCCATGTCCTGCCAACAGCCAGTTCCTCAGTCTGAGTGGAAGATTACAGCAAAGGAGTAGCAGGTGTCAAGAGTCCTTCTTTCTTTAACCCTGAAACGCATTGTGATTTGGAGGATCTGCAGGGCGAAAAACCCAAGAGGTTATAGGAGAAACTGAGGAGAGTACAGAAAAAAGTCTTTCACCATCACACAAGAACAGAGGCACTTTCAATCTGCAATCACTAATGGCAGGACAGACAAGTTCAAGAACAGCCTTCAAAGCTAAAAGCCTATTGTTGAAATGTGAAAGGGTCCAGAGGAGAAGCAGAAGCCCAAAAGAAAAAACAAAACAAAAACTTGAGGAGCCTCATACCTTTGGGCTGTTTTCCACAAGAAGAGACAGAGAGGGTGATGCCCAGAGACCTGAATCTGTCCGCACTTGATTTCTCCCCCACAGTTTATGTACATGGTGCTGCTGAACTGGTAGCAGAGGAAGGATTTAAAGGATTTTAGAGAGTACTTTTTCCGTTTACTAGCCCACACCCAGGTTGTTCCACTTTTCAATGGAGCAACAGAATGTCCACCAAGTCCTGACACTGGTAAATAAATTGAAATAATCTTAATTACATGGCAACAGACCCATATTTGTGCTGATGTTTAACAGATGATAAAGAAATTGAAACTTGAGATTCGTACTTGATTTTTGAATGATTTTTTTCATGAGACCATCAGTGCTGACTCCAAAAGAGGCCCAGTCCCAGAGAGACTAAGGCTCCAGTGTGCCTCAACATCACTACCAGTGATTGCTAGAAATGTTAAATCAGGAGCCAGCTGGTGGCTGCCTGGCCTATGCCTGGCTCTCCATCTGCATCAGCATTCCCAATTGCATAGTGGAATAACACAACCACACAGAGAGCCACAGTCTTTAAAAAAATACATGACCCAGCCAAAGACCTGAGCTTTCTGGTTGCAATAGAAACAAAATATTTTGTGAATAAAATCAGAGTTGAATGCTTTCTTCAAGACCTTAGGGTCACATTTAGAATTTAGCATGTTGACTACAACCAAGGAAAAAAAATGGCACAAGGTGGAGCAACAGTCAGGAATCCTAATGGTTTTGGTACCTAATGATACTATACTGGTTTTCGTTTTGACCATGAATTGCTATTCAAGTACTGTGCCATCCATTTATTTTTTTAATTAAAAGTTGGCCACATCTGAAGGGAGGGGACTGACAGCTCTTGGGTTGAGGCTCAGTGAAATCAGTCCTGATTCTATAGGGTAAAGCAAAGGCAATTCTACTTATTATGAAACATTGGTTAATGAGCAAGTGGATCACAGTACAGCAGCATATCTAAAACAACTTTGTGGATGGTGAGTTGGCTGCAAAACTCTGGACACACAATATTATAGACACAATGAAAGCTTGAAACAACAATAAATTTAAGGAAATGATCTCTGAAATCCCTAAGTTGTCTATGTACAATCTGAACATATTAAAACTACTGTGCTCTTTCCACAACTGAAACACTTGACATGCTTGAAGGAACCCTATGTAAACAGACAAATAACTTGCTTGTATTTTCTTTAGCAAAACTGCCATTTTTCATGGCACTGTGCTGTGAGCATTGACACAGCAATTTTTTTTTATTTTCAAAATGGAACAGAAAAGAGGAACAGGTAGTGTGAGACCATCCCAAGAAAACAACACAAAAACATGCAAAACACTCTGACAAGCAATGTTCTGTAACAGCTCCCCCCCTGTCCTGCTTTTCTAAGAGAAACTAATGTCTGGAAAGAGCAGCCAGTGCAAAGCAATAGGCATTTCCAACGAGGAATTCTAGTTTCTTTACCTGTCATTAAAATTTTCACTTTTGTGTGAAGCACCTTCCTGACCTCTTTTTCCAAGTGCTTCAAAAGAACATTTCCTTTCCATTAGCTGCTTCCCCTTTGCAAGAGATGATAGCTTTGGAGAAACCAGCCAGAAGCTTATCCAAAAGGCTACAGTTTGGACATGAATGCAAGAAGGGAATAGGTTTCAGTATTAAAAAGACATTTTCCATTAAAAGTTAGATGTCAAATGAGTAATTCAGCATGTGGAAGCTACTGCTGGGAAGAGATGTTCGTGTGGTAGTTAATGAGCAAAGGTCGTCCAGCCCTTACAGCCTCTGGAACTGCCTGGCTGCTGGAGACAGGACAAGCAAAGCTTGACTCAAAATCATATGGCCTCAGCCCAGCCTCTGCTAATGAGTCATTCTGATCTGGGAACATTTTTTCAGCACAGCTGCCCCCAGATCTGAGCGCTGACATGCATGGCTGAGGCCTTCAGAGACACAGGAGAGTCAGACGCTGTTTCCAACATCTCCTTCAAGAACAGGGAGTTCAAATGCTCCAAGCTCCACTTACAGAGCCTTCTTACTCAAGTAGTACAAGTGCTGAAGATGGATAATTCTTCTCCACAAGTTTTTTTCTCCTTAAAAACACCCACAGACGCAGAGCAGAAGATCAACTTGAGGGAATCCACAGAACCCCAGAGCAGCCACCTGGGCAAGTCTGTTTGTGGGCTCCCTTGAGGGAGAGGAATCCCAGACGCCTTTACTAGAGCCAGTTCTTTGCACCAGGACCAGAAGGGAGGCTGAGGACCTGCTCCTAAGCAGCAAGAAACACCTCGAGGCCAGCATGACCTGTTTGAAGAAAGTTTTGCAGCTAAAGAGCAGTTCTCATCTGCCCTCTGGCAGACCAAGGCCTATTTTACCAAGTGTGACTTAAGTAGCTTTACCTTTGTTCCCATGATTTAATGAATTCAGGAGTAGCAGGAAAAACTCCAGTTAGCTCCTATATTCATCCAAACCTTCCATTTGCTTCTAACATTCCTTCTTTCCCTTCTCCCCTTGGCCTCCCAGGACCAATAACATTTTCATGCCATGAGCTGGAAACAATTAAGGCAGAGACAACAGAAAAACATCCTTTACAGATTAGTTCATGTAAGTAATTGCATTAGCCTTTTCAGCAAACTGTGTTAAAGCCAAAAGGCTCCTGGCTTCAGTGGCTGCAGGAGGTTCCGATTATAGTCACCCTTGAACAAATAAAAGCACAGGCTTGCTGCAAGTGACAGCATTCTACTCCTACAGTAATGGTGTGATACAGTTAGGACATATCTGACTGCCAGAGACATAGATATCTATTCTCCAGAAACAAATTACTAGAACCAGAAGAATGTGGAGGGAGTTTATAGTAAACATTATTACACTACAACCTTACACTGGTGGATGGTTTTCTACATAAGGCTCATAAAATGCAAGGCATCTGTCTGTGCAAAATGTAGAGTGATGGAGAAAAAAAATCCTCATTAAAATCCAACAGATGAAACACAGAACAAATTCCAGAGTCTTTGCCAGATTGAGCTAGCAGCAACTGCAGTCACTGGAGAACAGGTCTTTATAAATGTCTGCATCCCATCAGCACATGGCTGCAGAAGGATGAGTGATCATTCCCAAACAGATCTCGTGCCATGCTTTGGAAGGCCACACTAATGTTAGCATGCACTTACTGCATGGATGGAGCTGCTGCTGCTGTCTGTAGCAGTGCTTTTGCAGTACTGCATTATATATTGGAGTACATGGATTATGTGTCTCTTTACTTAAAGTGTATTTGAGTGGAGAAGATTGCCCAGGGAAGCTGTGGATGCCCCATCCCTGGACAGTTCAAGGGCAGGTTGGACAGAGCTGGGAGCCACCTGGTCTAGTGGAAGATGTCCAAGGGCTTTGCAACCAGGTGATCTTTAAGATCCCTTCCAACCCAAACCATTCTGTGATTTGCTGGTCTGACAGCAGTAGCCAAAGCACTTAGGGCTGAGCTGAAGCACCACGGGGCTTGCACGAGGTGATTTTCAAAGGTCCCTTCCAACCCAAACTCTTTTGTGATCCTCCCAGAACAATGTGGGTAGGGAGGGGATAAACCAGGAGCTGTCTCACACCCACATGAGGCAGGCAGGTGTCCAGGGTCGTCACAGACACCGAGGGCTGTGAGCTGGTGCTGCACCATCTCACATTTAAATTCTGGACATGATTGAAAATAACAAGGGAAACAGAAGGTTTCCAGAAAGGTGTGGGCTGAAGGAGATAACTCAAGGGTACATCTATGAATAGATCCCTGGTGGGTGAAGCTCTTTTAGAACACTAATACAAGTCTTTGCTTTTGGATCAATGTGTGGCACATACAAGTCACCAAAGGGGGGGACTGTAAGGGATAAATCAGCCCAGCAAGACATATGTGCTCCAATCCATAGGGTGAACAAGCCCAGAATTACTCAGAGGTGGGTGCCTAGGCTGGTCACTCTGCTCTTGTCTCTGAGCCTGACACTCTGCCTCAGCATGAGCTGTGTGTTGCTGCATGGATGTAAGCAGGTTCAACCACAGCTTCCAATACAGCAGCACCTCAGTCCGTCTGCATTATCCAGTTTTAAGGGTCTATGGAAATTTTGAAATAATAGTCATTGCTTTTGTGATGAAGTACCAGCAGCAGGGTAAATTTTAATGCATGGGAGGATTTAATCAAGTTATTCCACTATTGCAGCCTGAAAGAGTCAAATGCTTAAACCTGACAAGTTAATTCTCTACATTGTGGAGCCAAGAACAGATGTGAACTTACTCCTAAATCCCCAGCAAGTTCTGTGTGCTCCAGAGATGCCTCATGACTGACCCACAGAGCATTGGGTGGCAGCTTGGGGTACATCCTCTCCTCCAAACTCCAAAAACCACCTTGAGCTTTGTGAGGAGCCAGGCAGCTCAAGAATTGCCCAACATTTGTTCAGAGCACTGCCTGAGTCCTCCTGGAGCACCAAGCTGCCTGGTGCTTGCAGGAGATCTACCTGCAAGATAGGAGAGCTTCCTTTTGCCTAAATCCAGCCCAAAATACCAACTTCAGTTTCTCAACTCCAAGTGTGAGCTATGCTGTGATTTTCTCTATCTATCTACCTCTTACAAAAAGTCCCTCCCAGGTTAGAATAAGAAAGCTTTCATAGTACCAAATTTTTACACTCAGTGAATCAACAATTCCCAGCAAGGAAGGATTTCACTGGAAAATTCCTAAACCAGATCTAATTTGCTCCTAAATGTAATAAAAATTCCAGACCAGATCCTCAAGTGCTGCAGCTCCAGTGCCCGAGGCAAGGAGGAATGATGCCACCTCAGCAGTGACCTGGCACACAGTACTTTGGCCAGCTGTTTTCCTTTTGCTCTTTAGGGACTTCTCAGTTTTCCTTTACCTTAAACAACCCAATTTAAACTGGGCAGCTGCAGTTAGATCTGTAGCTTGCTCCTTTTTTCCCCATCTTGATGTTCCAGCTGTTGTGGTGATCTCTTGCTCTGAGCTATCTGTAATCCTGTGTTTGGTTGTGGCTGGTGCAGACCAAGATGTTCATGATTCAGTGTTTGCCTTGGTCTGCAGTGAGTCAGCTTTGCCTTGCAGGACATGGCATTCTACTCCTATGTGGCTCTCTCCACGAAACCCTGTAAAAGAGACTCTTGGCATTGCTCTGTTCCTGCCATTCCCCATGAATCCCACAGAAGCTGGGAGAAGAAGCACCTTTGTTTTTATTTATGCTAGGATAGAAATACAAAAAATGGGTAGGAATCAGGTAATGCCCATCCAAGTTAATGGGCACAGACTGAGAAGTAACTACAGCCCAAAGCCATAGAGCACCCTGTTCAGGGAAGAGTAAAGTTCTTCTAAACCACATTCTTATTTAGAACTTGGTGGTAGGCAGCCAAAATTTTCTCATCAATTATGCAGAAAGTGGATTTAATTGCTGGCCTTTCCAAACTGGAATTGTAAATAGAGCTCCTTGTCACAGCCATGGCATCAGACCACAGCTCAGTTTCTTCGTCTTGCATCTGCATGTTCGGGATGCTGCTGAATCCCTGTGGGCACAGGAAGACATTGACCATGGAGACATCTGAACCTAAACAGGAGTCACAGGACAGCAGACAGGGAAGAGCTGAGGCTGTTCCAACAGCGCTGATGCACAACGGCACAGAGCTAACCTCAGGTCTGTGTTTCCTTGTTTTCGTCTGCAAGATCCACATCAAGGCTTTGACCAACCCTTGGGTAAAGCCATTGCTGAGGATTATGAAAAGCCATACCTGGAGGGAAGGGATGTGTGGAAGAGCAGCCAGCTGAGTACCCCAGGCTGACACTATTAGATCTGTATCTAGGAGTGCATCAAAGAGCTCAGAGACTTATGACTTATTGAGGGCAGGGAAATGCCTTACTTGGTTTTTCAAGCCTCACTTGGTGACACTTGGGGCTCATGGTTTCTTTGGGGGCTCCTACTGCTTAACTCACAGTTAACTCATGCTTAACTCCTAGTTAAGTTTTAACTAAGAATGAGACAAAACATTTCCCTTCGCTAAGAGATGCCCCTCCTGGCTGCCTACACATCTGCAGAGGCTCAGAGCCACATTTGTTTTTCACCAAGTGTCTGGTTTAAATTAGACTCAGGAACTTGTTCCAAATACTAAAACATGGAGAACCTGTGACTCATGCTCTGTCACGCCTATTCTGGCCCTTGGGAACCTGGTCCCTCCTGTCAAGCAGGGAAAGGAAAACCCAGTGATACTTCAGGGGGTATGGCAGAAGGGTGCTGCAGACACAGGGAGCTGCTAAGGAACCTGTGCATCATGTGTGTACTCAGCCAGGATATGAGAGCAGAAGTCAAGCCCCTGCTGCAGCAGATTTAAGGTCTAAGATGGATACATTCCACAACAGGACAAACACTCTTCTGAGCAATTCCCAAGTCACTCAAGCATGACAGACTACAGCTTGGCAAACCTGTGCACTGAGAGAGATGCAGCATTCAAGGGAGCTCGAGGATTGACTCTGGGGTGACAAACAATCAGTGAGGTATCCTGTTAAAAAACCTTGTGATTGAGAACATTTATGGGGATATTATCCAAAGGACCCCACCTTTCCAGTTGATGAAAAATTCCATTTTGTTTTCTACATAGTGTCTGCGGTGACAGCACGGAAAAGAAAAAGCAGTGGCAATGGGATGTTTTCTGTCATGCATGGAGAGAGCACAGGCAGGATTACTGCCAGTACCACCTGTCTGGAAGGATGGAGACTGAGCCCTTCCTTTGGCCTCATGCGCATCCTTCCAGGGTGCTTGGGTACCAAGTGAGAACTCATCGAACCTGAAAGGTGATCTGGAGAAAGGAAAGTGGGATTTTAGAGATGAAACCCCTGCAGTTTTCCCATGTCATGAATTTCTGGATAGTGAGCTGGCAATGTAGCACACCACATTCCCAAGGAAGCTGGCAGGGACCTCTGAGCACCTTCAGTGTCTCTGACTGCTCAGTCAGCAATGCTCCCCTTCATCCCACACCAGGCTGAGACCTTCCTTTATCATAGTTTCATAATAAACTCAAGTACTCACAGAGCTGCCCACTTGGGTGCTTTATTTCCCACCCAGAATTAAAACAGATCCATTCAAGTAGAAAAGCTATGAATAAATTTTCTGCTGAACTCCACACTCTAAACTGCAATAAAAGCTTCCAGAGTTCTTACTACTATTAGTCTCTAAAATTTACAAGCATTCTTAAAACTTCATTTCCTTGAACAATCTTTTTGCCTCTCAAGATGGATTCTGCTCATCAAAACCCACCCAGAGGGTGCAATGCAATTCAGCCTATGCACTCTACAGCTCACCATGCACCACTGACCTGCTTCAAAGAAAATTAACTCACAAAGAGAAAGTGCTTAAGGATTTGTTACCAACAGCCACAAGTTAAAAACAAACAAACAAATTCTCAGCATCAGAAAGTTCTTCTCTTTCCACTAAGGTACTATAGTGAACAGAATTTAATTGAAAAAAGAGATGAAAAATATCTATATATGGAGGAAGCAACTGTATGGGGATGGTAGAAACTGAATTGTTTTGATAATTTATTCTTCAAAAGACTCAAGGTTTTTGATCTGCACTTCATTTTGAAGATGCTTGAACTGAAGAATGCATTTTCTGATTATATAGTCACACTGAGGACATTTGCTTTATTCCAGCTTTATTTCAATATCATTGACTAGGAAAGGACATGAATCAGTTTTTAGAAGCCTAATAATGCTTTTTGCCTGAAGTTGTGTTTTATGAATTCATGAATGGAAGAAGTTGTTTAAAACAGATAATTCCACAAAGATTTAGTGTTACATTTTTTCCATGTTTTAGTGCTCAAAAATATTGTCTCAACACCAAGTACTGAATGAGCAGGAATAAGAAAGTCCTAGAAAAGAACTTGAGGGGGAATGGGGGAAAGAGGGGAAGGCCCAAAACATGAAGTACAAGATAAAACAGGGCTGCATTCCCTCAGGTGACCACTGCCCCCACCAACTTCATCCCTGGCTCATTAGTTTTAAGTTGTGTATTCTTATTTTTTTCCCTTAAAATTACATTAATCATATCTGTGTTGAGATATAGCCTAATTTTCTTCTTTAGTGCCACCTTTATATCACTGTGCAGACACACTGCTTATATGCAGATAGAAAGTGTCCTGGCTGGAAGAACCAAGACTTCAAGAAATCATGAACTTCCCTCAGGATATGGAACACTGGAAGCCTGTTGCTATTTAGACTTCTTTTTTTTTTTTTTTTTTAATACTGTCGTTAACTACAGTTTACTTTCCCCACTTAGAAATGTGGAAAAGTTTGTTCAGCTTAAAATTTCCTGTTTGGCATCAGCAGCTGCTGGCTATAATATTTATAAATATTTCAGCAGACATTTCTAGGGAAATCTGGTTACAATTAAGCAGTGAGTGATGGGGCTGCTCAGTCCTTCACTCCCAGGCAGGATCGAGGTGACCCCAGGGAGGAGAGGGGCTGCTGCTGGGTGAGCTGTGTGTGCTGCAAGGAGAGTGTTAGCAGCCAGCAGCCCAGCTTCAGGGGGTCTGTTTTCAAACAGGAAAGTGAAATCACTTGCTTGTGGTATCCAAATATAGTAGCTAGGGAGGAACATTTGGTCAGCAGGCCTGGGACCACCTAGTCTGAGCACTGCTCCTTGCACTTCCCTCGCCCCCTGCACCCTCAGGCTTCTCCAGGCTGTGCAGAGCAGCCTTCCCTGCCTGCCAGCTCCTTACATCCCAGCGTGTCATCCTCTCCCTGGGTACACCAACCTTCCCCCTGATTTGCACTAACATGATAAAAAGATCAGCAAGTCAGAGTGAAGGGCAGAAGGAAGAGCCCAGATGAAGACAAGCCTTTGCTTTCTGAAGCAGGTCTTGTTGGAGACCAGTAAAGATGCATAGCTTTGCCTGTTCTCTTGGGGACCAAATTTATCCCCAAAGCCCCACAAGAAGGCTTTGCCATCGAATGAACCCTTGGGAAAAACTGCCTCCACTCCTGGGTGAACAGCAAACACCAAAGAAATGAAAAGCTGGATGTTTGATATGTTATAGAAAGATAGGTTTGTAGTTTTAAGAATTGCCTCATATATTACTATGGGACCAAGATGGAGATTTTACGGAGTCAGTCCCTTGTCCTTCTCCTTCCTCCCTCTTCTCCTTCTTCTTCCCTTTTCTGTGACGTCAGTTCCTATCATGTAGTAATTGGTAGAGAGAATTTAGTTTAGAAGAGACCTGTTAATAATAGTGATAGTTATCGGACTTAGAAACAAAATAATGTACGTAGAATCTTTCTATTTAATGATAAACCTTATATAAACCCTCTGTACTGTGTATCTACGGCCATTTTGGCACCTGGAATCAGTGGTAACACTGTGTTCCTGAACCTTTGATAACTTAGAATAAACAACCTGAAGCAGCACCGAAGTAGTTTGTTATTTTGTCCTGAGATGAGAGATTGAGAAGAAAAAGCAGCCTGGGCATGAACCATCCCAGTGAGGCCCAACCAGGGCCTCCACAGGTCTGTCCACAGCTTTCTGAAGCATTCACCTCTGCTGAACCAAAGGCAGATTTCTGCCCCTCAGGCAGCCCCCACCTCACTTCAGGGCTTCCCAGGGCAAATTTCTTTTTTAAATAGCCCCCAATATGATCTGAACTGATGTGGTCGTCAACAAAAAAAAGCCTCCAAACAGCTCAACATCTTCTTGGACTCAGAAAGATTTTTGTGCAATTGATGCATCATCCTGCATGGACACACTTTCAACCCTCGATGTCCCACCACCCTGTGTTGGGCAGAGGAAAAGGAGAACATGGCTTCCCAGTGAGCCAGCTCACTCTGAGGAGTCAGGACCCCCAATAAACAGTGAGGCAGTGGTGTCACCTCAGAAACCACTAATCTGAAAGAGCAGCTGCCCTTTTTACTGCAAAGGTACTGAGCAAGGGAGAGATTGCTCAGAGGAGTGGCAGGTGGAGAGGACTCATGTGCCAGTGAGTTGCTTTCCCCTCTGCTCTTTACCTCCCTGGTGCTACACCTGAGCTGTGTAAAGCCAGGGCAGCCCCAGAGCCCCAGTGTGCCCCAGTGACACCAGTCACACAGCCAGGGGCAGCTGGGGCCTCATGGCAAACAGTGTTTCCCACGCCCAAGCCCGGGCAGTCAGGTGAGAATGAGAATCATTCCTGCCCTGTCTGCACACACATTCTCTCAAACCTGCACCAGGATCTCTACAGCACAGGAAATGCTCCAAGTTATCGTACTGTGGCTCACAGCTCAATGCTAATCCAGCTCAGTGTCCCATCTTCCCGGTCCTTAACTCAAAGCCTTTGTAGTTTCAGAAAGCTTTGGAGGACAGGTCATTTTATTACAGTTTACCTACACTTCAGAGTCAACACCGGCAGGAATGTAAGGTAGAGGCAGCCCAGAAGAAGAAAGTCCATAAAATAATTCTGCAGTAAAAAAATTTTATGGGAGAAGTGACTTTAAGTTCCTCATCTGCTGATTTCACATAAAAAGAGGCAAAATATGCTGAGCAAATAAAAGGCAGAATGGCACAGCCTCACCCCCAGCCTGTTTCCGGTGCTAGGCAGCAGCACCACCAACTCCTTAAAGAGCAGCATTTCCTGAGCCTCAAGTGCTCGCAGATGGTGCTGTCCTGGAGCACTTTCTGCTGATGCTCCTCAGTTCCCCTTGCCTTGCGTGACTGCTCTGCAGCTTGGCTTTGTTTATTCCACTTTTTCCTGCTCTTTAGTTACGAGCTACGGAAAGGAACCAGCCACTTTTGCTCCTTCAATCCCTCGCTGGTGCCAGCGCACGTCAGCGGGGCGATGGCGAGTGTGTCACTGCCATTCACGTGAGCCACGATTGCAAAATCCTTCAGCTTCGAGTGCAGGAATCACAGAATGGTTTGGGCTGGTAAGGACCTTAAAGATCACATAATTCCAAACCCCCTGCCATGGGCAGGGACAGCTCCCATGAGGCCACGATGGATCTACCACTGTCAGGGACAGACCTGTCAATACTTCTGTCTGAGAACTTTGTGTTCTGGGTGATACAAAGGGTGAGGATCTGTTGTCTGGCTATGAGGAGGACCAGGTGGAGCCAGGCTTGGTCCAGTCACACATCCTGAACTTTTAGATGCTGACTCCAAGCTGGAAGCCACATCACCACATGAGCGTGTGTTGTGCCCAAAGCACAAACACATTGGTAGGAGAACACACACTTGTGCTGTGCATGGGATTAGGACGCCTACAGTTTACAGCAAATGGATGTGTCTTCAGGTTACTGTTATAAAACCAGCCTCAATAATAAATTCATGGCTGCTGTCATGGCCATCATGATTCTTGACCTTCCTTCAGAGCAATCCTCTGGCTCTTCCTTTGTGGAGGTTGGTAACTTCCCAAGTGCTGCCTGTACAAAGATAGTAAAAACACAATACTTGGGGATTATCTAGGATTTCCACCTAAAGGTTGCTAAGAAAGATCATTTATCCCAATTGCAAACTTCAAAACAAAGGTAGAAAGCTAGAAAACTACACAGCAACACTGGTAGAAATCCTGAAATCCAGGAGTTTACCCTCCTGCTTCTGTAAGATTTAACAAATGCCCCAAGAAGGCCTCCGGCTTATGCACAATTATTTTCCAAACAGGAGATCTTGAATCTTCTCCCAGAAGTAGCAATTAAAATAGAATGAGTTTTGCTTTTGCCAGCTAATAGGCCTTGATGCACAAGCTGCATGTGAAAGAAATGTAAATGTGACTTCTGAAGTCAGATGAAGTCCCCTTGGAAAGACTGAACAGGGAAAGAAGAGGAAGGTCAAAAGCCAGAGGCAGCCAAGCCCTCTGAAAAGCTGCAGAAAAGTCAAGGGTAAGTGTAGCAGGACAGATGTGCCCAGGCCAGCCCATAGCAATTCTGTAAAGAACTTTTCAGCATATCATGAATGGCACCTTTAGCAAACCAAGCCTTCCTGTGACCTTCTTTCCCAGGAGGTGAAAACAAATCCTTAGAAGAGTTATTCTCCCTTGGCAGGAGATGCCTTCACGTGGCAGTGCAGGGCTCACCAGACATTGATACCCCTCTGTTCCTGCACCAACTGACTTCTCCTAGGAAAAGTGCTGACCTTCTGTAAAGTGTTTGATCATTAAAATGTTACAAAACAGTAAGGGATCATTCACTGTTGGAAAGAAAGTCCCCCTAAATGTTTTTCCTTGGAGAATTTACAGGTTTCTGGAAAATCTCTCAAATGTGTCTCCAAAAAGGACTCAAAAGAAAAACAAAATAATGCAAGAGTTGCCTGAGTCACAGCTGAATGCCTCTGATCCCAACTGCTCCTTTGAGCCTGTCTTTCACCAGCACTAATACTACCATTAGTTTTTCTCTTTGCTCCTCCTGGGACACCAGCTAACAGTGCAACAACTTTCCAATAAATCATGTGTAGAAACAAGAATTTCCCTACAGCAGAAAAGCAGGAGTACACTTTTCCAGTGACGGCTCGTGGGTGGCTTCCCCCGTCTCCAGGTGACCCCTTCCAGGGGTCATCCTTCTGCAGCACATCTGGCAGCGATGCCTTGGCTTCACTCAAGCCTGGCCTTTGACACAGGCGAAGGCTTTTGCCTTTCCAGTGCTCCCACACCGAGGCACAGGGAGCTGCCTTCGCCCAGCCCAGCTCCCCCACCAGCACTGGGGCAGGGCAGCTCCAAACCTCCTTTCTCAGCCAGGCACACAGAGAGATCCCCGTGACACTGCAGGAGCACGTGTTTTCCACTACAGCCCTGCATGTGAGATCTCCTCGGGGACAAAGCTCAGCGCTGCTTTTCCTCTTGCCTTAAATATTTTTGCAGAAGGCTGCCAGAAAGTAAAAGAATTTTCTAGAAGAAAAGCCCTCTGGTTCATATCTCAAGATGTAAATGAGCAAAACCACAACATTCAGCTTACCAAAACACAGCATTTTGCAGTCAAAATTTGCTTTTCCAGCCCTTCAGAGGCACCACTTTCTGTTCACTGCTCTGACCCTGGAGAGCACTGGAGCTCGGCTGGCACAGACCCACGAGTGACCCACGAGTAGCAGCCCAGACATGATGGCATCATTTCAGGACTTACAGCACACACTTAAAAGCTGTGTTTTTCCTAAATGGATTTCTACATACATTTAATTATTTTGCTGAACTGGAGCTGCTGCAAATGAAGGAATCATTATTCTAAAAAAGTAAACAAAGGCAGCTGCACATCCCTGCAAATTTTCAACAGGAAAACACTCTTGACTCCTAATGAGGGAGACAGCAAGATTATCCTCCAAAAGGCTCTTATCTGCTCTCAATTTACTCTTTTTGCCCCAGTCCTGAAGGGAGGTGGAGAACAGACCTGGTTCAAGGTCATGGTGATGTTCAACCACGTGCTGGGTTTCATGTGGAAATACCCTGGCAACATTGAGAAACCAAAACCCCCTGGTGCAATATGGCTCTGTGCTGAGCAGTGCTGTTGGCCTCTGAAGGATAATCCTAAATGCTGCTCATCCCAAGGTTGCCCCAACCTTCATTCAAGCACTTTCTGAATTGGGCTTTGCTTCTTCCCTTCCCTGAGTGATGTTATCTGAAGACTCCAGGGATGGGATAAGTACACAGGGAGGTTCCAACTTCTCCATCCCACCCCAGCCCTTGGCTGGGACATCCCTCAGGTTCCCACACCCAGTTGTGCCCATGGGAGCTCTCTGCCCCTTGGCCAGCACTTCCCCAGGGAAGTTATGTTTTGCCTCAGCACCAGCAACTTCCTTCTTCCTTTCACTTCCACCTTCTGTCACATTAAAAAAATATTAAAAATATTTCTTCAGAAAATGACAGATGAGTTTTTATTCCCATCATCTCAGCACTCCTCATTTCCCCATCTTTCAGCTGCTCTCCTCTTGCTTCATCCCTGGGCACCCCTTGAAGGCTGAAGCATTAACATCTCACTCCCCTTTGTGGAATGACTGGCAGCACCCACCCTCATGTCATGATAAGGCACAGTGACAAATCCATGGGGAAAAATATCCCCAAAGTGTCACTGAATCAAGGCAAGGGATACAGTCCCTACTGATCAACTCAGGCAGCTCAGCCACAGATCAAATCCATCTGTGCATCCCTCCCTGAACACAGAGGGGTGAGAAATCAACTTGGAGCAGGGAAAGGGAAGGCATTAAGAACTCTCAAGGGTTTCCACCACCATGAGCTGTAATCTGGAGACACCTGGGGGGCTGCCAAGCAGCCAGCCTGTGGGAAGGCACCCTGTGATGGCTTCCCAGGGTGTAGGATCCCAGGGAAATTACAGAGTCAACACAACAGGGAGAGCAGCCCCCCATTCACAGCACAGTGAGAGGCTGCTCCCACAGCAGCTCAGATGATGGAACAGGCAGCAGGAGTGAGAGAAGGAGGGAGCACTTCCAAAGGACCAGGGAGAATAAGCCACAGGAGAGAGCAAAATGGGAATTGGATTTAAAGGAAATGCACCTCTGCCTACTGTAAACTGCTAGGGCTCATAAACCCAGTGACTTCCCAAAAGCAAGCCTAGCAAAGTCAGGCTGTATGTACAGCACAAAGGAGACCATCACCCCATCACCACACATCCTAATACCTGCCCAGAAACCATGGAGTGAAAAGCCAGGGCTGTAATCCCAGGAGATGAAAACTGCTCTCAGCAGATGGAACTGCTCATAGTTATTAAGCTTAACTAAGCAATTTCCCCTACTCCTGTCACTCAAGTGGCTTCATTTTGCAATGAAACAATTAATTAGTCACCAGGCCAGATGCCAAGAAGGTATAAGCAAGGGGCACTCACCTAGATGAGGAGCAGACCTACTTTCCACACTGTGAAGACTTTATACTCCTTAATTATGAAGGATCAAGGAAGAAAAAAAACCAGCAGATTTGAGGTGGCTTTCCCTCTCTCTCAGGATTTTGAAGGAACAGTAATAAATTAGTTTAACAGCAAGAAACTGAGCCTCCCCCAGGAGCCAATCATCTGATACAACTATTCTGCCTTGGGCTGCTGGGAATAGGTGCAAGTGTTCCTCTTCACCTCCTCAGCTTTAAATACCAGGACTGTTCCATGCCAGAAAAATGATAAAGATAAATGGGGGGGGGGAGGAAGGGGTGACAGTGGTGAGGAAGAGAAATAAAAGAAGAGATAAAAGAAGAGCTGGTTATTTTTCACACATTTGAGTTGTGCAGATAGCTCTGAGCATGTGGAATTTCAGTTTGGGCTTTTAATAGAAGGAGAACTATCAGGGTATTTCTCAGCCAGGGCCACCAAAACAATCTGAGTCTTTTGTGTTCTGCACTTGACACCCTCTTTCTTTTTTTTGCCTCATACTCCTGGGTTTGACCAAGGTAATAATTAGCAGGGATTGAATATAAAGCCATGATGGTGGGTAAATGCTGTGGGCAGCTCAGAATGTGGCACTGAGCTCCAGCTGCCAGCAAAGGTGGCTGAGCATCCAGCAGGAGGGATGAGCTTGGCTGCCCTGTGCTCCTTGGAGTGTGGGACAGTGACTGCTCGTGAAAATACCAGCAAAAAATGATGCCAGGCCAGGATCAGAGAGGAGAAATGCTTTGCTATTCTACACAGGTAATTATTAGACTATTAATGCTGATCCAGCCAAATCTGATCCCCCAGCTTCCCAGTGCTCAGGTTTGACCACGTGGTGCCATAAGGCAATTCAAAGCAAACAAAAACCCAACAAAGCACTGTCATCACTTTTCATATTTATATTTTTGATTTTATTTTTAATTTTTATTAAAAAACAATCATTATTAAAAATGAATCATTTACTGGAAGGCTTCAGCCAGGGAGAACTCTCATTTCAAATCTCATGAACAGAACATAGCACAGTTATAACCTATAGGCATAAAATAACCCAACCCAGTTAAAAAAAAGAGAATGCTTCAAACCATAGCTTATAACTATGCAATTTTCTCAGTCAATTGAGAGAATTTTGTTAAAAGACTTCAATTCAGAATTTCATGGAAGATTTCTAAAATCCAAGGGAAGAAGGAAGGACATGCTTGTTTAAAGAGAAAAAAAAAAAAGCACCTGCCCTTGGATGTACTTATCAAGCCCAAAACAGGGTACGTTTATAATTGAAAATTAGTGAATAATTTTTATTAAAAAAATAAACAAAACAAAATTTAAACAAAACAAACAAACAAAAAACCTAAAAACATTTCCTCGGTCTGGGAACTTTAAAGTTAAAACCAAATAAAAACGGTCTTAAAATATATACATATATATATGGCTTTTCATTTTTCCTATCCGTTTCATTGCAAACAAAAATAAATTTAAGGGTGATATTTGGTTTTTAAAAACAGTTCTGTCCTTCTCTTCAGCTGTCAGCCAGAGTGGATGGGATGGAGGCACTGACTTGTGGTTGCTCATGATGGGCTCAGAGTCCACCCGAGTTCTCCTTCATCCTTGCCAGTATCCGGGAGTAGACAGGTGCTGCCAAGGAGAAGAGCAAGTTGGGTGGGACAGACACAAACCAACCCCCTGCCCCCTCTCCTCCCAGCCATGCTACATCTTGCTTAGAGCAAGAGAATAGGAGAAGCTCCTCTTTAAGGGATGGGGGACACAGTGGAAATCAGAAATGAGCTGGAGAAGTTGTTTTACCTAGCCGAGGATTCCTCTGAGAAACCTGCAGGGAAACAAAACACAGGGTTTACATAAATGCAACAAATCTCCAACAGCCATAAGAACAGTTTGCACATCAACATATTTATCCTTGGTCTCCAAAAACTATGGATGAGTGACTCTTCATTATTGGAAGCTGATATATAATAGTACCAGGCCAAGGTTACAGGTCACAGGGTGCTGCAAACCAAGGCTTTGTGTTGCAAAATGTATTATTTCTTGTATTATTAAATCATGCAAGAAGATCATTCCATGAAACACATACACTCACTTTCCTTGGAAGCCAGCATATGGGGTTCCAATCATTGTTACCAAAATGCAATTTTGGCAGTTTTACAGTGAGAGATTTTCCCCTTTTACCTTGGATAATGCAGATGCCTGTTTGAAGATTTCTAACGCAGGATCTGCGGGCTCGTCACCTCTTTCTTGTGGCCTTGAAGCTAAGGGTGGGACATGGAGAGCATTGAAATACTTGTCAGAGCAGGCAGGCTGGTTCCTTCCACTATTTTCTGTTGAAAATCCCACAACAGAAAATCCCCTCCTCACCAAACTGAAGTAATTGCCCCATGTCCCCAGTCCTTCCCAAAGCAGTTTTGCTATAACACGGCTTGGCTCTGGACATTTCTCACCATGGACCTACCCTGTGGCTGTAAGACAGAATTCACAGCATAAATCACACCATTTGTGGCCATGATATCGCTTTCAGCAACAGGCTCCTTGTTGATATGTATTACGTTGTTTTTCTGTTCAATAAAAGAAAAAAAAAAAAGTAGAAGATGAGAACCTTCTGTCATTTCCAATGTTATTTAAAAAACCCTCACTTTTCACTCATTCATTTACTGGATGGCTGAAGGCATTTTCATTCCTCTTACCAATTAAGGAGAATATAAAGACTAATTATAGCCTGAGCACTTTGTCCTGGAATGGCTGGCAGGCTTTGGACTTCCTCAGTGCACGGGCTGGGAATGCTAACCCCTGGCAGCAGAGCACATCCACCAGCCACCTGCCAGGGAGATGGCTGTGGAGATGGGATCAGGAGAGGGCACGGCAGGACTGGACATGGGAAGAGTCTAGCATGCACATTGGCCAATTCAATGCACCTGGAAACACTCTCCCTCCTGTTTTTTGTCCTGTGTTTTCTTATGCATAGAGTGGGTCATGGTTACTTATTCTCTGAAATTATTTTTTTCCTCAGTAGAGGATCCTACATTCTCTTAATGTAGTGTAGAGTTTGTGAAATGGAATTATATATCTAAATAAATCCTGCTGTGCTAAGGGAGCCCATGCAGAGATCATTTTCATTACACAAAAAGAGATATGTTAGCTGAACAAGCTATTCATTTCATTTATTTATGTTTCCCCCCCATGACTCGGTTAAATTTACAGCAGCTCCTGGAAATCATTTACGACTGGTCTTCTGGGCAGAAAGCTGAAGCAAACCACATTTCATTCTTCCAGCTTGTTAAACACATGGCAACAGTCCCTCCAGTACAGCCCAGAAAACACTGCTGGGACGGTGCACACCTCCAGGAGATGTTCCCACACCATCCAAATGGGCACACACTCATTGCTTTGGTCCTTGACCTGAACAGCCAAACGCTGCATGGCCCTGCTGACCACAGAACCCCATCTGAGGTGACTCACCATGCTGACTTCCAGTTTATCTCCTTGCATGGATTTCAGCCTCACCAGGGCATTGACCGCGCCGCTCACCAGGATCTCGTCAGCCACGTGGAACTTGAGGATGTTGGCAAGCTCCTTGGCATTACCTGGGGGAAGAAGACATTTACATCTACAAACCAGCATCAGCATTTGCTTCCCATATTTCACATGCTGGCATGGTATTACACGGAAAACACCATAATTTCCTGAAAGTGAAAAAAAACAATGTAAAATTGAAAAAACAAACCAAAACCAAAAACCAGGCAGAAGGACCTGGTTAGGGCATTGAGGCCATTCCTGCCCAGGCAGGTCAGGATACCAACAAGTCCAGAATGACACTCTCCCAATGTCCCACCTTGGTACCTTCCAAGCCTGCTCTACACATGAATTCACTCTTTCTTGGGTTTTCATCCCTCATTGTCTCACTGTGAACAGCATGAACCTGCTTCTCTTGCTGCTTTCACTTCCCAAGGAAGTCTGGAATGGGGTGGGGAAAGACCCATATGAAATAAGGAAGCAGATAGGGCATTCTGGTATCTTCAGTTGTCACCAAGGCCAGTGTCACTTGGCAACAATCCTCACAGCTGGGTAGGAAGGGGAAAAGTGCAGGAGAAATGACACAAATATCTCATAGACTGATGCCCTGATAACATCCCACTGAGTCTCTACTCATACAGCTGTGCTTTGAAACAGATTTTAAGAAGACAAGGTACTTTCCCTGCACCATCTGTTTTCCAGAAGAGGGGATGATGTGCACAGCGCTGGTCAGCAGCACTTCTCCATCTTCTCCTTCAGAGGACACAGGGCCACTGACATGCCCCACAGACAGACAGGGTCTTTGACAAGCCCTACAGACAGCTAGTACAAAGGTGGCCTACATCCATAACATCAGAGTAGCTCCCTCAGCAAGGGGACCTTTTCTTTCAATGCTTTCAAGGATTGTACACAAGTTTTTTTCCATTACGGTTTTCCGAGGGTGGCCACAGTTCACTCTGTACACCCTCACCAGCATGATCCACTTCTTCATCAGAAGCATAAGCTAAACATTTGTGTGAGAAAAGAACATCTGAAGTGTCTGCATCTGGGAATCTTCATTCCTGCACCCATTTACAATGGCTGCAAAACACTTCTGAAATATTTATATATTAAGCGTAAGACTGGACTGATATTACTGGTTCCACATCCCTGCACTTAAAAGGATAACCAGCTACCATGGGCAGATGCTTCCCAAATTATGATGTCAATGTTTGGCTGGGTTTTAATGACAAGAAGACATTGCATTCAAATACCTGACATTGTTTCCAACCACAACCAGTTTTCAACATGAACAAAATAAAAGATCATGGTGCTTATCCAGAAGGGAGTTATTAAACATTCCCATGCTTTTTTCCACACCCAGCCTGCATGCCTTTGCTTTTCAGATACTGGTCTTCGTCTGAGCTAGAATGGAACATTTGTTGGCTTCCCAGGACTAGACTGGACCTCCTCTTTGTCCATGTACACGTAGAAGGAGAAACAGACCCAGCCTTTTAGTACTTAAATTTCATACAGTATAACTTGAGGCTGTATGTGGATCACATTCTCTCTTTCCGAAACTAACTTTAGGCATCCTGATCTTGTGTGGTCAAGAGTCATGTTCTCACTTCTTTCATCCTCAAAGAAGGCAGAGACCTCACAAGTTCCTTTAGAAACATCTGTGAGTTATCTCACACCATCAGCACAGACAAATTAAAAGTCATAATGAGTTTGTGACACACACCACAAACGTGTCTTCCAAGAACACAGGCACTATAAACCCCACTTGGGGAATTTGGTGCCACTCTGTGCATCCTCAGCTTTCTGCTTACGCAAATCCATTGGGTAGGAAGCTCATGCTTCCAACAGACAGAGCTAGAGAATGAGACAGAGCAGAGAAACTTGGCCATTCCTCCTGGTATCACAGCAGTCACACACAGCAGCTCATCACCTAAATGTTCTGGAGATGCTCACCCATCAGTTTGTTGAGCTCCCCCTGGGGCATGGCCTGGAAAGCTTCGTTTGTCGGAGCAAACACCGTGAAGGTTCCTGGCCTGTTCAGGTTCTCTGTCAGACCTGCAGACTGGATTGCAGCCACCAACGTACTGCAAAGCAAACATGCATCAAATGCTGCACTGAAAACCACTTCGTAGGTCAACTGCATGCTGGGCTCAAGAGAGAGCTGGGAAGTTACAATTGTGAAATCCTGCTGTGGTCCAGCAAATCAAATAATCAAAATGGTGATTAAGGAGGAAATGAGCCTGTGAGGTCCAACCAGAACATCTGAGCAATGGAGAAGCAACCTAGGAGTGCTGACTCCATGGGGACCAAATGGTATGGGGAGACAGAGAGGTCTGGCAACAGTGGATCTGATGGGCAGAGATGGCCTCAGAGCCAGATTCTTATGGTATTAAGGGAACCACTTACTCTTGGCTCACTGTTGATTGAGGGTTATTTGAAGTTTCACTCCCTATAATTTAGAGAGACCATGGTTTTGGAAGATCTTTCTATGCTAAAAAAACATATACGTTGTCATGACTACAACCCATAATAAATAGAGACTACTTTGGCAGCTCTTCTGCTCCTAACTGGCACTTGGGAAGCGCAGAAAGGTCACCTGAAGCGATGGTCTGCCTTGAGAACATCCATCACTGAGCCAGTTGGTGGAGTCAACATTTTGTCCACACTAAACAGGGTCCCAAACCTTCCCCTCTTGTCATGGGCAGCAATGCAGGCGTTTTCAATGCAAAGGTTCTGCAAACACGATCGTGGAAAGAAAGACTTCATTAGAATATGCTTCAAAATAGAGATTTTGACACTTTTCACAGTGATCATTTACACTTTTTACACGATAGCTGTAACATTAGAACACTGAGCATCACTCAGCCACAGGGAGCACAGCACATGGGAAGGACTCACATTGCGGTACACAAAAACTCTCAGTTCCTTGTCCCCCAGAGTCTGCAGCTTCTGCCCATGATACAGATACTTAGAGGAGAGCTGGTCTTTGACAATGTGGTTCAGAAGCAAGTTTCTCATGTTGCTGTCAATAACGGGGAGACCATCTGCAGCAAAAAGGTATGGAAAGAACCAGTGATTCACTTAAAATGACTATTGAGACACTAAAAACCATTCAAATACAGAGTATTACCCATATCAATTTTAAATTGTAAAGCTCAATTCCATTGCCTCGAGGCATTTCAGAGAGGATTTGCATACTCGTGCATTGAAACTTGGCTGAAGACTGTTGAAAGAGATCTGTGGCCCAAACTGATGGAAGAAAGGGATTTAATCTGTGGTTTACCTTTGAACACATTATTCACTGGGGCAAGGAGGGTCACTCGCTCACTGCCAGTTAGATGAGAACTGAGACCAGCTTGTCTGAAAAGGTCTGTAGACTTGGAAACTTCAGATTCTTGTGCCAACTCAAACACAGTCTTAGCTGAAAAGAAAAGCAACACATAGTTGCTTTTAACACCTTGCATTAAAGGCCATCCACTCATCACTGTGCCTTCTAAATCCAGCATTTCCTTGGTAAAATAGACAAAAGAAAGGCAACAGAAAGAAAGATGCAGAGAGGCACCAGTACCTGAGTCTGGGATCAGCAGCTCATTAACAAAATGTACAACGCCGTTGGTTGCCAGGACGTCCTTGTTGGCAATGATGGGCCTCCCGTTGAGGGTCAGCTCTTCCCCACTGCAGCCCACGTCCAAGGTGGTTCCTTCCAGAGTCTCCATGGTCAGGCCAGCGATGATGGCCTCAGCACACATGGCTGACTTCAGGATGTGATGGTTCAGCAGGTCTGTGAGAGAGGTGAGTGTCTTACTGAGCTGCAAAAACCAGCTATGACAGTATTGCAGCTTTTAGGGGTCCTGTTCAATGGCCAGGGTATACTCAATAAAATGCAGTCATTTTAAATTGTGCTGATTTTAATACCACAGCATGTGAAATAAAATGCCTAAAAAGAGTCATTTTATATACACTTTTGCCAACTTCAAAAGGCTTCATGTGGGTATTCAACTCACTCGTCAGGGGAAGTTACATTGATTAAATACTACTTTTCTTGCATCTTGCTGGATCAGTAGGAATAACCACCACATAAAGTGTTAAAAAAAAACTCAGAAAAGGGACTGCTTCAGCTCCCTCATCCATATCTGGATGCCACTCCTTCTGCCACATGTACACATCTGCAACCAAAGGGCTCTGGGCTGTCCAGTTAAAAAAGATGACTCTGTCACAACTGTTTACTGCAGCTGTTGTCAGAGTGTATCAGGAGCCGTTGAGATGTTCTTCAGAAAAATTCAGAAGAACTGAAAAATACTCTTCAGTCTCTCAGTGGACTCAGTAAACAAGCACTTACCCCTCAGGGCTTCTGGGTCTCCCAGGATCCTGTTCAGGGTTTCTCGTGGGATCTTCTCAAAGGCTTCGTTGGTTGGAGCCAGGAGTGTGTACTGGCCTTCGCTTTCCAGCAAGCTGCTGAGGTCGGATGCAGCCACAGCAGTCTTCAGAGAAATAAGGAGAGAGGGTAAAACACATTCAGCCAGAATATAAAGGTCAGAAACTTTGTCCAGGCACACACTAAGGGCCAGACTTATTAAGGCTTTTATAATTTCACAGGACTTACAAAAAGTCCTGAATAGCTTCATTCAGCACTTTGGTCCCTTTATAAATTTGACCCAGCCCCATGGTTCTCTGGTGTTCCAGAAATTTGAGTACAAGAGCCTTTTTTTTTGGCAGGACTGAGAGCTACTTCGAAAACCCAGATATGCCTGGAAAGGGTCACAGCAGTTCCAGTGAATAATTCAGATCAGAACCCACAGCTGACTAACTGCAAATTCCCTAGGCATTTTCAGCTATTCCTTAACTTGGAAAATATCAAGGCAAATAAATCAGGATACATAAAATTGGAACAATTAATGTCTCCTAAGGCTAAGACTCCCCCACAAGAGTGAGGAGACAGACTCAATCTCTTTTCTGAATAGAAGGGTGACAATTATTATCATAAGACCCTACTTGCACTGATAGCAAACACTTCTCTTCCTAAAGCAAAAGTATCTACATTGGTACAGGGATTTCATCAGCAGCTCCAGGGTCAGCCCAAACACTGGCAAAGCTCTTGAGGACAATTCACTGGGAGTGAGATGACTGAGCACCTTTAAGCAGACCTGGAGCATTCATGTGTTAACTCACCCGAAGGGTTTCCAGGCTGTCCTCTGTCTCAATGATCTGCTGAATGGTGTTGGTAGTGGTGGCGATGACTTTGTCGATGACATGAACCACTCCGTTGGTGGCATGGTGGTCAGCTTTCAGCAGCCTGGCACAGTTCACAGTCACAATCTGCAGAGGGAAAGAGCCATGGGGTGTTACACACACTAAACTCAGAAGGTAAAGCAGCCTCTGCTGCTTTTCTATTTCTATTTCAAATGCAGAGAGCACTCAATTGAATCAGCAAGAGCAGAAATGTGATTTCCTTAAAAGACACACCAAGCACGAGAACATTCTATCAAGAATGTTTGAAATTTTTCATGTTAACGAGATTTGAAAATCATCAGTGGTTTTGTCTACCCTCAAGACTAAGAAAGTAAGCCCCAACCAATACTGAGGCAAGCAGAGTTACACAGCAGCCTGGGCAACTGCCCTGCAACAGCATTGAGGAAACCATCTGCTTATCAATATTCTTTTCAAACTCCTTCAAAATACGTATCTTAAATCAATAGTTGTCAACCCATTACAGAGTTCTGGAGGTCCCAGGACAGGGTAGGAGCTACAAGGCAGCCAAAAAGCAAGCCTGCTGTGGGTAGATTTAATATGAGGAAGAACTTCTTTACTGTGGATGACCATGCACTGGAACAAGTTTTCCAGAGAGGGTGGGCACTGGAAATATCTGGGACCATGTGGACACAACCCTGTGCTGTGTGCTCTGGGACAACCCTGCTTGAGCAGGGAGGTTGGAGCAGATGACCCACTGTGGTGCCTTCCAGCCTGAGCCACTGTGAGTCTCTGAGTGCTTACCCCATTGGGATAGTGGTGGATCTGGATAGGCAGGTTCTGGTACATGGAGTTCAGCGTGGTCCCATGTTTCAGGTCATCCGTGAGGACACGTTTGTCCACCATGTGGTAGCGGAGGGCATTGAGCAGCTCAATGTTAACGTTACTGACTAAGGAATCCAGAGTTTCCTGAAAACCAGAAATATCAATTTTTCAGTACTGAGTACAATTAGGCAGCTGTTAGAGAGAGCCAGGAGATCTGGCTGCACCCAGAGTGCTTCCAAGGTGGGGGTGTGGGAATGAATATTGAGTAATTAATTCAGCCTCATGCCATTTGTGTAAATTAAGAGCTCAACTTTCTCAAATCTTTATCTTTGCCTTACAAAAGCAGCTAGCAGCTCTGACACCCTTGATCCTTGGCAGGCAAAGGGATCATTGCATTGAAATGAGCAGAAGGGCAACAGAGCCACTGACAAATACACCAAAATACCTTTCCCAGCAGCATCATTCCTGTGCTCTGCTGGGGCATTTGGGGAAGAGGGTTGGCAGTGTAGAGACCCAAAAACATCCCCCCCTCCCTGCCCTAGTAGTTGTTCTTGTTCACAGGGATGCTCAGCTGGGATAGGAGCACCAGCAGGACAGCAGTGACCACTTCAGGAGTGGAAATATCAAAAGACACAGAGTACGAATATCAAAATGAATGTAAAGCAAATGTACATCTAATTGAGCATGGGACACACTCATGTGGGAATTACTGAGGCTTCAGTTGGGACTAGCTGTTTGTACAAATTAAGAACAACCAGAATGGCAATGTAAGGGTCAACAAGAAGGAAAGGGATGGGAAGCTTCTTGCTGCAGGTCTCAATTCAATCTCTAATGGTAACAGGCAGGGAAAACTGAATGAGGGGATTTCTACATCTACATCTCTCTCTAGTGATGGGATCCTTCAGCAGCAAAGCTCTGGAGCTGATGGACCAGTACAGTCATAACCATCCTGGAAATCCACAGTCCTTCTTGTACCAGTGCCAGACCCCTGCAGAGCTGGATCTCCACTAGGGAAAATCAGAGGAAGAGGAGAAAGCAGAGGAATTATCTTACAGCAGACAAGGACGCCCAGGCCTCATTACTGGGAGCAAAAATTGTGAAGCTTCCGGGTCCTTCAATTTCTGGCCTTAGGTTGGAGCGGTCGGAATAGAGCTGTGTGGTGGCAGACCCAACCACTCCCAGGGTTTCATAGATGTTTGAAAGTGGCAGAGCTGAAAGAAGAGAAGGTTAAATTCCCAAAAACATCATTGATCCTTCTGCCTGCATTAAAGCCCAGCTGTTGGTGAGAACGCTTGGGGAAATGAAGCACATTAGGGGACTGGCATCTGTTCATTAATTAGATAATAAATAATCACAGTCTGACAATTTCACCCTCAATTACAGCAGTGTAATCCAGGATCTTCTGCATTTCTGCAAGTTTGAATGGACTTATTCTGGATTTATACAGATGGGATTTAGGCAAGCAAAGACATTGAATGCTTTCATCCAATCCTGCTTATATTCAGGCTTTTGGGATTTGGTGTTGGACACTGCTGGTCTCAGTCTCCACTGCACCACTGGTCTCAGACCACCTGCACCAGCCCATGTGGTTAACTTGGAGGCATCAGACTTTCATGGAAGGAAGTATTCCAAAAGCAAAAGCAGAATATGGCTTTCTTCAATAAACCCACTATATTCCCCCCCAATATCAATTGTATTATCTCCTAAATGCAATTTTGCTGACCCCATGCTTGCTAAAATGTTCAAGGCCAGGTNAAATAAAAATGAGCAGAGAGTGGCAGAGCTGTCTGTTACTCTATCATTTCTTTGCAATCCATTACCAATACAGATATATTACTTGCTGGAATAAGTAGCTCCCTATGGCCCTCCCATGCTCGATTAAGTTCAATTATATCCAAGGTTCTAAGTTGTCTGGAACATTTAGCATGCTTTGGAGCTGATCTGACCCTTGGCTGGTCCTCCACTGAGTCCATTTTGGACTTGTTCATGGCAATATTGTGCATAAATTGCAAAAATCAAATCCACTTTGAGCGATTTTCTAACATTATCCTTTACTAGGCAGCTGTATAATTTTAAGAAGTCTGAAAAATGTCAAACATATTTTTACCAGCTGGGCAGCCTTTTTCTCCAGGAACTTTTTCATATCCAGGACAGCACTCGTAACTGATTACCCTGGAATAAGAGATGGATACGGTAGATTAACCAGCAGTGTCTCACTGCTTTTTCTCTGTTTCCTACAGTTCTGGGTCCATCCATATTTGGGGATGGTTCCAAGCAGACTCTTCATTAAAAATACAGACTTCAACAAAAGACAAACCACACTTTTTATCTCCTTCAGGGCTGCATGTTGCCAATTTCTCCACAGAACAAAAGCAGACACAATTTCTTTTCAAAACCACGCTTTCCAGGAGGCTTTGCACAAACAGCGGATGGAAACTGATTCCACAGGCCCAACAAGACTGCCAGTGCTGGTTCATCTGGGCACATTTCCCACGGGATTTGGGGATCTCCTCGGCTGACTGCTGCTGTCACATCTCATCACTGTTCAGGCAACACCCACAACTCCATTGTGGCTGTTTGACCAAACCAGCCAAGCATCTCCCTCTCAATTCACCCCGTTTTTGTCCACCACCAGAAATTATTTGCTTGCTTATGGCAAAATCCACAAGACAGACCTGGAGGGAAAGGAGAACACTGTTTTCAGGTGTGTACACTGGCACAAGGACTTGGGAAAAGCCCTGCAAGGAGAAACTTCACCAGTGGTGAGATGTGCATCCTCCGGCACCCCAGGCAGTACCACAGCACAGCTGTGTCCATGTGAGCACCCTCAAAGCAGCACTTCTGACTGGCAGCATCTTCCCTCAGTAAAACCAAAAGGGTCAGAGACACCATCCTGGGCTGTCCTGCAGATCTGCAGACCCTAAATAAGCAAGAGCTGCCTGAACACTGCATCTATCATCTGCAGCTCAATGGGAAACAAGTCACCTGATCCTCAAAGGTGTCCATTTGAGGGAACATGGCTTGGTATGAATGGGGAGAAGAAAAAAAGCAAAAAGGAAAAGGGAAAAAAAATCAATCCAGAAGTTGCCTGTTTATTTTTCCCAGGGGATTCTGTCACCTATTGCTCTACTCTTGGTGTGAAAGGAGTAAGGCCACCTGATTGATGGGCCAAGAGAGCCAGGGAATAGATGTTCCCCCCAAACACAAGTATTTCTTCTGTGCTCCTGGCTGGATTCGAGACAAGTAGGATGCTGTATAGTCGAGGCTCAGCACACTCACTCCAAGAGAGAGGAAAATCCTCCAGCTTCAGATATTTGTCATCATTTTAAAACTGTTAACAAACAGTGGAAATGCCTGGGGTTTAATAGGGAATTCTTCAGGGTAATTAAGAGCCAGAAAGTGAAACAAATACCTGCTTTTCTGTGACAGAAACAAATAAATTCTGTGTAACGGTTTCCTAAGAGAATTACAAAGCAAACCCAGACTGATTGTCTAGACATTATATATTCCATGTGGGAAAGAGTTTGCCTAAAGCAATCCCTTCCTTTGACTACTGGAGATCTTAACACCCTGCTGCTCCGCTTTCCCAGCCCCCCTGTCTCGCATTCATTGGAAACACACACTTTCTTCCCCCACCACTTCCCTCCCCTACCTCAATTTTTTCTTTTTTTCACCCTAGAAACTAAATCCAGTCTAGACAGTTCCCTTGGTTCAGACCTGTAATCAAAGATGAAGACCTGATTAAAGAGAAATCATTCCAAAGTTCAGCATAAATAATTCCTGAGTGCTGACGAAGGCTTTAAAAGCCTTACTTATAGACCAGTTGGAGATTAATGAGGTGCTCCAAAGGGGCAGGATGCACACAGCCTGTGGCACACTGGCTCAGGGCTGCCCTAGCCCCCAGGTGCCTGCCAGGAGGGGAGGGCACTGGGAAGGGATGCAGGTACCTGGTCCAGTGGAAGGTGTCCCTGCCCACGGCAGGGGAGTGGAACTGGATGATGCTTGAAGTCCCTTCCCAGACAAACCATTCTGTGATTCCATGACTGCACCTCCTGCTTTTCAGTGGGTTTGTGGGCATCTCCAGCACAAATGGAAGCTCACAGCAAGAAGCACCAAGGCAGCAACGGGGCCAGCTCCACTTGGGCAGGGACTCCCTCAAGTCCCCTGAGTCACTCTCCCACCGAAGGTGACCTTCAGCCCCACCTGGTACATGTCTGGCACGTGTCTGGCACGTCACCATTCCAAGCACTGGCAAACTGCTGCCAAGGGTGAACACAGAGGTGCCCAGCCAAGGGTTGGCACCTACAAGGAGCCAGAGATGAGGGTTATGAAACACAGCTTCAGCTTCAGGGATTTGGCCTCCCGTGGCTGGTGGGCCTGGTGGAAGCACAATACCCACCCAAAGGCACCATTCAAGGGGTTGCTCAGGGGTGGGCCCAGGGCAGGTTCCCAACTGGTCCTGCAGCCACCTGCAGCCTTCGGAGAGGTGCAGCAGAGCCGTGGCTGAAGGATGCTCTGCACCTCAGTGCTGCCGAGCCCTACACATCCGTGGGGGAGGGAGGCTGCTCTCGACATGTCCTGCTCCAGCTGGGTCAGAGCCACAGTCTGCTGCCCAGGGAGGAGCACTTCTCTTGAACACCTCCCAGCCCCTGCTCCACACAGTGAGTTCTGCAAAAAGCCCTTGGAATGCCCCAGTCCATCCCTGTCTCTGGTGTCTGCTCAGTGGCCACATCCAGCGGGACACAGCGGATGCCAGCGACGTGGGTTAGATCAGCACTGTCCCCACACAAAGAGCATTTGTCATCCACTCTGCAATGCCTTGACCACAATTTCCTGACCTCCTCTGTGAGTAATTTTAAGTCAAATCTATAGTTTTTTAGCCTCTGGTTTTGAAACTCTGTACTTCTCAAATGTCTATCTGTGTCTGCCTGCAGAAGCAAGCTCCTTTAATTTTGGCTTTTATTAGTCATTGTTCCACTGCTGTTGCATTCTTAGGAGCTGAAATTAAATTTTAAGTGCATTTTTCAAGGTAATAAAAATAAGCTTAGGCATATATTAGTGAAAAAAGATCCATTTGTAATAATTTCCTGTTATAAAGCCCATATGTTTTGTTTTTGTAAAATAAGTGCCAGCAATTTTTTTCTAAACTGAGGAAAGTACATCAGACATGGAAAAAGGAAAGTTAATCTAAAAGGAAGAAAAAAAAAGGGATCTATTAATGGGTTATTCCTCAAAAAATAATCCAAACCAGAATTTATGAGTTGTCTTTTCATTCTCAAGACAAAACATTGTGTGGGAGTGTGTTCCCTTGCAATCCCAATTCTGGAAGAATGAGTCCAGTGCATAAGAGAGGTAGAAAAATATAAAATACACAGGCAAAATGATGAAAATATACTCTAAATAAACTATTTCTCTGGCTTTGGAATAACCAACAGTGGAAAATTACTTAATTACCTACACAGTTTTGTCTCAGTGCTCCTTGAAATCCAAGCAGTGGATTTCTTGCCAACTGTCTTATCTCACTTCATCAGCAATGATAAAAACTCTACATAAATCCTCTACCTAATTTCTCTGTAACTGTGTGAGCCAATTCTTCAGCAGAGAAAAACAAAGGAAAAAAAAAAAAGCAGATAAAGAGGTAGGAGTCTCCTTCTGATGCATGAATTAAAATTTCCATTCTGCACAAAGAGCCCCAGTGGAATTACTCCACCCCTGTGGGCCAGAAGCATCAAGTCTATGAAGCCCCCAGAGTGTCCCCACCAAGGTGTAACCTCTGTTTCTGCCAACAGCCAGGGAGGAGCTCAGCATGGCACTGCCCAGGTGTCTGAGCCCTCTCGGCCTGCAGCAGCAGCCCAAAGGTGAGGCACACAGAGCCAAGACTAAAGACCAAGCACATCTGTGTTTTTCAGGCTGGCTTTCCGTGCTCCTTCCGTCACTCTGAGCCTCCCCATGCAGGATGTGATCATTCTACAAGGAGCAAAGTTGTGATACAGGCTTGCAGCAACTTTTCTGCCTTCCTTGCTCAGGGATGACTTTCTCTGCTCTGAGCCAGCTCTGCAGGAGCTCAGCTTTGCCCCTCAGCAGTTCCTGGTCTCTCACTCACCTCCCTCCCCACTACCTGTTTGAAACAGTGTTCAGAGCAGGAAAAGGAAAGAAAGCAAAGCAGACAAAACTATCTTCCTAGAGCCAGGCATTTCCACCAGCAACACACATACAGCTTGTGGCACCACTGACCCTTTAAGCAAACAGGGAGGATAACAGCCAGGTCAAATGTGAAGTAGGTGAGATGGGTCAAGTGTCTCCTCCCTGGGGACTGCTGGTGGAGGGAAAAGCCTTTTAGGAGAAGGAGAAAATGAATGTGCTGATGGAGGGGATCCCCCCCGCCAATGAGAGGACCACGCACACAGCTTTAGGAGAGGACTGTTGACTACAGATCCCAAGCAAAGGCTGGATCCACACAGTTATGATGACAAACACGCCAAATCCCGACTTTCTGGGATTTAAAGGCATGTGGTATTCTCAGAACCTCTCACAGACCAGCTCTGTCCAACGGAAGGAGCCAGTTTGGAGGTCCATGCTGAGCACCATCATCTGTGCCCACCTGCTCTCACGGGCTCTGGCACCTGAGCATGGCACAGCATTAGACTCCTGACACTGCTGTAAGAATTTGATTGCTACAGCATAATGCATCATGTCCTTTACAGCCCAAATGACTCCTGATTGCTTCCATATGCCAGGCACACCACTCCAGTGGGAGCCATCACAAGCAAACATTTGTAATCAGAGCTATCCCAGGATCCTCTGGAAAATCTGAGTCACGGTACGTGTCTTTTGTTCTGCACCAGCACTGCTAAAGCAGAAAGCAGGGGCCAGGCTCAAGAACGACTGGGAGGAGAGAAGACAATAACACCCATTGTGGAGATGATGTAAAACAAAGAGTAGCGAATGAATTCCGTGGATAATGGAAAGATTACCTCATAGGTTAACAGGCAGGTTAATAGCCTGTGTGCTTTTCTCCCAGTGATGTATCATTGGGTGAGACACTTGGGCAAAGGCAGAGAAAATGTGGTTGAAGAGATCACCCCATCTCCTCAAATGAAATCGTGAAATACTGCCAGATGCCAGTTATTCCATCTCCTCCTGGAGGTAAGAGGATGGATGAGTTTGTCTGTGCCAAACACAGCTGCACAATTGGGTTACATAAGGTTAGTTTCTCATTGGCTTCAGAGCTAAAGAAATCCATGGCTGGACTGCTTTGCCTTTCAGTGACCACAGCAGCAAAACTCTCCCACATCCACAGCTGAGTCGTGTTTTCTTTGGAGGCATACTAAGCTACTCTGTTATCAGAAAAGGCAATGATGAGACCATATTGCTGTGCCATAAACTTGTCCATTTTATGTCAGGAAGGCCATTATTTGGCCAAGATGACAGCCTGAACTCTAACCACCCAAGTTAGGCCTTCCCAAATTTTTGCGTTTGTAGAATTAAGGGGAGGGGGCCTGGTTTCTTGTTTTTACAATATTGCCTCTCCTTTTTTTTTTTTTCCCTGTAAAGACAGTTGGACATAAGGAAAACAATGGTACATGCACACTACATGGTACATCCAGCAATACACCCTCCTGAAGTACAGAACTTTCCTTCTTAGGGCAAATTCATGTGAAGTACAATGAAAGGCCAAAAACTGTGCACAGCCACGACTCCTTGTTTGCCTCTCTCCTCCCCACACCAACACCAGACATGAATCCCAAGATCCAGGAGTCACAGCTACAACAATGATGGCAACCCAAATCTGCCATAAAGAACAACATGTTGCTATAGATCTAATTACAATTTACATTTAGCCCTAAGAGAAACACATGAGATGATTTTCTTCTCTCTGTTCTTGACCGTGAAGATCCAGGGCGAGACCTGGCCCACAGCTCTGATCCCACAGCCAGGACTGCTCAGGGAATCTTTACACTGACCCTGGGTGTTGTGATGGTCCGTGCTGTTGGCCAGCAAGTGTGTCCAAAAGCCCAGTTGGGACTACAGCAAGGGAAAAAGATTCCCTGCTCCTGCTCTACAGCCTGGCAGATAGTCAAGCATGCATAGCCTTAATTATCTGCTGACTGCATCTTTCAAAAGAATGTCCCGAGGCTGCTCACACAGATTCTTCATGCAACAGCTACTTGAATATTATTGTTTGCAATTTTAGACGTGGAATTGGCCTGCAAGTCTGATTAACTTTCCTGGTGGAGTCATCACAGTGTTGGCTAAAGCTGACACCTCTTTCCTTTTATTTGTTTTCCCTTCCAAAGCAAACAGATGGAGATGAATTTTACGTTCTCTCCAACATCCATCAGCTCTGGGCTGCCTTTTTTTCTCCCTTTTTTATTTCTTAAATCTAGGCAGCATTGAGCCTATCAGGAAGACAGACAGGGCTAAGTACTAGAAAACATCTGGTACACACTTCATTACAGCACTGAGAGCTATATAAGTATATATAGAAATGCAATTAGAATAAACCATCAGGGTTTATATTTAGATGGCACTTTTCATTCTTAACATCAAAGTGTTTTAGAAAAACAAATATTTCTTAGGGATTAAAAAGCTAAAACAATTCTTAACACATACACATGTGACACCCACACCGTGGGCTCTGACATCCCACATCTGCTGCCTGCTTCTCCCACCCAGCACCCACCTCCACAACAGGGTCTTTGGGGAGACCCTGTCTGGCACTCAGGGACTTACGTGGACTTCCCGCAGATCTTCCTCTGGTACCACTGCTTGCAGTTGGTGAAATATTTCCTGTTGGTGCCGATCAGCTTCTGCACCGCGCACACATTGGGGCTGCAGGGAATGACAGAGCAGAAGAGGGTCCTGTAAGCCTCCCTCCTTCCAGTGCTGACCCCCAGCATGGAGCCAGACCCTACCTGAAAAGCCCTGCTGGGATTGCAAGGGAGGAAACCTTGAGAGCTGCAAGTCAACTTGCTCAGCTTAGGCCTATAATGACCATCATTAAGTGGAGGAAGCAGTGAAAGAGATTTCTCTTGGCTCTGCCAGAGCATCTCTTTCTTCACTGACTGCAAATTCTTGACTTTTCTCCATGTTCCACCTCTAACCAAAGCTTAAAGAAATCAAGTAAAAATACTTTGGCCAGAATTTCCATGGTGCATAGCTGCTTAAAATTTGGCATCACAGCTAAAACCTGAGAACGTTATGCAGTTATACAAATCCCTCCAAAAGAAACCATTATTTTATTGTCTAGGACATAAAAAAGATAAGACAGGTATTTATCAGCCTATAGACTTGCCCCAAACCCAGAACTTTTGCCATATGATAGACTCAGCTAATTCTGGACATGGATGCTGAGCTGAACAAGGGGAAGAGGAGCAGTGGCACTGCCCTCCCCTGTTTCAACACAACAGATATGACAGCACAGGTCAAGAGTGGCTGTTGTATCAGCCCATAAGGTACCAAGAGCTCCTGCTCAGCCAAAAAACCTGGTGGTTGGTGTTCCATGTGTGAGTAACCCTGCTGAGAGCTGACTGCAGTCCTTCAGCTTTCTAAGAAGTGGTATCACCGTGAGCAGAGATGTGGTCAAGCTGGAGCTGGGAGTTTCCTTGCTGCTGGTTTGGCCAGCACAGTATTTCCCTGCTCTGCCTGGCTCACCATCTCTGTGGTTTGTGGCCAGCAGCCCTGGCCACGTGTGTAGGCAAAAAATGGTCAGCACAAAAGATATGATTTATGGATCTGGGTTGCAAGGCCATTAACTGCCTCTGGGCTTGACCAGAGGTGTAGCAAATGCCCAAGCAACCTGGGGATGCTTAGCCCAGCTGAGGCTGGATTCCCAACACCAACACCATGTCCCAGTTGCAGCAGCTTCACCAAAAGCATGCACAGTACCGGCTGCCAAGCAGATGAAAGGAAAACAAATAATTAAGCAAAACACATAAATCATCACTTCAGCCTGTCAGAAGTGCTCTGTGTTGTCCAAGGCAGAGTTTTCATTTGCACAAACAAAACTCCAAATGGGGTCTGGAGATGCTCTTGTGAAGGTCTTGTTGATCTGCTCAGGAGAACAGGCAGCAGCCTGTGTCCTGCTGTGTTTGACCGAGGCATTGCCCGCTTGCCCCCCAAAATGAACAAAAGCAGAGTTTGCAGCCCAACCACCAAGTCCTCCTGCGGCCGTGCTTGCTTTTCAGGGCATCCCAAAACGGGCCAGCCTGCCCATCATTAGCATGAATTAACCTGAGGGTCTCCTATACCCTGGCTGTCTCCAGTGCCAACCTCCACGGGAGCCTGGCTTGCCTTCAATGAGCCTTTGTTGGTGCAGCTGCTGCAGGGCCCTGCAGACACAGCATCCGACCCTGCGTGTCCCAGGCACCTTCATCCTGCCCCGAGGGGAAAGGAAGGACCTGTGGGGACGCAGCTCATCCTTTCCCTCATTACTGCCACATCCACTAATGGTAGTTTGTTTCTTCATGAAAGGATTTCATTCTGTTTCTGTATATAAGGCAGGGAACAAGGAGCAAGAACCTACTGAAAAAAAAAGTTAGAAATCACAAAACCAAACTTTCAGCTGGTGCAAACTGGCCCAGACTCAGCAACTTCCAAGCCAAATCATCACTTAGAGAGACGTCTGTGCTCTCTGACTCAGCCCACCTTGGCCACCCGGCCCCGCCGTGCTGAAATATGGTTCCAATTACATCGAAATTCCAAACCTTGCCTCGATTTTAGCGTCTGGCTGACGGCAGTGGACAATCCCTCTAATATTCATCTTGACAAGCCTGGCTACTGAAGGACTTGTTTGATCACTTCCCCCGCATCCCCAGGAGCAGCCTGCCAAGAAAACCCTTGAGCCTCCAGGACAGTATTGAACTGCCTTGCTCCCTCCTCCCTGCCTGGGACTGCAGCTCTGTGGGGCTGCTCCTCCCTCCCTGACTTATGGGGGAAAACTTTTTTCCAGTTTTTCCTCAGTGTGGAAAAATCCCTGCTCAGGACTGTGTTATCAATGATTCCCGCAGGCACGCTGTAGTAGCGGCTCCCCGCATTGCATGTTCTGGTTCCTTGCCCAGTCTGGCTTAAAATGAATTTGTCAACACTCTTCCCTCTCCTCGTTGGAGTTCATCACCTCTGCCATGCCGTTCCCAGCCAGCCGCGCTGACTCCAGGATAAAACTGCCTATTGTTCCCCTTCAGCCAAAGCCTTTTGCTGGCAGCAGCAGCTGGGAGCTGCTGGGACAGGGGCTGCCCTTGAGAAGAGGCTGAGAAGAGCAAGATTTAATGTACAGCCCCTTATACCTGCAAAGACTGTGGCCATGGAGATCCTCAGCATCACCTTGTGCCCACAAAGCTGGGTGGGTTTGGGGAGAGCACTCCCACATTTTCATCTTTAAATGTTGATGTTCCTTATACACTTCTGAGCTCCTCTCACTGACTTGAGCTGGTTCATTTTAAAAAAAAGTTAATTAAGATGTACAAGTTTTGCTTTAGAGCCAAGTTCTGCCTCCCAACTCGCTCTCGGCTCAATGGGGGCATTGATGGTGTGGGGGATGCTCACAGCAAAGGGTGGCAGTCCTGGTTGCACATCCCTCTGGAGCTGGCTCCTGCAAGCAACACAATATGCCCCACATCCAGGATGTTTTTGGCTGGTTTTGTGTTGCTGTATCTCTTTGGCACATCATTAATCAATGCTCAAATGTCCATGTATGTTCAAAAAATAGCTTGGTATAAATCACTCTCTCCCTCAGAATGGGAGCAGGGAGCAAAGAGCTGTGGTCAGCTACACTGGGTTTATCTCAACTCAGATGGAAGTTCTAGCATTCCAGTTCCTTGCATCTTCCAAAGATCTCAGGCACCAGAGTGGACCACAGTCACATCTTACCCAGTGCCTCTGTTAATTGTGCAGGGAGTAACACAACAAGCTTCTCTCTGCAGAGGTGAGTGCACTGATTTACACCAGGACTGCCCTAACTTATTCAGCCTGAGAAAACTTCAGTCTCAGGGCTATCAGCAGAAATATTTACTTTAAATCACACAGAGAAGGTGAACAAGATTCACTGTATTTCTTCATAAATCACTGCAGTTCTGGCATTATTGACTTATTACAAGTAGACATCAGCTCAGAATTTGCCTGTTGGATTGTGTACCTGATCAGACATACAAACAGCACATCCCTTGTTATAAATTCTGACCTGGATCCCTGCCAGAGAATGTATCAAATTGCAATATTTAAATCTTGGGAGGTTTTTATACTTAAAGCATTTCATGACCCTGCTTCCAGCAATGCACTTAAACAGAAACTTCAACTCAATCACTGTCACCATCCTGAGAGATGGAAGCCAGCTGAAAGGTCTGTCATCCTTTCAACATTCCTAATTCTTAATAAATTTTAAAAATAGTGAGAACAACTATTAACATTGGGTTTGTTTTCTGCCTATTAATTAGACTCAAAGTACTCACTCTGCAGCACGCTGTGTATCAAGCAAGAGAGGTCTACATGCTTTTTTCAACAGGCCTTATCTTGTAAGGTTTATGAGTAAACAAGTAATTATTTTTGTCAAGAAAACTTCCAAGACTGACTGGGGTTTCCAGTCAAATAGTAAATTAGTGCTGACTCCACAGAAGCATTGAAGAGATTTTCCTTTTTTTTCCTATAAATTCATGAAAATGATAATTTCTTTCCACAAAATCTTTAATGGTTCAAAATCTAGGGATTTTTATCCCCTTTTCCTTTAAGAGGGATAAACTGATAAAGAAGCATTGAGGGGTCTGAACTGACATCTGCAGCATTAAGTTTCGTGACGGAAAAGGGGAAAAGCTATCGAAAGAAAGAAGTTACCCGAGGATGAAAGAGAAAGAAATGAAAGAAGAAGTGTTTGCCGAGAGAGCTGCCCGGCTCGGCGCCCGCACAAAGACCCCGCGGGGCAGCGCGGACGGGCGAGAGGGCTCCGGGCGCATCCCCGGCGGGACTCGGGCAAACGGAGGGGGAAAAAGGCTTTAAAAGAGGTCCCCCCTCCCTGCCCTCCCGGTCCCCGCGGGACGCCGCTTACCCGTGCTGCCGGCCGCGGAGCCGGCTGTGCTGCAGGACCTGCTGGTACGGAGACTTGGCGGCGGCGGCGAGGCCGAGCGCCAGCAGCAGCAGCGGCAGCGGCGGGCGCGCCATGGCCGGGACGGGACGGGACGGGAGCGGGTGGACGGGACGGGACGGGACGGGCCAGGCCGGCGGCAGCAGCCCCGTTAAATGCGGCCCGGAGCGGGGGCGGGAGCGGGAGCGGCCCCGCGGGGGGAGCGGAGCCGCCCGGCTCGGCCCGGCCCGGCGGGAGGGGAGGGGAGGGAAGGGAAGGAGGGGAGAGGGGCCGCCCCCCGCGAAGGGCATCCATCTGTCCCTCCGTCCGCCCACCCGCCCTTCCAGCCCTCCGTCGTTCCACCCGTCGCTCCGTCCGTGCCTCGCAGACCCGCCGCGGCCGGGGAGGAAGCAGCCAGGGATGTCCTGTATCCCCTTTCCCAGACCAGTGTTTCATCTTCACTTTCTTCTTCATCCGGACTTTTTCCCTCCATCCTCCCCCCAGTCGGGACACACAGCGGGTAGTTGCACTGCCACTCTCGGGTGTCGCACCGGCTCCAGCCCCTTGGTGATCCCCCTGCCCGGGGGCTCTCCTTGCTCCAGCCTAGCCCTGCCCACGCCGCGGGAATGTCACCCGAGCTGCCTCCCCAGGTCCCCTCAGTGCCTCCTGGGGTCGACCCCTTCCCAGCCACTTCCAGCACTGGCAGGGGTCACCCTTGGCAAGAGGTTTCTTGTTGCTTTTATACCAAACCAAATGAAATCAGGAGCTCTTAGGCTGAGAAAGTTGGCAGTGTTCAGTCTGTAGAAGAAAAGCTTTAAGGAGATCTTAAAGACCCTAACTACCTAAATGGGGCTTATAAAAAGTAAAGAGAGCAACTTTTTATATGGGCAGATAGTGTTAGGACAAAGGAGAATGGTTTCAAACTAAAAGAGGAGAGATTTAGATTTGATATTAGGACGAAATTCTTCCCTGTGACGGTGGGGAGGCCCTGGCACAGGTTGCCCAGGGAAGCTGTGGCTTCCCCATCCCTGGGAGTGCTCAAGACCAGTTTGGATGGGGCTTGGAGCAACCTGGGATAGTGGAAGGCATCCCTGCTCACAGCAGGGGGTTGGAACGAGATGAGCTTTAAAGTTCCTTCCAAACCAAACCTTTGTGTGATTCTATGATTCACTGCAGCATCCCAGTGTTTGTAAAGGATTTGCTCTGATTGGACTGACATCAAAGTTGAAGGGCTCTTTCCTCCCTAAATCTGCCTGGGAAGCAAAAGGGGTCCTTTGGGGCCACTTGCCCTTAGGGACAGATCTCTGCAAAATCCTCCTGTGGCTTTGCAGACTGGGCAGTGGCCAGCAAGGGCAGCTGCTCAGCAAAGGATGGGAATTGAAATGTGTCCAGCAAGCAGCCACTGAGCCAAGGAGAAAAAATCTTTAGCAATATTAAGCACTTTAAATTTACAAAGATATTTTTCCCCACAGTAGATAAATCTGATCTACATAAAGCTCATTAATGCTTATTGAATAAAATACATAAAACCATTCCTCAGTCAGGTTTCCTCTCCCCAGGGAGTGTTTCATTACTTCCTCCATCTAAGTAGGAAACAATGACATCTTACCTGCAAAGGCTCATTATTCCAGTCTAAAAGATAAGAAACAGAGGTCTCAGGTCTTTCTGAGGAAAAGGTGATGTTTTGAGTATTGCCTGAGAGCCTCAGCTGTACCTCTATAAAATGGAGGCAATTTTATGAGCCTCCAGTGCTCTGTTTAAAAGAGAGGAGTGATCTACACTCTGTCCAGAAAGGGATGACTTGGTTCCCTGGCTCTGGGAAAACGTTTTCAGCTGTGAAGTCTGATCTGATGGTTGTGCATTTTTCCAGGCCAGAGTTAGACCCCTTGGTCTAACTCCTCCTCCACCAGCTATTACAATTTTTTGCCAGGGGAAGGCTTAAAGCCCTTAAAAAATGGAATGAAAAGAGGAGGGAAATCAAGCAAAGGCATTGCCAACTGCTGAGTCCTCTGAAAACAGCAGCCAGTTGTAATTTCTCTGTGAAGAATGGCAAAGATCCCATGTGGTGGCAGAGCCAAGCTCCTGGGTGTAGGCTCCTGCCTTGCCCCCACGTGCTAGACTGCTCTTTGGGAATGGCAAGGTCCCTTTCACTCATAAAGCTGGTTTATAGACATATGAGCTTCTCTCCTGGACACCCCAAGGAGCAGGAACCCCAGATCCTCAGAAGAGCACAGGGCTGCCTGTCCTGGGATGAGCCTACCAGAATCATATTCCTGTTACAACCTTCCAGAATGAAGGTTGATGTCCTTGACATACCAAACCCTGCACTATATCCAGCAGAAGTTTGTTGACCCCAAAATGTTGGAAATTAACTCGACAAAGATTTTTTCCAGTGAAATGTTTCTCTGGAGATAAGCAAACAGGGAGTGAGGAGGGACTCAGCTGTGAGTGGTCAGGGTGAGTGTGGGGTGGGATGGGGCAGCCCCACTGCCATGCTGTGCCCAGCACTGACACATCCTGGGTCCCCCCAGTCACATGCAGGCAAACTCACTGGTTTTATCTGCCACTGCTGGTTTACTTCCTCCCCATCCCTCCCTCCCGGTCCAGCTGCCTCCTCGTTCTTCTTCAGTGCATCTTTATTCATTATTCCTCTCCAACAGGACTTTCTGTACTGACTAAGCCTTCAATTAGCTTCTAGAATCTGTTTGAGAGCAGTTCAAGTGTTGCAAAGAAATATTTAAATGCACTTGGCTATCAGACTGTGACAAACCTATTTGTGAATAACCACTGCTTTGATTTGCACTTGTTTTAACCTCTGCTTCCAGACGGATGTTTAGTTTGAAACAAAATCCACGGGCAGTGGACTCTCTGCACACTCATACAAATACTCGAAAATCAATCACGTAGAAAATTGCACTTACACAAATAGACCCTTCTGTACACATTTCAGACATAACAGCTGCTCCACCAAAAGGGAGGAACCCAAAGACATACCCTAGGCCAAACGAAGAAATCTTCAGCAATAATAAACATCTATTATTTAAAAAGCTTTTCCTGTATAAACAAAACTGAAGGCTGAAATGACCGAATCATTAAGACCATAAATATTTTTCACTTTGTTCTGTGAGCTGCACAGAAAGGCCAGAAGGAGAGCTTCTGGGGAAAAACCACCTTTCCACCTCTTTAGGAATAGTTTCAAGGCACATAATCAACACAAAACTAAAAGTGGTTTATTTGTATTTGTCTGCCATATTAAATTTCCACTATCCTCATAACAGTATGATCTCTAATTCCCAAAATAAAAAGTTATAGTGATGTTTGGTAACCCTCACATTCCTGCAACTGGCTGAACCTCCATTTCATTTGGAGCTCTACTTAATAGTGATTTCAGGTTGAATTTCTTTTCACCCGGAGAAGCCTCTTCTCTTGTTTTCACAGACAGAGAAAAAGCACTGAAAATAGCTCTGAGCATCTTTGTTGTGCTTTTGGGAAACTCAGCAGAATTTATCCAGAAGAATAAACAGGTGACCCTTCATTCAGTTTACTCCTGGGTGTCTCTGAAATGCCAGGTGGAGAGATTGTGGCCACGGCTGGAGGTGCAGTCCTGCATGGGACACAGCAGGATCAGAGCACATCCACCACAAATGGGGCTGAAGCAAACAACAAGTGGTCCAAAGAGGTGGATTCAGAATATCCCTGGTGACTGCAGTGCTGACAGCCAGTGGCTGGTGCTGGCTTGAGCTGGGAGTTCAGTTACTGGTGGGAAATGACAGTAACCCCAAGCCTGTCCATACGCTGGTGTGAAATTCATCCCATCTCATCCCATACTCTCACTTTGTTCTCTGTTATCACTATCCAACTAACATCGGGGGAATATATTTCCTTTTTGTGTCCTTTTAGTTCTTTTGGAAAAACTTCTTCACCCCAAATGCTCCTGCATTTTCCTTTTGGGTCTGCTTTCCATGTCCAGTGTGTTAATGATGTGGCAGATGGTCCTTCACACCATGCTCTTACTTTCACACATCAGTCTTGTAAAAAGATCCTGATAAAGATCACCTAATCCTCTTCGTTTCCCTTTGCAGACAGCTCCATTTGATGTGTCCAGAGCGTGCTGGAAAAGGAAGGGAGTTAATCCCACTTGCCTCTGCCACACACAGCAGGGAATTCATGGGATTTATGTTCCAGCTCCACTCAAAACTGCGTCCAAAAGGCCCTCTGTATGTTTAAAGTGTTATTATTATGTACAGTAACATAGTAATAAAATAGTAAAATACATATATGTACAGTAACATGCAGTAACATACATAAGAGGGCAGGTTGGAGGGGGCTCTGAGCAACCTGGTTTAGTGGGAGATGTCTCTGCCCATGATCATTGGAACAAGATGATCCTAGACCAGGTGTTATGAACTGGTTTAAACACAAAAGAGCCAGGAAAACTAGGTCTCTGTAAATAAAATGGATCAAACATGGAAAGGTTCGAAATATACCCCAAAACTTGATTAGTACCTAGAGGTACTAAGAGGCTAGATGTTGGTGCCAAAAGACTTGATATATTTTATTTAATAGTAAAGGAGCCAAAGAGAAAGAAAGAAGAAAAAAAGAAAGAAACAGAAAATGTGGTGTGCAGGGTGAGGGGGACAGGGAGAGAGTGACAGGGGTTAGGTAGAAACATATCACCCTTCCAGGGGTCCCAATGATGTCTCGTGGCCTCCCTCCATCTGGTCTTCTTGGTGGTGAGTCCCCCACTGCCGCCACCGAAAAGTATAGAATCCAATTAATTCATATATGTTTGGGCAGACGGGAACACCCAGGTGCCTCCCCTGGGGAGGGCAAGTTTGTCACTGTCCCTTGCAATACTGAGGGTCTGTTGCATCATGTTGCAGTGCTCTGGTGCAGGGTCTGGGGACCCCTTTGGGAGGCCTTTGATGGGCTGTGTCACCCCCTCTGTCCTTCACATGGATGTGGCTTTTCCCAGGGTGCAGGGGCCCACAGCTGAGCTGGTCTGCACAGCAGAGGATGGGCGTTCACTGCCTCTCATCAGAGGCTTTTCCAACACACATGCAAAACCTCTCTCCCCACCACCCTTTGGTGTGAGGGTCTGTTTGAGCCTGGCAGCTGATAACCTCGGGGCTGTGGTCTGCACCCCGAAGGTGCTAAGCTTGATCCCTCTGTGAATGTATTCTTCTTCCCCCAGCCCAAGCCTGAGTCACTTTATCTCCATCAGTGAGCAGTGCAGGGCCCTAGCCAGGGCGCAGTAGTCGTCTCTGCAGTTTTTATACAGTTCTGCCATAAGTCCCATCCAGCCCAGCCTTGGGCACTTCCAGGGATGGGGCAGCCTCAGCTCCTCTGCCTCAGCCACTGGAGACCTGTGCCAGGGCCTCACTACCTTCATTAGGGAGGGAAGAACTCCTCCCTAATGTCCCATCTAACCCTGCCCTCTGTCAGTTTAAAACCACTCCCCTTTGTCACTCCATGCCCACGTACAGTTACTGTTTGTTTGGTCTCTCCTGTCTGTTAAAGGTGAAGATACTATTGTAGGTCTTGATAGGTTTGGCCCAATTAATCTATGCTGAGCAGTGCTAAAGTGCTGCCCCCAAGCACTGAAGCAGGGTTGTTGCCCTGAGTTAGATGGGACAGGCACCCTTTGTCCTGTCCTCAGGGGCCTCGAGAGTGCTGGCCAAAAAGGCAATTACACACAATATTCTGCTTCCTTTTAATATATCATTGTGATGGAAGAAATATGTGCTTTATCTTCTCTTGTATAAACAAAACAATTCTCTTACTTCATCGTATAAGCTTGCAATTATCTTCCCACATTAGATACTTTGAGTAAAGTCTTTTTAAGAACACCTCTCTGGTACTCTCTCATTCACTGACAGGCACACACACAAAATAAACCCACTGACTCGGGAGTAGAGCTGTGGGCCAAGCTGATATCTCCCCATCTGTTTTCTATTTTCCCCTCCTTCCCACTGCCCAATATTATAGATATGTGATACAGTAGATTTACGGAGCAGGAAGTCACAAGAAGTAGCAATTGAACTTTCAGGGAATAATTCAGTGTCACTTACTCATATCATCCATGTATATGAAAAATAAAAAAGATAGAAAACAGTTCCCACAAGGCATTTCTAGCTCTCACATGTTCTCATTTTATTCCTTATCCTGCAATTTATCTTCTTACTTTCAGCAAGCCAGCAATGAAGTAGAAAACCCCTAAGAAATCTTACTCTGACATAACTTTCTGGGGAGTATTCATTTCCATGCATAGCTGCGTAAGCCGTGGAGAAGTCTGTGCCATCACTGGAGAGCAAACCACTTGACAAGCAGAGTCTGCAGACCTGAAAACAGATAAAAGCAAGTTTTTTCTGGCCTGCTCCATCTGATTTAAAGGTCTGATAGACGCCCAGCGTCAGCAGAGTAATCTGCTGAGGTTGGCCCTAGGCCATGCTGTAATGCAGGAAGAGAGCAAACGTTGGAGCGTCCTGAGCCAAATTACAACTGACTGTTATTTTGGGATGCTCAGCTTTGAAATCTGAATTCATTTAGTTTATTATGATATATTGGAACTTCCTTAAAAAAAAAAAAGAGAAAGGAAAAAACCTAACAAAACCCAAGATACTCATTAATTCTGGTTAAATAGAAAGGCAGAAGAAGGCATTGCCTGCCAAAAAGATACACAAACCCCATTATGTCAATAGACCATCTCGTAACCGGAGGTGCGTAGCCAGAAGGCTGCTCCTGTTGGCCTGCAGGCTCTGGATGAAGTTCAGCTCCCTGAAAACATGACAAAACTCTGACTTCAAGGCCAGCCTCAAACAGTCCCTCTGTGTCTCAGAACAATAATTTCAGATTTTCACATTTTACAGTGCTACACCCACCGTGGCAAGGTGGGCACTGCCCACAGATCACAAAGCCTCTGCACAAGAATCTCTCAATGTGTTTCATGTGTTATTGAAGAAAAAAAAAAAGAGCCATTAAAGCATGAAAGTGCCAGCACATTCCCTGTACATTTTCCAACATACTATCCATACTTCTGAAATCATCCCAAGGGTTTATCCAAGCCCTGTGGATTCTTGCAGTTAGGAGCACATTAGAAATATTTAGAATCATTAAGTTCCAGGAAGTCAAGAAACTGGAGAACAACAGAGTGTTTCTCAGGGTTGCCTTGCCTTGCCTTGTTTGAGTCCTACCTTAAGAAAAGATGCTGCACCTAAGAGAAGAAAAAAGGCTTGAAAAAATATTGAAAAATAAGAAATGATTGGTATCTGTTACATGTAGTATTTGCAAATCACTGATATCCCAGTTCTGTAGAGTTATACAAGCATTCAATATGTGTCAATATTCAATATACAAGCATTCAATAAATGTGTCAATGTGGCCTTGTGGCACTTAGGGACCTGGTTTAGTAGTGGGCTTGGCAGTGCTGGGTTAATATTTGGAAGTGATCTTAAAGGTCTTTTCCAACTTTAATGATTCTATTCTATACATACCCAGCTCTAGAGAGGCCCTGCACAAACAGGAGGCAGAAAACCAAGAGATCTCCCCTCTTGGTTTCTGTAGGAGCTTGGAAAGATATCACTGGCCTCTTCCACATTGATCCTCACAGGGCTGGACTGTGTAGGTACAAGAGCAAAACAACCCCACTCGATGTGCTCTCCTGCCTGCCATCACACCACTGGCAGCAAAACACCTCCTCAGGCTTTCCTGCAGCTTTGACACTGCACACTGAATCTACACCTCACCAGCTCCTTTATGTCTGGATTTCACCTCTTCCTTCTGCTTCCCCAGATGGAGACATCCCATTCACCACTGTCTGCTTTGGAGCTGCATGCCTAGCAGAGCTTCCTCCCAGTCCATGATGCACATGCACCTAAAAACCCCAAAACCATATGGACACACACTTCTCAGTTAGATATTGCAAGTCCATCATCACCATGAGGAATTTTGGGGGGCATATGCCTTAATTTAGTTGCAGTGGTTTTCTAGTTACAGCTGAATAGAAAACATGACAAGGCCAGTGATTGTTTCTAGGAGAGAATGGTTTCATGAAATAATCTGCAGCGCTCGCAGAGGCTCCTTGATAATGGGCCAGGCAGAGCTGGAGTGGTTTTGGATCCATTTCCTCACCACTGCTGAGAACCAATGTTGCAATATGTGTCAGGAGGGTTGAATGGAAAATAATTGCCTTCGTTATGCAAGTTCAATGTACAGACATATGTTCCTGGATAAAACACTTTTACAGCCAGCCAGGTCCATGTCGCTTATTTTCCATAAAATATGAGGAGCAGCATTTTCTACAGGTTTCAGTCAAGTATTTGAAGCAGGCACGCGCTGATTCGTCCTGCGAAGCACACGCACATTTCTGAGCTCACATGCACGTAGGTTTATGGCTTTTTATAAGAGGCAGGTGTGGGAATAGGTCTTGTAGAGGCTGTCTGAACATGCACTGGGACTTTGGCATAGCCAAAGCAGTGAGAAACTGGAGACATGGATTTTATAGGAGACACAGCAGCACGTTGTAAAGCAAGATATCTTGGGCTAAATCCAGTTCCTCTTCTTTAGGCAAACTGAGCTCTTGATTTCGGTGGGGCTTCTCACTCAGAAAGGGTCAATAAACTCAGCTTTGGACATTGATGGGAAGAATCAGAGGAGTGATTTCTTTGGTGTGATGCAATAGGAGTTTGTATTTCCATAGCTCCAAGTGCCTGGAAATCTGGAATTCAAATGAAGCAAAACCTCATTACAAATAAAGATTTTTCTTAAAACCAAAGTAGTTTCCACCACTGCTTTTAAAAAGCAGAGTTGCCAGCTACTGAGAAAGTGAGTAAGTGATGCTCTGGCCTGGGAGGATTCCAGTAGGATTAGTCTGGCACTTGTAACACAATCAAGACCGACTAATTTCTTCATTATTAGTTTTTGATTTTTCTAAGTCTGCTTTTCACAATGGTTTGGCACTGTCCACACTCATCACTCTCCAACTCCGAAGCTGGCAAGCAGACACATTTGCTTCTTTTATTATAGCACAGGGATGGGCTGATTTACACCAGGAGCCCAGCGTGCCAGCAGAGCCGGGAGAAGCGGGAAGACAACATTCCCTCCTCCAGCTGCTGCAGGAGAGATGCTTCATCCATGAGCAGGAACAAATATTTATCAGATGGGCTTTCCAGTCATATGGTCCTAATCCTCACAGTAATGTGAAACTCCCTGGTTGAGGTCATGGTTGTTGAATCCCAGACTCTCCTGTTTTTCTAGAGGCCAGGTCAGGTAGGTGGAAGATGGAGCACACTTATCCCTGCCTGGGGCTGGCCAGGAAAAAACCACAGGGGTGTAGGGACGTGATGTGCGAATACACACCCATGAACACGCACAAAGGCTTGCTCCAGAGCACATCAGGGCTGCCAATGTTGAATTTCCAGCACCAACTCTGGGTACCTGTTGCTCTAACTTTTCAGAACATGTCAAAATCCAATTGGCAAACTCTCTGAAAGCTCATTTAAGCAACTCTTAAACTTAAGCAAAAACCCTTCTCAAAATTGAAAAAAAGAGTATGATAATATATTTTTTAAAGGTCATTCAAAGGGTCTCTAAGCTGCTTACTGCTGGGAATACTTGTTAGGTGGCTAAGGTATCTTTGTTTTGCTCATTAGCTTCCAGTGGCCTTTGGTTATTTACACTTTAAACTGAAGAACCAGGGAATTCCCTGACTATTTTCCCCCAGTGACTGTTAGAATCCGAAATTGTCCAAATTAGGAATTGTATGTGAATCCTACTGAGGTCTGAGCTCATGGGTCCTGGACAGACCCTTATTATTTTAGCCCCGATGGTACTAAAAAAAGACATTTCAAAGACATGAGACATCCAGTGGTATATTTTAGGAATGCCATGCTTAAGATGATGGTCCAAATAATGTGTCATACTCAGAGAAACAACGTAAAATATGTAGCTCATCAGTACACAATGTATAGCAGCACCATGTCTAGGCACCAGGTTCTCTTGAGCAGGACTGAACCAAGGGAAAGAACACAACCAACATATTGTGGGTGGCATTTGCAGCTGGAAGGTTTCCCAAACCTCAGACAAGATGAAATTTGAGTCGCTCTCAGAAGAACCTGACAACCAAGTAGTCAAGGAGATTGTAAAGGCAGATCATGTCCATTAATTTGAACCAGACTTTGGGTGTGCAATTTTCTGTAAGACTGAGTGATTTCTGAGCACGACTAACCCAGAGCAGCTCCTTTACCTGCAGCCAAGCTCAGGCCTCCCACAGATAAGGTGAGTCTCAACCACCAGCCACCAGATTTGGCTCTGGGAAATCTCTCTGCCATTTTTTTCCAAAACTCTTCTTTCTTATGTCACACAAAGATGAAACCAACAATTAAAACCTCTGGGCCCTCGTGTCTCTCCCCCAGGTCTGCAGCAGTGGGAAGGAGGACTCCCACGTTTGTCTCAGGTCTGCAGCAGTGGGGTCTGCTGGGGTAATGCTGTTGAGCAGATGCACAAGGTCCAAAGGCAGGATCACAGGCTGAGCCTCAAAAGTACTCACAAATCTGGGTGAGAGTTTGTAGCAGGAGGTGATCTCAGGTGTAGTTCAAGCTCTGCTCACCACCTCTGCACAGAAACATCGCTGAGCCCCAAACACTCCGTCCAAGAGGGGAAGGTGACAGGGGAGTCAGGGTGGGGAGAGTCCCTGAGCCTCCACTACCCTGCAGAAATCCTCATGCTGTGGGTCTGAGCATGTTTTGCTTTAACTCCAATAAATAACTGGGGAAGGGAAAAGCAAGAAAAAGTAGTTGATGCTGCAGAATGAGGTTGTTTACCCTCTTCCATGAGCAGATCCTTTATTTATTTCACATGTGGGAAGAATCAGCCCTTGGATCTTCAGTTTTCTCCTTCTACCTCATTCGCTTCAAATCCATCAGCCAGGGAGATTAGCAGTGTCACAGGAACCAGACCTTTCTGCTAAATCCCTTCCAGATGTCCAGAGCCACAAACATGTCAGTCACTGACAAGAGCCTAATGACAAGTGGCTCCCTGTTCATTAGTGATGGCTACTGTTTCCTGGCAGAAAAGCTTTCTCTGCCATGCCTCCTAAAGCAGGTTTTGCAGGGAGGGTTTTTTCTTGAAAGGCCCCCAACAGGGCTGCTGTCTGATGGCTCCTGAGGAGATCCCTATCCCAGCTGGTGTTGAGAGCTGCCCTAGGCTCCCCCAGACCTGCTGCTGGAACACTGGCACAGGGCACCACATCGCACTGGCATTTTAGGATCTGTAGAGAGGAAACAAGTAGCAGGTCTGTCTCCTTCCAGTGGGGTGTGACAAACATAGGCTGTGAGCTTCTCCAAAAGTCTGGTGGCATTAGACAGGCATCTTCTGTGTTGGCACTGCCAGCCCCAGGGGGCCAGGTAGGAATTTGAGCAGGCACAGAGGTCAGGATGTCTTTGGAGAAAACGAGCAGGTGGGAGGGCTGGCTGGGAGCAGCTCAGGATAGAGCAGAGGGAAATCTTCTGACTGTTCCCTCCGCCCAAGCAAGGAGAGCCATGTGGTTGTGTTCTTGTCTTGCTGATGGAGAAGGCTGGGAGCTGTGACAAGTGGCTCTCTCAGGCACAGAATGCAACAGGATTTTGGTTCCAAGCCTGGCTGCCAGGTCCTTTCCTTTGCCCAAAGACATGTTATGGTTTTCTTGACCTGTTGCAATACATAAGTTTCATAACTTTCTTCAATTCCATTTTGATCAGCTTGTGATTGCTGTGTTGGACTTGTCTTATACCCCCAACTCCACACAAGTTCAACAGATACTTTGTCAAGCTAAATTGTCGTTAAAAAAAATCAATACTATCCATTGTGGAGATTCCTGAAAGTTATATTTTTCTGTCCTTTCATTGCAGTTAATGGATAGAATTTTAAAAGTACAGCTGGACAGGAAAGACTGTTTCTTCCATGGAAAGTGCCAGTCTCTTTACTGGGATGGGCAGGCAGGATGGACTGATGCAACATCCTTTGCCATGCTCCCAACCACACCACCACAAGGAAATGTTATTCAGCAGCTCATCCCACCTTGGCACAGAGACTGCAGTGAGATGCCAAGCCAGAACTTGTGCTGAAGTCCCTGAGAACTGCTCCTTTAGTGCAGCTGCTTATTAACATGACCCTACTTGGGGAGATTTCTTCCTTTATCCTTTGAATTATGAAAACCATTCCAAAACTTGATCCCCATGAAGGCTGGGCATTGTGTCAGCTTTAAAAAGCTGAAAATAGTGATGGGTTCTTTGCAGTGAACAGAAAAACCCACTTGGAGTCTGTCATTTGGATTTATGAATAAGAAGTCTGCTCTTTTGACATAATCTTCTTGATTTAAACCTGTGGTTTCTGCACACAGTTTCCATTAAAATTAATGTAAGTCATCTGAGCAAATCTCTCCCAGGTTGACAGGATGAAATGTTCAGCTCCTGGAGATTTATTGCTTGTTTATGGGCTTCAGCACTGACCTGTGTAGGAGCCAGCCCACAGCCTGTGTTGGAGCTCTACAGGACCCTCAGTGACAGGGTACAAGGTGCCCAATCTGGACACCCAAAGCACTTGGGAATGTTGGCAAACACCTCTGGAAGCTGCTCCTGAGTGCAGCCTCAGAACAAGCACCAGACATCCCCTAGATAAACCAAAGTCAGTCCTTGCTCACTTCTTTGTGCTGCAGAGATGCCGTGGGTTGAGATGTTCTGCCTGGTGTAAAACCAGCTTCACCATCAGCATCACTTCCACAGCAATCTACCTTAAATGGGTGAAGCAGAAAATAAAACAACTCAGCAAAAATCCCGAACAACGAGGTTTGGTTGCAAAACACCACAACCATGTGCTGTAAAAGAACACAGATATGTCCTCAGGGACATTAGTGCCTCATTTTAACTCAAATCCACTAGTTGTGCAGGGGATAGCTCACATCACATCCATTTGAAAAGCAGCTGGAGGCTGAACCCTTCCCAGATTCACGTCAGCCAGGGGAGCCCAGCACTGCTTGGAACCAGTCCTCCAAATTTCCTGAGATAAAACCACTAGAAGATGTGTCTGTGTGATAGTGAGCCCACACGTGCTGACTCAGCTCATTGCCTCTCACACAGCTCCCAGTGATGATTTTTTTCCTTTTTCCTCCACTGCTATCAGATCCTTGGTCCCAGGAGAGGACCGCTGGCTCTGTCCGAAACAAGATCTCAGAAGTTGGGTGCTTCATGTTTTTCCTGAGGAAATTTGGGGAAACCTGTCTCCCAGAGCCTTCTCCCCACCTGGAAGGTGGGTTTGCTTTCCATCCCCCCACCGTTTTCCATGCTCCCTGTTGCCTTCCCCAATGCCCTGGGGAGTTGTGTCATAGAAATTGTTCCTTAAAGCAAATGGATATAAAGAAAATCTCAACAAAACCCCAGAAACCTGCAAAACTGGGGTCCCATGTGCTAATATAACAGCATGTGTTGTTTTCCTTGAGCCCTGTGCATCCCCAAGCCTGTACCCACCAGGCTTGCCACATAATGCCTCCCAGTACCTCCCTTCTGTCCTCCTCAGGCTGCCTCCACCTCCTCCTCTTCCTCCCAAAGCTCATCTCAGTGATGGAGACTTTGGACCCTGACTGCAACTCTCCTGAGGTGCAGACAAATATGGTGGGCAGAAAAAGTCACCTTATTCCTCCGCCACGGAGAACAAAACCATGCAATTTCTTTCCAGTAAGTGATATGGTTGGTCCAGAACAAACAGGAACCCCCAGGCACTGGCTCCAGCCTGGGGAGCGAAGTGGGATGAAAACACAGAGACCTTGAGGGAAAAAGGAGATAGGTTAAACCAGGGAGCAGAGAAAATGTTTAGTTTTGACACTTGTAACAGTGGTTATTCATTTTCCAGTAAGTTTATACTGCTCTCAGCCAAAATAGTCATTGCAAAAAAATGGCATTATGAGCCCTGGAGGACTTACATGAAGTGTTTATGTCAGAACACTCATGTGTGGGAAGTCCTGTGGTGGCTGCAACTGCTCCATGGCCTGGGGGCAGCCTGCAGATGGAGACCACTGGCACCAGGAATGGCAGCCCTGGGGGGCTCTGGCCACAGCCCCCTTGGCTTGCACCACACCTCAGCACTTAAGACAGGGCTGGTAACCTCCACCAGGCAAAGGTTTTGGATCACTTGGTTGTAGTAAGAAGAGCCTGACATTCCTGTATATCCTGATTAATGGATTAGTGGACAACCGCATTAAATAATTGACAATTAGTATTTTTTAACAATGATTAATTAAATAATTTTTCTCCGTAAAGTTTGGAAGGGTCTAAGTAACCCAAAGGAGGAAAGGAGGATATGGGGCAATGCTGATTTTAGTAGGAAGATAAGTCCAATGCTATTTAAACCAAAAATGAGAGAAGGAAGCAGGGTCCATATCTGCCCTGGCCTATTTATTCCTTGTTTCCCTGCTATCCTTCACTCCGTTGCCTTTTACAAAGCACAAACTGAACTATTGTCCCATAAAAGCTTTAGTTCAGCAAATGAGAAATATATTGCAGAGTCTGACATAATCACAGGTCATGATTCATCCCATCCTGCTACCGACAGAAGGCTCCTGGCTGCCATTGGGGGCTCCTTTGTGCTCCCAGGGGCCAGCAGAGGCGTGGAGAGGACCCAGGGCTGCTGCTCTGGGTGCTACCTGGGGGAGGATGAACTCATCGGCAAGAGCAATGAGAGGATCCAGGGGAAAATATCACAGCTGCTTATTGCTGTGCAACATCTGGAATTAAGCTATTCCATCAAATTGTCACCTGCAAGCGCTGGCCAGGCCTGAGCTCCTGTGTTCACCAGGCTGCAAACCCCGGGGTGATGCCAGCACTGATGAGCCAGCAGCACCACGGGCTGGGGATGCCTCGCTGGCACTCACAGATCCTCATGCACTAATGATAGCTGAGTACCTGCCCCATGCACTGCCTTAGGCCCTTGGGCATCCTCGCCGAGGGTTTTTCATATTTTTCAAGTCAGAATTTGACTTTCCTGTTTTTTCTGCCCGCTGGGGAAAGTCTGGCACTAACATTAGTCCCCAGCTCTATTGCCTCATGTTCTGCCCAGTCTGTAAAAAGCAGAAAAGAAGGAAGAAAAAGTCCTTCTCCTTTAAAAGAAAAAAAGAAAAGAAAGGCAGAGTGGGAAGAAGAAAACTCAAAATAATTGAAACAGTAAAATCTAGTCTGTAAGAAAGTCATCAAGAAAATTTCCTGCCAATTCATAGCTCCAGTTTCTCTTTATCTAGAAAAAAACCCTATTTGTCTTCCTTCCAAAGGCTATCACATTTTTTTCAGAATAAAAAGCAAATAAAAAGCCTAATGTGAGGAATTTGAGCTAATGTTATAAACCCTGTAAGCACTTAAATAATTAGAGACCTTCACTGGTATTACATGGAGATAAATGATTCCATACAGTCCAAAGCTGAAACACACTCCTGCTAAGTACTTTAGTCTTAACTGTAGGAATATAGGAATATCATATATAAATCTCTCCATCATCTTTTCACACAGAAAAATGAAGTGCAGTTGGTTATGAGGATTGATGGAGTTGCTGTTTTTGTCTTATTTTATTATGCAAGCATGCCATGCAGGAATTTGGGCAGCAAGTGATCCATGAAGCCTAAAAATTATATTTGTTGGCATTAAAGCAGTAAGCAGGATTTTTGATCAGTGATATTATTTGTTCATATACATACACACATATGCATATACATTTTCAACAAGTTGCCATAAATCATGTGAAGTCCTAGAGCAGATGTCCTGTCCCAGTGGGGCTATCATGCCTTGGTTGTGCTTTCTTGGGAGCTGACCCACAGCAGGCTCAGCAGAACATGCCTGATGGATAAAGTAATGGTGCTACTGGAAAAGAACATTTATACATGGGGCTAACCTGGTTTTTTAAACACGAGAGGTGACTTGTCTGCTTCGTCAGCTCTCAGATGAGTCAGACTGTGTGCACATGGTTTCATTAGAAGAGTATTTTCCAGTAAGTGGTCTTTTGTAATGGTCTGCACATCCAGAGGACAGGTTTCCTCAGCCATTTCCTGGCCCATGCAGGAGATGCAGCAAACCATGCTCATGTTTGAAACACTGATGGACCCAAAAGATGAGTAGCCAGAACAGAACGAGTTAAAAATGACTGGTCAGAAAAATTGTTTACGAAAAGTCCTGAGGTTTCCATCTTTCTTTCTCATGGGGAACTGCACATTGAGTGCAGTAAATACTGGTTGTATTTATCCCCACGGTGCCCAAGCCAAAGGATTTGTGTATCCCTATCCTAAATACGCAGCCTGAGGCAAGATCTAAATAACTGTTTTTCTGAATAAACTGTTTAAATTCTGCTTGGCTCACTGCCCATATTCCTAAGGATAACACAGTGACTGCTGCAGAGATGTATTGCTTTGCCATCCGTGTTTCCCTACAGCAGAGGTTATAGGGATTAAAATAATAATTCTCTTTATAGTTTATAAAAAACAGTTTATAAAAACTGAGGATTAATGCAACAAAACCCTTAGCAGCAGGAAACAAAATATAGAAACAAATGCACCTTTAAGCAGCATCAGAAAGACTGTAGCACAAAGCAATTTCAGAAATATCCAAACCTTATAATACACATTTCTTAGATTTTTCCAGTCTAATCTGCCATCACAGCTTCCATGTTTGAAAAAACTATCAAAAAACCACCATAACTGGGCATTTGTGAGGAACTGAGCATAACGGGAGACCAGCAGAGAGGTCCAATACAAAGATTTATGTATAGAAAGAGAGGTGATGGGCAAATGAACAGGTCACACAGGGCCAGCCCCTCTGCTTGCCAGTTTGGCTCTTGGCAACATTTCCTACAGATTTGGGGACCTTCCCTCAGGACATGTGGATCTGGGGATGTCAAGAGGACATTTCTGTGAGGGGGTGGGGGCAGAGGGATGCCCCACCACAGCAGCCTCACAGCACAGGGAGAGGCCAGTCTGGCAAGGTGAGGCAGGGCTGCAAGAGAAACGTGGCAGAATTTGCAATGCCACTGCAAACATTTTCCACATCTCAGGGCAGAAAGTCAGCAGTGAATGAAAAATTAGAAATGTCACATACCTACACGTTTGGGTTTTTTTTAAAAATACCCAAACCCACCAGTTTGCTGTGCTCGCCAAGGGGCAGCTCTAATTCATCCCCTTGGCCATCTCTGTTGAATTTTCCTCTCTACAATTTGCTAAACATCAGGATTTCCATGGTTACCACAGCTTGCTATGGATAGGACTCAAACACAGTGAGCATTTTTGCTGGGGGGATGCAGACACAACCACCCAGAGCAGTGGGGGCAGCTGAGAGCCTCCGTGAGCCCTGCTGAGGGCACAAAGGGGATGTCAGGCACTAACCCAGGAGAGAGGTTATGGGGGGATGGTGCTCTGTCCTTTCTTCTCCTTGTTCTGGGGTAGAGACATCATGTGGCCACCTCCTGTGGCTTTAAACCTTTGGCAAGGCTGCAGGGCTGGGCCCTAAATCCCTGCTCTGGGATTACCCCTTGTACATGTACCAGTGTCTCCAGCTAAGGCATCAGCACAGCTCAGGGTGGCCAACTGCCAGCATCCAAATACTTCTCCCCATCCTTATTTTTTTTTGGCATATGCATACATAAACAAACACAGACATATTGCATCAGTGGAGGGTTCATAGGAGGGAATTGTTATGCTAAATTCAAACATTTTTTGAAAAAACAAACCAATGCAATAATTATTTTCCACCAAGAGATCATATATTTTCCTACTTTTGATGTCTAATAAGCTAATTTCAATCAAGAGGTGGTATAATTTCCTGCTTTTGAAGTCTAATGAGTAAATTGCATGGAAACCTCCATAAAGCAGAGAGCTCATTAATAAATGTATAGTCTCTTTGTCCAAGACTTCCAACTTTAAATCAAATGCACAACAACCAGATGTTTTTTGCATTACTGCGTTTCAAGATTTTACTGGAAGTGATCTCATCATACATACTTAATGTAGGTATCCAACTGTGCATGTTATTCGTATCACGAATCAGAACTTGCAGCTTTAGGACACTGTGTGGCAAACACAGCTATTGTTTAAACGGATAAAATTTATGCTGAGCTTGCCACAGGGAGATGAAGGAGCCCAAACTGGATGCAATATGCTGGTTTTGATGAGTGTCAGAAGTGAGGAAATTATATCACTCAAATGCTTGAACTTCTTGTTAGGAAACACTGAGCCACTGTTTCTGGAAAAGATATTGAATTTAGCCAATCTAGTAAATCAAAGACTTTTCTGTTTTTCTTTGAAGTAGGAAATCAACTGTGAATGCAAAAAAAAATTGAGACCAGGACAAAGTTGAAACAAGATGTACTTTTTTCAAGGGGAATGAAAATGAAGGCTCACTTGAAGGGAGAGGCGAGGTGGAATAACTTTTGAGTAGGAAAATATTGCTTCATCATTTCTGAAGAACATATATACAGCTAGGTTAGGACTTGAACTTTTTGCTAGGAAGCACATCGAGCTGGGGGAACGAAGTTTTCTTCCCTGAAGGGAAGCAGAGCACAGGATGCAGCTCAGCTTGCACACCATGGCTTCAGCTTGCTTTGGTCATTAGGGAAATACCCTAATGGAGTAATGGACTAAATTCCCTGTTGGAAACACCCACTGTGGAATCATATTAATTGGTCACCTCTTAACTGCCAGCAAGAGCTGGCTGAAAGTTTTCCAGGACTATTTATCACCAGAGCAGAGCAGAGGGCAGCCATTTGCCCGGGGCAAGCTCACAAGTCCTGTTCATTGCAAACGGCCTGAGCAACTCCTCTTTCCCCATGGCCAAGTGACATTTTGGCTACTCAAGACTTTAAGAAATGTCACAGGAAGGTTTCTCAGGGGACTTCATACTCTTTTTGGTTCCTTTTTTTCCATTGGAAATTTGCTGAAACAGAATTGCTCAGTCCCCCACCTACCATGTCTCCACCCTGAACCAAGGGGCCACTGGAGGCGAGCACTAAGGAAGACAAGGAGGAATAGTTTTAACTGCCAGAGGGAATGGTTAGATCAGATATTCTAATTTCTTAGAATCTCTCCCTTCTTGGGGAGGCCCTGGCACAGGTTGCCCAGAGAAGCTGTGGCTGCCCCAGCCCTGGAAGTGTTCAAGATCAGGTTGGATGGGTTGGAGCAGTGGAAGATGTCCCTGCCTTTGGCAGGGATGTTGGAATGAGATGAGCTTCAGGGTCTCTTCTAACACAAACCATTCCATAATTTAATTTGAGAAATATGTGAAAGGATCTCCTCTTGCCCTCCATATCAATTAATCCCAACCTGCCCTGACCCCACCCTCCTACAGAGATCTGTCCTGCTCTGCTACTGCATTCCAGGCCATCCTCAACAGCAAATGGGGGCTCTCAGTCCTTCCACAGAGAAATGACCTCCAGAAATGAAAATGCTGCCCCTTCACATGGGTCAGCTTTGACCCACAGCACAAATAATGGGGAAACTGGAATACTGACCAGCATCTGGCTGGTTTCCTCATTGAGAGATGTGAGAAGTTTACTCAATTTCTCAGACCCATTCATTGGGAAGGGGAATTACTCATTTTCTCTTTCTACCAGGAGAGTAGTGACAAGGAGCTGCTGAATCTGTGCCTCTTTATTTACAACCAAATTGTCTGACCCCACCACATCTGAGCAGGTTCAGTGGAAACTTTCCAAGCCTGGTGTAAAAACAAGGATCATTTTGGCACATATAAACACAAAGAAATGTCACATTTAAATGAGGGAATTTAGAGAAATAATAGGCTTTTCAAACACATTAGCCAGCCCTTTAGTGATGTCTAGAGACAGCTCAGAATAAATAGATCAATCAAAGAGCCATAAGCAGGAGAACACGTGGTCCAAGGCTGTACCCAGACCTGAGCTGATGTCCTTGGCATCACTCTAAGATGTCAGTGTGAGCAGCAGGTCTGGGTATGGAAGCCGAATTGCTCCGTGTGGCTCCTGCAGGAATTAGATCACTCTTTGGCCCTCATTAGATCAATGCCCATGGCTGCTACAGCAGCCAGGCAGCGAAGGGGGCTCTGCCTGGGTGCACCAGCACACGCAGCAATGTCAAGGTCTTGGCTCTCTCTTCCTTTGCAGGAAGAATAAATTTGGTGTATTGCTCACAACACACACACTGATATCCCATCAATAATCTTTGTAAGATCTGTAGCTCATTATGAAGAGAATCTAGACTTGAATTAGGAGGCTGAATGCAATTAGGCTGCATTGAGTTGCCATGTTCCAGCTCCTAAAGAGACCACAAAAGCTCCACCCCACTGGAGATGTACAGTTTACATGCTAGGTGTTTAAAGAGCAGATTTTTCAAACCCACTGATCATTTCTGCAGCAGTCCTCATTATTCCCATGCCAATTCCTGTCAATCATAACTGGCACTGTGAAATAAATAAGCCCTCAGATGGATGAAAAGAGGTTGGGAACCTTCTGGAGACTTGGCACTCATGTCACACTGCTCACCAGTGGGGGAACTTGGCACAGAAGCTCCTTGCTATGAGAATATCAAGGCCTTGATCAACACAGCCTGCAGCATCAAACCCTGGTCTGTCATTTAGGGAAATTATCCTCTGCCCCCTCTCACTGGGTGCCAGGACACAGAGGCCATAGCCTGCCTGGGCAAGCGTGTGGTGAGGCTGTTCCTGCCTGACCAGGGGCAAGAGGCCTGCAGGCTCTTTGCAGGACCCGTGTTTGGGTTTTTTTTGTTCTTTTGTTCTTCTCCTTTCCTTTTTTTTAATTTAAAAAAGCATTAAACCAGACTTTGCTGACCGAAACTTGACCCCCAGCAGTTCTCTGCTGCAGTTTGGCTGACCCTGGGTGGCAGAGGAATTATTCACAGCTGGTTGGTGTAAGTATCATAAGCAAGCAACTTCTGAACCCAGTACCACAAGGGAGGGCTTCATCACTGTGTATCAGACTCTGTCTGCCCAACTGAGTGTATTGCATGGGCACATTTTAAAAGTTGTTATTCTGAGGGAAAAAGCTCACCTCAGTGTATAGAGACACTGCAAGGAGCAGCCTTTGAGCACTGGGAGAGGTTTTGTAATTGATGCAAAGGAGAGCTAATTTTGCACAGTATTTGCATTTTGAAGGCTGGATAATGCTCTCCTGTGGCATCTGTGGTACTGAGAACTGGTAACATGAGGAAAGAAATATCCTGCCCTCACTACAAACACTGGGAACAGCACACCCCAAAAAGTATTACAAAATTGTAACAGTCCCAACACGATTGGATAGATAAAGACTTCATAAAAGCATATAAGATTAGATATAAGAAGACCTTATATACCTCCCATCTGTTGCCTATTGACAAAGGTTTCACACAGTTGGATATCAGAGTGTTTACTGTATGGACTATAATACTGCTATATTTTTCTCTAAGATTAAGCAGAGATTGTTTTTGTTATAGGCATTAAACAACTTTAGTTTTCAGGAAGCAAATGGGCCTTGCAATCAAATAAAAAAGAGGATAAAGAGAAGTGAGGGCAGGCAACCTTTCCTAAAAGCTGGCTCTGTGGACAGAAAAGCCACTGCACCCTCTGCTGGAGCCTGGTGAGGGGACTCCTCGAGATTGACTTCAAGCAAGCTGCACACATTATGTTTTGTCCTTACAAGAGAAATTAATTTTTCCTGACTTTGTCTTTCCAGTTGTACAGCACAGATGAAAGCACAACATGGCTCAAAGCAGCTCTCATCTCAGTTAGGGATGAACAGTGGTGCAAATTGTGCTCTAGATAGCAGGAATTATAAATTCAGTGTCAGCCACACCTACAAGTTAATTGGGCAGCAAGACAAGTTTGCTTCCAACAATAATTAAAATCAAACATCTTTTTAGCCTAAGTATCCCAAGTGGCTCAGGAACAGACTTGCGGCAGCATCCAGGAGCAAACAGGGGAGATCCAACGCTACTGGTTTGGGAACATGTGGGTCAGAAATGCAGGAGAAGGGCCAGGAACCCTTTGCTGCTGAGGAGCACCCACCAATCAGCTGAAACAGCCCAGGGCATGCTCCAAACTGGAGCAGGTTTTGGGGATCCTCAGCCCCATGTGAGCTGATCACACCCCACTGCTCTTGGTGCAACATTGCCAATTTCTGAGGGGAAACAGAACAAAACAGAGGCACCATCCAGCTCCAGAGCTGGATAACCATGGCCTGAGATAGAGCACTCCTAGTTTCCCTAATAAACCATTAGTCAATGAGGTTTTCCAGAGCCACAGATCTTCCTCATTTCACAATATGATCAACTAATCCAAAGCTGTGTGTCCCAGAAGAACCTGCAAACAAGTAGAAATTTCTTATGAGAGATGCAGAACCATGCAGACTACCTGCAGACAATTGATTATTTCTTAAAAGGGAAAAAACCCCTGCCCTAGCCCTCATTGCATCAAAGCACCAAATCCTAGGGATGTTTTAATTAATCCTCACCCACCAGTGGAAGGAAAGTCTTAGCAGGAAAGACTGTTTTCAGAGAGAACTCATACAGGAAAATTATCAGCACAAAGCTAATAAAACCACAGGGAATGATCAGTGAATTTAATGGCACAAGAAGGAGTTATTTACAAATGTTCTCTTAATGGTGAAATCTAGTTATCAAACCTGGAGAACATGTTCAGCAGCAGGGGGCTGATACCACTGGAAGTGGCATTTGAGGTATCACAAAGCAGCTGTGACCCCTCAAATGTATCGAGGGAGACCCTGCTCACGTCCTCATCTCTGAGGGATTGTTGCTCATGAGAAAGACTTGCTGCTGGATACTCATTAGCAGGTTAAAATTAAATTGGGTGTTCTTTCTAGAATTAATTTTTAATTAAATTAGAATTTGAGTGACTTCAATAATGCACTCTGGCCTCAGCGTTTGTGGCTCTGCTATAGAATGTCTCCTCACCCAGAGGAGCCTGGGCTCATTTTCTGGCTTGTCAGCATAACCACATCACTCAGCTCTCTCCATGGCTCCCCCCTGTAATGTCAAACACGTCGATTCATCTTCATTTCGAGGCACCTCATAGCTCATCCCAACACTGGTCTTCTCCCACGTGCTGTCAAACCATCAACACCCACCTCCAATCTGCCAGCCCCGCTCACCTCCACTGCCAAAGGCAAACTCCAGCCAGTCCCCTGCTTGGTTCTCTGCAGGAAAGCCTCTTTCCATCATCCAGCTACTCTCCTCATGCAGAAGAGCTCTTGTCCACCACCCAGAAACCCTCCTCAGTTGTCCCCTGGAAGTTTGCTCCTCCTGGAAAAGCCAGCTGAGCCCTTCTCCCTGGTGCTGGCCACTGTGGTGCCCCTGCTGCTCTCCCTCCCGTGGGTTCAGCCCCGTGAGTCTCCTCACACATTCCTGCCCACCAGGGACCAGAGGGACAGGATGGGGACAATCAGCCATGGCCATGGAGCAGTGAATCACTGGACACACAAACGGGACAACAAATGCCAGGCAAAATTCCAGCCTCTGGCTCTTGTCTTTGCTGTGTGAGTGACAGCTTAATGATGCCTTCCCTTCATTATCTTACCAAGAGACTTTTGTGTAAAACAAATAAATCCAAGCTCTTGAGCCAGCTGTGCTGCACAGCTGGATTCATGAGCCTCAGACAGCCTCAGGCAAGGCACTGCGTACGGAGGCAGTTGCTTGCTGCTTCCCTCCACTCTGGGAAAACCATGCATGAGCAATGAAAGTAGGTAAGAGAAATCACATTTAGACAGATATCTATGTTCTAGCAGTATCAGACTTTTCTACTCTGAATGCCAATCTAAGCTGGTCTTTTTTCTTCATGCCTGCAATCCAGGCCCAGTCCTCTCCCACAGAAAGTCTCAGGCAGAGGCAGGGAGAGAGGCTTCACTATAACAAACATTTAAACAAATGGTTAATCTTCCCTGAATCAGGATCATAGACCTTGGGAGAGATTACTTGACCTGGAGTCAGCAACTTTCTCCACCAGCACTAAAAATACTCCTGAATGAGCCATGGAAAGGTGATAGCTTAAACATTTAGCAGTACTTTAGGCTAGACAGTGGTTTATAATTATATGGTTTCCGTTCAGAGACCTGCCAAGAGGCCATTCCCACACAGTCTGTATTTTAGTGAGGACAGGGCTCTACCAGCCCAAAGGTGAGGGGAGAAGTGGTTCGTGCCTTTGCCTATCAGCAAAACAGCCCTTCTGCAGCACCACATTTCTGTCTGCAGCTTTTCTAAATCCATCAACAGCTCCTCTTAAAGGGTAAAAGAAATCTGCTGAACACAAAAGAGTAGCAGTCACCACAATAGCTGAATGGTTTATTTTTATAGTCTTCTTTATGTGTTGTCATAATTGGATATCCAGTATATTGCAATTCTCCACTCTGCTAATGCCAAAGCACTGAGAAGTTGTTTGTGGACTGATCCCAGAAGCTGAGGTACCTGGACAGGGGAGATTTGGGATCCTGGGCAACACAAAACCTGTTTAATGATTTTGTTTTAAACTATTTGAGGTGTGATAAATATCTCTTCCTTCTTCCAAATGAAAGCAAAGGTGCTAGAGCACAACCTTGGATGGCAGGAGGTGAAGGGATAAACAAATGTTGAAATGAAGGGGAAATAAAGCAACTTTTGCAGACAAACCTCTGCTATTAGCAGGCACCAGGTCATCATTTCATGTCAGACAAAGACCAGAGAAGGCAACGGACTTATTCTGCACTACTCAGCCCTTCCTCAGCACACACAAAGCAGAAGGGGAAAGTAAAAAGGATCACAGGGCATCTGAGCAGCCAGTGGCTGCACATCCCAGTGAGCAGATGCTGAAAAGCATCCCCATAAACCCCAGCACTGGGGCTGAGCTCCCTCAACCAGGGAAGGAGCAGCACAGGTGTCAAATATATATATATATACACAATGGAGACAGGAGGATCCAGGGTGGTCAGGATGGGCTGCTCAGTGGAACTGCCTTCACCTGCCTTCCATCAGAGGGCAGGGGCAGCCCTGCCACTTTCACTGTCCCCTGCATGGCCCAGTTAATCTCACCAAGACCCTCCTGCTCTGGAGCACAAGTGCTGCCCATCCCTCGTTCTCCAGTGCCCAAAACCTGGCTGGGACTAGGTTTCCACGGGCTTGTCCTGGATGAGCCTTGATGTTCCAAGATCAGCTCTAGCTCATCAAATACTTTGGGAGAAGTAAGCAAAAAGGCATCCAAAAGTACTCCCAAAACCAGCAACAGGACAAGAGCAGAGACAAGATCACTGTGGGGAGCACAGAGAGTGACCATTAACCTGGTGGGACATGAGGGACATCTTGGGGCTGATGCACCACAACAGGACATGGGGCTGTGCAGCTCATCCCTGCCATGCTGATGGGGACCCAGCACCCCAAAGAAATTACTTTCTGCAAGAACCAACAGCCAGCTCTGCCCAGAAAACTGCAGAATTTTAAACTGATGATGGACTGAGTGATCAATGCAGTTCAGAGAGTCACAAACAGCCCCTTGGCTGGCACCTCGTGGGACAGCCTGAGGCAGCTCTCCCCTGGCCAGGGCAGCACTGGAGGGACAAGTGCAATGTCAGGATTGCACACAGCAGTTCCGTTGCTCACATTAACTAATAAAAAACCACTATGTGTTTCTGAAGATTGAAACAAGGCTTTTTGAGGAACCACAAACCCCTTCTTTTCCACAGGCAGAACGTTTCTAAACTATTTCCTGTGAAAGTCTGCAGTAAAGTCTCTTTCTAAATTACACTCATTAGTTAAATTGGGTTTCATTACCATCCTTTCCCTCAGAGCCCATTACACAAGCTGGATGTTGCATTTCAGGAATCCATTACATGCTAACAACAGTATTTCCTTTGAAAAATTATGTTAAAAAGACTTTTTGATGTTAAACTATGTCCTATTTTTGAAGGTTATCAGATGTTATCAGAGATGGGGAGGCAAAAGCTGCCTTTGGACACCACAGTGCCCTCTAGAATGCCCCTCTAGTTCATCCAAATTATTATTTTTATAAGCAGAATTAACAGAAACAATAAGTTATTATCCCCATAGGTAGCTCTTTTTTTTGTTGTTTTTTTACTAATTCAGTAAATTATGCACTGTGCAGCCTCTAGGAAATAGAAGCAACACAAGTCAGAGGAAAAGTGGGCTGGCACATGGGATTACAGCTTGTTATCTCATATGGTTCATGTGACATTTGTCACCACCCAGAAAAAATAATGGAGGAAAAATAAGACATTTGGGGTTTTCATCTGCAGTGCTGTGCCCCAGGGCTTATTTCCTGTCAGAAATTAAACTAGAATCTTGCAAAACCTGGATATTTCCAAAATGTGACATTCAGGAAACCAAAGCACCCTCTATCCCTCACTGCAATCCACCCATACCCATGGATTTTGCTCTGTTTGGGTCTCTATTTAAACACGTTGAGGTCTATCAGGTTGTGCTGACTGGTGAATAGAAGAAAACAAGGATCTGGTCTGTTGGGTCAAACGCCAGAACAGGCTGTGAGTTTTCAGACACCTGTCTTACCAAAAGAGCATTTTTAGCATAAGTTGGGGATTCACAGCCCATAGAGCACTGCCAACCACTTTAGTCAGGCCTTGGTACTTGGTAAAACAGAAAGGAAACTATTAATAGCTATTTGCATCCCTTCCATAACAGGGGAAAACAACTCTCCTACTGCTAAGTGACAGACTGAGTCAAGCACTTCCTGTTTAGTAAAAACTTTATTAGATCTCAGCATGGTTACGATTTTGGAAATTGCTTTTAGAGAATTTTATGAGTTTTAGAGCTAGAATTTAATGCCATTGTCTTTTAAATTTAATCTTGCTTGAATTACATTTAATTTAATTGCTCTCTGGTGCTTACTTGCACATGAGCAGTTCACCATTTTGCTACTTATTCATCCCTTTGCAAGCAAGGCACCCACCCTACCTGGTGTGACCCCCAAATGGGCATTCGTGCACCACAGCATGTCCTGCAAAGCCGACAGAGCTGCAGCATTTGGGGTTTTTTGGGTGATTTTTTTCCCCTTCAGACATACACATAATCTAGGCTCTGCAGCCACAGCAAAAGAGAATTGTCTGTGCCTCACACATGTCTTCTCCTTTTCTCAGTGTCTCCCAGCACTGTGTAAGATGAGGAAAATATCCATCCTGCCTCACTTACCTCCCATCTCCTTCCCAGCAAGAGACCCTTTGCTGTGTGCATCACCTTGCCCCTGCTTTGCTCCCCTTGTCCTGCTTTACCTCTTCCACACTCTTGCCATCAGTGCAAATTAAGTAATGTCCAATCACTGCCACCTGTCTGCCAACAGTTTTCCTGCAAATTTATAAAAAACACCTTTGGATCCAGTTACAAACAAGCAAAAGGTGAAGAAATTGGTTGGTTATCTGCATTTCTCCAAGCCTTGGGATGTCGCTCAGACTCAGAATTAGGCTGTAACTCCCATGAAATGCAGTGTGGTGAGTGCAGAGAAGGTGAGCAAAGCATCTTCTACTCTTGCACAGCTCACACAAAACCTTCATGAATCACTCTTTACCTCCCTGACCTTTATCTCAGGGTGTAATGCAAAATGTCAGCAAGTAATACGGTCTTTTCCATGTTTAATTCACTCAGTGTAAAAACCTCTCATCTCAGTTACCAAAATCAAAATGAAGCCAAAAATAGTCCCGGAGGGGTGCCAGGAGCCATGCCTCACAGACCTTCACCATCTTCCCCTCTCCCACACTGGTGGTAGCCAGGCAGAAGTTTATAAAAAGACCCCAGAGAAACCCATCTGCAGCCTGGAAATCCAGATTTCCAAAGAGCTCTTAACCTGTATTTCCCAGCGTGGCACAAGAGCTGGAGCACATTTTCTGCAGTCCAGTGTGCTGGTGATCCCCTCTCTGGGGACAGGAGCAGAAGTCAGTGGTGGTGGCTGCTGTCCTGTGGGTCAGAGGAGTATCAGAGATGTCATGGGCTGGTGACCCTGCTATCGTGTTTGAAGGATGCCCTTGAAGCTGGTGGGTTTCCCTGTCACAAGTCACCATGGTGCATTCACCTCCACTGCTTTAAACTGAGTGTGCAACAAGAAACAGAGTATTTGTCCCTCAGGATATTTATTAACAGAGTTAGGAAAAAAACACTCATTTTCTGAGCTTCTGAGGCAACGTACAAAATTACTTCACTCATTCTTTTCTCCTCTTTGATCTCTCAAACAAAATTGGTAATTAACAAAATGAATTTAGGATGATGCAATGATATTTGGCTTGGTTTAGCTGAGCCCTGGGCACAAGAAGCATTGCACAGAAGTAGCTACTGTGATTTTTTTGCCTTTTTGTTTTTCTGTCTAAACATATTGTTTCAGAATTTTACTGTCAAATAGATTTTCCCCTCTCTATGTATGACATCCAACAAGCAGGAAAACAGTACACCAAGGTGTTTCTTCTTGAGAAAAAAATCACCCAGGGATCCAAATGGGAGAGCAGGGTGTGGGAAGACAGTGGGGGCTTAAAACCCCTCGTGTAACAGGACCAGCATGATGCCCTCCCTTGTCTTGCTGACCTACAGGGGCTTGTCTGGAGCTGAAACACCTCATCTGGTCTCCAGCAGGCTCTGAAGCCAACTCCAGCCAAGCATTAGCTGGTCAAGTGTTGTGGAAAAATTTTCTTGAAGAAATATGTTGATTGAATGAGCAAGAATCAGCTGAGGCATATTGATTACTAACAGCATGCCTGATTTCTTAAAGGCCTTTTACTTGAAGATCAGAGTGTCCAGAGATGTTTCTGTCTTTAATGCAATTACCTTCGACTTCACAAAGAATACACAATTCATAAAATAAATGAAGACTACCAAGGACCTGGGCTCTTTTACTTAGGGAAGGCATTAGAGATTTCCTTTTAGGTCAGACCTCCAGTGCCAGCATATAATTTTTCCTTCCTCTTCCCAGACCCCAAAGGGGATGGTGCCTGCTTAGCTCTTCACACACACAATTGTCAACTCTTTGCTTCCTCTTAAAGCATTGCTGCTAAATTTCTTATCATTTTATTGTCATTTGTATTTTTCTACTGAATGTTACAACTTTGCCATGCTTTGAAACCATTTCATAGGAGCAAGTTTCTCCCTCTCTCTCTCCCACATTAACAGAATTCTATGTGTAGTTGTTTTACATCAAACTCATCGAGTACAGTGGCCCAATAAGAAGAGAGTGCAAATCAGCATCCTGGTGCCTATGCAAAGGGTGCTTGAGGAGTTATATTCCATGTTCATATCCAGAACTGTGCCTTAAGAGATCCTGTCCCAACCTGTAAGCAGAAGGCTGCACATCAGGGTCAAAGCTCCAGACTCCCACTTGCAGGGCATTGCTTGGGCATAAGCAGTCACTCCAGTAGAGTGGAAAGCACTGAGCCTCAAGCAGTTGTGCCACCTCAGAAGTATCCATGCACAAAATACAGGTGGTTATCCAAGCAAGACCAGAGTCAGAGTAATGTACAACACCTGCTTTAAAGCTGTTACCATATCCAGCTCATCACTGTTCTCTTGGATGGGGGCTGGTGCAGCAGGGATGGAGGGTGGTGAGAGGAGATGGATCCTCAAACTCAGCAGCCTGAGCCCTGCTGCAGCTCGCTCCTCTTGGACTTCACTGCTTTCCTGAAGCCAAAAATGAAGATTTCTTTAATAAGCCAGAAATTTCACTTGTGCTTAAACATGGAAAATTGCATTATTAAAGGGCTGCTTCACTACAAATTGCTTTGAATTTCTTTCTTGCTGTCATAGAGTTTGGGCCGAGTTCTGCTTTTTTAAGGCAGCTGGGGAGAAAAAACCTGTATAAAGCTGAAACCCAAATCTTCCCCGGGGCCCATCACCAGAGCCATAGAACAACATTGATGAAGTAACTCATTCCTTTTCCCCAGGCTCCTGCCTCGGGATTGCCTTGGCACACCCAGGTTTCTTTTTGTCCAAGTGAGGCATTTCTTTCCACTAGTAAATCAGCTGAAGACTTTGCTGGGACAGCAAGCTCTTGTGCACAGGACAGGGCTGCTCAGGGCAGGGCTGCCAACGTGCTACTGGGAGTGTCAAGGGCTAAAGTGCTCTGCAAGTGCTGCAGGCTCACATATTGCCTAGCACAACTCCTGCCCTGGAGAAGCAGGGAAGCTGCTTCTGTGGGGCTGTGCATGTCCTGGAAGCATGTTCGTTTCTTCTAACTACAGAAGTGTATTTACCACACCTGTGAGAGGAGCCTAACCTGCTGTCTTATCCACCCTCCCTAGGAACCACTTTTATTTTGCTATGAATGAAAAATCAGCGTGTCCACATAAATATTCAGCCCCACTTGGAAAGGCAGATAGTGACCAGGCATTGAAGATGAGTCAGTACATTTGCGTTGTGAAAATTTGTTGTGAAAAAAACCCCAACACTTTTCCTTCTTTTCCTTCTTTTTCTTATATTTCAGCAAAAGTCTCCAGTGTTATCCAGGCTGACAAATTTTTTAAACTTTTTGTCATGAAGTTGGTTGCCCTCAGGAAAGAAAGACTCCCACCTACGATTCACTTGTTTAAAATTCCAGGTTCTAACAGAGTTATCAACTTATATTTGAAAAGAGAAGATCCCACTCAAGCCCCCACCTCTCCATGCAAATCCTAATGTGAACTGAGCTGACTTTTGTGACTGAGCAGGGCTTTGAGCCTCCAGCAACATCCCAGCTTTGCTCCTCCACAAGTAACATTTTCACCTGTAGATTAATGACCACAGCTCAGCACTTTTCCAGAGTGTCCCACAGACTGGTTTCACAAAAACTTTCAGGGATCCATTATTTAACCAGAATTTTCCCAGCAGGACAGGGATGCTCCTACAAAAAACCTTCCAGTTTTAGCTGGGGCTGTCACCTGGTAGCAGAGGAGAACAATATCACTTTCTATTTCAAGTTGCAGACCAGTTGGGGCAAGCAGTGTAAGTAAATCCAGTTTTATCTTCTCAGTCTATTAAAAATTAACTGAGTCAAGAGGAAGGGAAAATACAATGTGTAGCTGACTCTGGGAGGGAAATAAAGAGCTGGTAAAATATGCAGTTCCATAAATATTTAAGGTGAGGGAAAGGGCTGCTGGGGGAAGAAATAGAGAGAATTAGGCTCTTGGTAGAGAGCTAGCAAACTGTGCAGAGTTGCTTTGTTTCTGCACCAGTTCTGCAGAGATTCATTTCCTTCTATGCCTTTTGTTTTATGTTTATACCACAAGGTCTCAGACTCACTGCCTAAAGTTGCAACCCAAATCTATACTATGCCCTTCTATTTCCTCAAGCATTAAGGGACCTTTTGAAGGTTCAGCCAAAACTTTGTCCTCCCCAGGAGATAGAGCACAGGTAGCAAGAAGACATTTTGTGTTCTTTAATCCTCCCTACTGAAACCAGCCTGCTTCAGTCTTAGGTATGTTTGCTAATAAGGGCAAAATAAATTTGAGATGTAGCCTTCAATCCGAATTGTGCAGTAGCACAACTTCAGCTTCTTCAACTCATACTTAGCAAAGAAGACGGGCAGGGTACTCCCATCTCCACAGCCTGGTATCTCCTTAACGCGACTAACCCAGCCCTGCCTTTTGCTGGTCAACGAGCGAGACCTGCTGATATCCCACCAGAACTACAATCTCAGCCACGTACACAGGGCTTATCGCTGAGGCAAAATTCCTCTCATTTCAATGATCAGAAGCTGGAATTATTAGCCAATGCAATTTCTTTTACCCACTGGATTTTCACTACAAAACTCTGCGCTGCAAGTGGCACGAGTAAATTCTTCTACAGTATTTTCTTGACATATATTCCATTTTATAATGATTAGCACATAGCATATGATTCATTTTTCAGAGAAACAGCTTTTAGGGATATTTAATAGCCTATTGTACACAGCTCAGCTGGGAGATCAGTGCTCAGCACTGGCTTGTTCCCACATCAAACACTCTGGGCGAGCCAAAAAGGACCAAGCTAAAGGTAAGCTATATAGATAGATATAGATATAGATGATATATAGATATAGATATAGATATAGATATAGATATAGATATAGATATAGATATAGATATAGATATAGATATAGATATAGATATAGATATAGATATAGATATAGATATAGATATAGATATAGATATAGATATAGATATAGATATAGATATAGATATAGATATAGATATAGATATAGATATAGATATAGATATAGATATAGATATAGATATAGATATAGATATAGATATAGATATAGATATAGATATAGATATAGATATAGATATAGATATAGATATAGATATAGATATAGATATAGATATAGATATAGATATAGATATAGATATAGATATAGATATAGATATAGATATAGATATAGATATAGATATAGATATAGATATAGATATAGATATAGATATAGATATAGATATAGATATAGATATAGATATAGATATAGATATAGATATAGATATAGATATAGATATAGATATAGATATAGATATAGATATAGATATAGATATAGATATAGATATAGATATAGATATAGATATAGATATAGATATAGATATAGATATAGATATAGATATAGATATAGATATAGATATAGATATAGATATAGATATAGATATAGATATAGATATAGATATAGATATAGATATAGATAGAGATAGATATAGATATAGATAGGAAGAGGATTTACCTTTTCAATCACCTGCCAAAAAATCCGGCAAGCCTACTGTTGTGATACTGTAAAATGACCAAGAAATAAAATGTGCAGCACTCATTTATCCAGTTCACTGGGGGACAGCCCTGCAGAGGTGGCAAAGAGGAAGGACTTTATTAATTTTTGGACATCAGTTGAATCCAACCATGTAAAGGAAACAATGGAGAAACCAGCCCTCACTTGTGGGCAAGCAGAAGTGAGAGGCAGCATGGGTGACAGGAAACCATGGGGTTTGGTGTTGGGATGAATTTGCTCTGGCTCAGGGTTTGGGCCTGGCTTTGCTGATGTTTCTGCACTACCATTGCTCAGGCGTATCTCAGTTTTCTGGGGTCCTTTCCTCCAAAAATATTATTCTATTCTTCTACTATGCAACTTTATTTATTAACATATAATGTTAAGATCATGAATAAGTTAAGGGGGACTAGCCTAACGTTTGGAAGGTTTGTGTACACATGCATGGCAGGTACCATCCAAAAGCCCTGGTAACTGGCAGTTTACACTCCTGAAACATGACATCATTTACACAGCAGAATCAGGGTATCTTGGAAAAGCTGAATAGCAAAGGAGAGATTTCTCCAGGACAGCATCAGGCTTAACTCCTTCTCTGCCTGTTGCGGTTCTCAACATCAGAAGGAGAGAACCTGCTGGAGTGAGACCAGGAGAGGCCATGGAGGTGCTCCAAGGGCTGGAGCCCCTCTGCTCTGGAGCCAGGCTGGGAGAGCAGGGGGTGTTCAGCTGGAGAAGAGAAAGCTCTGGGGAGAGCTGAGAGCCACTTCCAGTGCCCAAAGGGGCTACAAAAGAACTGGAGAGGGATGTGGGACAAGGGCCTGGACTGACAGGACAGGGAGGAATGGCTTTAAACTGACAGAGGGCAGGGCTAGATGGGATATTAGGAAGAAATTTTTCCCTCTGAGGGTTGTGAGGCCCTGGCACAGGTTGCCCAGAGAAGCTGTGGCTGCCCCATCCCTGGCAGTGTTCAAGGTCAGGTTGGATGGGGCTTGGAGCAACCTGGGACAGTGGAAGGTGTCCCTGTACACAGCAGGGGGGTTGGAACAAGATGGTTTTTGAGTTGCCTTTCAAGCCGAACCAGTCTATTATTCCGTGATTCAGTGATATCAGCCCAAACACTCCCATCTGCCTGCTGAGCTACTGCTCAGTCCATCAGAAGACTTTGAGGGGTTTTCTTACACAGTCAAGTAAGTTACTTGACTTAACATAAAAGGAAGAAAATGGGGACCTCACACCCCATGTCAGAGTAAGGAATCAGCATTTCCCAATTTAACCCACCTGGCTCCTCTCCATCTCTGTGGCTGCTCCCCACCCCAGGGAAGGAAATGGAGCAACTGCAGCTCCCGGCACCGTGCAATGCCCGGGGGTTGTTCCATATCCTTCTGTTTCTGGGTGCTAAGTGGCCAATTCGTGTCTTTCACAACTGCACCTACCAACTGTTAAATTTTTGGGTGCCCAACAGAGGAATCCCTCCCACTTTGGTTCTGAGTTTTCTCATGCCTGAGGTGAGAGATCTGCACCTGCCAGCTCACCCAGGAAAGATGGGGAATGCACTGAGACATCCCAACTGCACCATCCTACACTTGAAAGCTGTTTTATTAAGAGTAATTTACCACAAGTGTATTAGATATACTGCAATTGCAATGGCATTTTGATGTGTTTTTGAAACACGAGAGCAAGATATAATGCTGTTAGGATCTCTTATAGAGAAGAAATAAAAAGAAATGTGCACAGTTATGAGCAGTTTGGAGTCAGCACTGCACACAGGAGAGATGGGAAAAAAAATTGCAAAGAACAGGCAGCTGAGAGCTATTTTACAAAGCACCAGACTGCAAAACAGGATGCAAGGAAAAGCCTCTTCAGTGTCTGTGTACCCGTAACACCTTCCCTTCTTGTGCCTACCAGCTTGGCTGGCTTTACATTAAGCCTTTCCTTCATAAGACTTTTTAGAATGGACTGAAGTGCTGCAATTCTTTCCTTGGTAAAATTTGGAGCATGTGAGTTCACAGGAGTCCATGAAAACCAGTAACTTTTCAAGGCAGGTCTGCCCCAGACTAAAGTTATCTAACAAGGTATTTAAAACTCTCCCACTGCAAACTGAAACAAATCTGAAATAAAATCTGGTTGAGAGAGATCATTACTGCAGAAATCCCACTGGATGTCCCTCAACTGGGAATGGCCAGGCATCTACTGAAAAAAATCTTTATTTTTAAATGGTTTTGATTAAAGTAGGAAAAAAGCTTCCAGCTACCAGTATGGAGCTAGCCAGGCTCAGAAAGGCTTTACTACCTCTCTGCTATGAAATCTTCATTGAAATGCCACCTATACCACCTCCCCTGCTGACTCCTGCTGTTAAGGAGAGCTGAGGGGGTTTGCAGAGAGCTTGTGTCAAATGAAGGAGAATAAGCAATGAAGGTTGTTTCTGGTAAGGATCACACAGAGCCACACATCCCATCTTTCAGTTCAGGGATAAGCAGCATTCCCAAACCCTGAATACCCACTGAGAATCCTTACCAGCACATCGTGTCATTTATCAGCCAAGACTCCATTATATTAAGCAAATTACAACAAAAAGCCCTATCCAAAGTGGACTGAAGGGACATAACTTTTACATAAATATCTGTTTGGTGGTTATGAGTGTGGAAACCAGCAGTTCTTCCTGGCAGGATGGAGAAGAAAGCAGCAGGGATAAAACCAGCCAAACCACTTGTCATAACCCCAGGGAGGGCTAAAAGATTGTTTGGGGATTAAATATTGGCTGTAAAGAAAAGCTTGGAAACACAAGTGAAAAATTTGTCTCCAACTGCTTGTTCCATGGAGGTTTTCAGCAAACACAATGCACGGATGCTTTTGCAAGCTACAAGTGGGGCAGAGACATCTGTTTCTTCTCTGAGTAAAATCTGCAAGACTTCCAGAGGTTTCTGTAACTTGAAATATCAGATAATTTATGTGAAAGCACCATGACTCATTTAAATTTCATGTTATCCAAGACATGTCTGTAAAGAAAATCTAATGCTTTTCTGTAAGTAGTGCAGAAAAATCCAACCGAAGGATTATTACAAGACACAAAGGAGTCTGCTTTCTATACAATAGCTGAAACCAAAAAGGGACTAAAGGTTATCACTTTAAAACCTAGATTTATTGACCTCTAGGTCAGTTTTGCCCATGCAACTTGAGTTTGCAACTGTTGTTTCATAACTTGAAGATGTTTTAATAAGTATTACACTGTTAAAAACCAGGGTTTCAGTGAATGGACTTCATGGATTTAAGTGAAATAATTGACAATTACAGCTGAACCAGAAAAAAGAGATGTTTTGATGCAAAAGCAGCTGTATTTCTTAGCCTAAGTGAATACTCATGGACACCGAACACTTCCTGTGTTCTCGGTCACAAAGCTCTGGTGGGCACAAACACCCAGGGAGGACTGAGCAGCAAAGGACAAACTGGCGACATCCACTCTGGAGCTTTGCCTGCCTTTTCCCTTCAGCCCAATCCTCTGAACCATATTTGTGGTTCCTACAATTTTTGGCCCAAATGCGCCCTTACTTCAGGATGGGGAAGAAAAGGTGTTAAGACACAGCTCAACCAGAGTTTCCTGAAATGTGGGGTTGTTCATTTCCATCTGTTACTGTGTGCTAAGAGCCCAGTCAGTTTATCCATCTTTCCCAACCAGCTCTAACAACTGTTAGAGCCTGAAGAGATCCAAAGTGCCCAGTATGGCAACACCACTTGCCTGCAGCTGTAATACTTGGCTCGAGACTGATTGGCCAAGACAACAGACTTGGGCTTTCAAAAGCACATAAATACCTCAGGTGGCAGCTGTTCAACGTCTTTGACTGGATCAAGGAACACGGGTGACACGGCCCCAAAATGCCAGCTCTCAGTCTGGTCACTCTGGTCAGCTTGGTGTCCACTGGTGAGTTGAGATTGCTGTAATGCAGCTGGGTTTGACTGGGTTTAGGCAGACAATAATGAATTATTGAAATTCAGGTGAACATGAGTAATGCTGGGCATTTTTCCCTCTAGTTTTATAAATAATGATGGTAATGTGGACAGTTACAACTACTATAAAATATGGAATTAGGTATGCATTAAGAGACATATACTGAAGTAGTTGGAGGTTTCAGAAAGAATCATAAAATCATTAAAGTTTGAAAAGCCTTCTAAGATCAAGTCCAACCATCAACCCAGCACCATTAGAAAGAAAAAGCTGTTTATTTCACAAACTATTTTTAAAAATCTTTATCTATAGCTTTGCTTTCTTTTTAGTGTATATACTTTAAAGTAAGATATCAGGGAAAAATGGATCAAGTCTATACAGCAGGTTGTAAAATGTCTCCTTTTACCTACAGTTTCTGAAATTATAAACTCATTTGAGCTCCTATCTTTCACTTTAAACACCCTATTTTGCACCTGAACATTTTCTGTTGCACTGGACTAAGAACATGGTCGAATTTTTCCCATTTTTCTTCTTTCCCATGTGAAGTTTTCACCAAGCAGCTGGATGCACACCCACCCCAACAACAGCACCGACACTGGGCACAGATCTGCAGCGGGAATCCCACCAACCAGATCCGCGGCTGCGACAGATACGGCTGTGGGAATTTCGGTGCTGACAGGTAACACAGCGGAGCCTGGGCACCAGGGATCACTGCTTTCCTCAATTAGATGTCCAGGCAGGAGAAAGAGAACAGTTAAACAGGGCTGACACTCAGAATGAGAGAATACTGTTGTCTGCAGGACCTCTTACTCATTTTTGGGATATTTCTTGGCAATCTTACGGAAGCACAGCGATACCATTGCTGATAACAGATGCAGGGGGGAAGCAGCAGGACTGTTACATGAATTACATAGTAAAGAAAATGGAAGTATTTCAAGAATTTGTGTCATTTATCCTTGTTGCTTATACTCCAGAAATTTAACTAGCACTCAGCAACAGCTTACAGGAAGCTGAGTAGATTCATTTACACAAACTAAAAACCTGTCAGCATTATTAAGTAGGGACCTCATAAAACAACAGGTTATATTTCTCTGAAAAAATGCTTTTTTTATGTAGAATCACTCCTGCATTTTCCTGTCATCTCCTCTCCCCAGGTTCTATAAGTGTCCATCTTCATCGTGCAACTTCCAAATTTCTAAGTGAGAAAATGCCAAACATAAGATTCTATTTTACATGGGCACAGATATTTTTCGGGGTAAAAAAATGGTACTTTTCTATAATAGTTTGAAATACCCCATGAACTTGGGAAAATAAAAAATAAGCTTAAATTTGAAATTTCATGCCACTCTAAAGAAGTTCAGAGTAACATGAACAATTTGAAATGAAAAAAAAAAGATGCTTCAAACCTGCTACTTCTGTCCAATTTAATTGCAGGTAAAACATTTTGTTAGACAAGCTTCAGCTATCATCCTACATTGTGGCCAAGTGATGTGTGACATTAACCCTGAGAGATGTCTCTAGTTATGTATTTCTGCCTCCAGGCACGGTGGCAAGGAAAAGCACGCGGGTGTGGATGTCATCTGCTCTGACGGAGCCACAGTGTACGCTCCTTTCAGCGGGCAGCTCTCGGGACCCATCCGATTCTTCCATAATGGAAATGCCATTGATGATGGAGTCCAAATCAGAGGATCAGGCAAGTAATTAACAGCAGGTGTGCTGTGAAGCATGTATGAGTAATCACTTCATTTACTTGGGCAAGATTTCTGTGGTTCTTCAGTTCGAGCACAGTGTTGATTAGCCTTACACCCTCTCTCGCATGCTGAAATATTGGAAGACAGCACCAGCAGGATGTAGTCCTTTCCTATGCTTTTCTTGGAGAGGAGGGAAGAAAGGAGCTGAAAAACAGGTAGCAGGAAAATAACAACCCCAAATCAAAAAATAGGAAACAGTAAAAATAAAGCACCGGAAATATGTCCTCAGTTTTGCTGAGAGGATGTTTTCCCATCTCTATTTTCCAACTCCTTTTTTTCCTTTTTGCCCTGGTAAATACAGTAATTTTGATTTCACCATTGTTGGTACCTTGACTACATTTCTGCTTCATGCTAACAGTCTCCAGTAAGAGGCTGGCAGGGAATGCTTCTTGCTCACCCCCGGAACAGATGCAGCTGATGTTTCCTGACCTTGCTTCCTCTCCCGTCTCTCCCAGGTTACTGTGTGAAGCTCGTCTGCATTCACCCCATCCGGTACCACGGCCAAATCCGCAGAGGGCAGCAACTCGGGAAAATGCTGCCAATGCAAAAAGTATATCCTGGCATTATTTCTCATATCCACGTTGAGAACTGCGACCACTCTGACCCTACTCATCTGCTTACACCTGGTAAAAATGCAACTCAGAACAAGAGTAGATTTGTACTCTAGGACCTGTGAGAATACTTCTGAATTTTTGTATTTAAAGCATGTTTCTTCTATGAAATAACCCTAATCTAGAAACAATACCATCCAGCTTAGGTCTACATTTACATTTCCTAAAGGATGAAAAAGTTTGTGGAGAAAAATCCAACTACAAGCTGGGATGTAATTTCTGTATGTTCTTACCTAACTGTTAATCAAACATAGTAGTTGCAAACACAAATTTTAAAACAATCTGGAAGTTAACTTTGATGTGCTGTGTTCCTGTATTTCACAGCTGTTCCACCATTGCCACAACAGGACGGACGCTGGGCCGCAGTGTGTGCTGGGAACCCTACCAACGAGATAAGAGGCTGTGATAAGTATGGCTGTGGATACTACGGAGCTCCGAGGTAATATAGTAATTGGAACACATGGGGTTTTGTTGTTCTTCCAGTAAAAAAAGAGCTGAACTCCCTTTAGGTTACTTAAGAATTACAGCTTTGAAGGATTGAACTTGAGGAACTTTTAGGCTGCCCACATTGCTGCCCATTGAAAACACCTCTCCAGACTGAGCCATGCCTGACCTGACCTAGTGCTGGGAACATTCCTAACTCAAGTGGAAGGTTGGACTTGATGTCCTTCATATAACCCAATTTTCTGTGTCTCTATGGTTTTACTTAAAGACCTGGAAGAAAAGCATTTTTCTCCAACTCTTGCCAGTCATCCACCCTACATGGCACATCACCACCTTTGCAGATCCTTCATCCAGTTTACTGACACTATTTCTGCCCTAACAATGCATTTCCAGATCTCACCATGTGCTGCTTGACCTCTCTCTGTAACGCTGGGCTTGACCAGAGATTTCTATAATGATGTGTTTGTTTTCAGACGCAATGGCAAAGGGAAGCACCGGGCAGTGGATGTCATCTGTGCCGACGGGGCGACCGTGTATGCTCCCTTCTCTGGCCAGCTCTCTGGGCCTGTTAAATTCTTCCACAATGGAAATGCCATTGATGATGGAGTCCAAATCAGAGGATCAGGTAAACAGCTATCTTTCATTTAACATTTCTTTGTCCTGAGCTCATACAGGATGCATTACTTTGCAGTTAGCCAAGTAGTTTAGTCACTTCTATCCACTTACATGCAGACTTTTTGCTCCTGCTACAAGGCAGATACCCGAGTTCTGCAGAACATCTCCAAACTCTTCCCTTTCCTACAGCACGAATTGCCACCTTCTCCCTGCCTTCCATCTTCCCTCTTCTACCAAGTCAATGACTCCAACCACTACCTAATTTTTATGACCACAGTGTCTTTGCTATTTTGTTATTTCCACTATTGCTATCTCAGTGGAAAGGACAAGACAGAAATTGTTAATATTTCTGAAATACAAAGTTCAAATGCTTCATCAGTCACCTGTTTTCTTGCCTCTTGTTTTTTCACCAGGATTCTGTGTAAAACTACTCTGTATCCATCCCGTAAGATACAATGGTGCAATTTCCAAGGGACAAGTCCTTGGGAGAATGTTGCCAATGCAAAGAGTATTTCCTGGGATCACATCTCATATTCACATTGAGAACTGCGACCACTCGGATCCTACAAGCAATCTTGAAAGGGGGAAAGGGCAAAGAGATTGAAATGGAAATGCAGTAAATTCAAAATAAATCCATCTCAGCATCCAAAAGTTGTTTTTTCTTCCCATGTACAAGTTTATCCTATTGCCTATTTGATACTTTGAGCCTTACACAAGCAGTGTCTGTTGGGTGGCAAACAGGGACTGACAAAAATAATGAGTTTTTGTTGGAATTTGCATTTACCAGAGAATCAGGAAATTAGCAATGATTAGTTACAAGCTTTCTCTAAGTCTGAAAAATAAGCTAAAATACGAAGCGCTCACTCCCTCATGTGGCAGAGAAGGTGCACTCCTGTCAGCTTCTCCAAGCACCAACTGGCCTCACTTGTTCAGATCAGGAAGCAGAACAAACACTCCAAAAAATCAGTGTATCAAAAATCCCAACATTCATCAATGCAGGCCTATTTAACTGGAAGCTTGGAACTGGAGCAAGCTAACATTCGACAGCTGGATTTGATGACCTTAAAAGTCTCCTCCAACCTTATCAATTCAGTGATTCACAGCTTCACACAAACATTGCCTTAGTGACAGAGACCAAGAAGGGGACAATGTTCCTAACAGCCTTTTAGGAGATTCCCCTTGAACTGTAACTCTGTCATCAGTGCTTATAAATACACTAACACTGTTCTGCTGGCTGGATAAACACAGAGGACTCAAGGACTTCCCAAACACCCACAAGCTTTGTCCACACTCCACTTTACGGTTGGCATGTCAGAAATCCTCAGGTTTTGGGCACAAACACGAAGTAACAATGACTAATTTGCCATTCTCCAGTCACTCCCAAGGTTTCTAGCACGGCTTCTAGCAGGACAGAACCCTAACAGGACACAGTGGAACAGATGAATGAGTCTAATATCAGTGCATAGATTAAACCACTTTATTGTATTTCCACTTAAAGCAAACCACACATCTTAAACCAAACAGTGTTTGGAAAAATTTCAGTTTTGTGTTTAAATTATAATCCCCTGGATTGTGGAAGCGGTCAGCTCACAGCCTCTACTCACCAGCGTCAGATGCTTCTTAATTGTGCAACAGGCAATAAACCATTATTGACTCAGGTCTGGGCGTTACCATAAATCCTTGGGCTTCCAGTTGGGAACAAGTGTGTCCAAGCAAAGGAGGGTTTAACCCTTTAGCTGTTGTTTTGGTTAACTGGGGAAGAAACTCAGATTATGTTCTAATGTGGGTGCACTGATCTGGGCTCTGGTTCATTTTCTTCACAGGAGCTAGAAGGAGCTGTGGATTTATACTGGAAGCAGCACTGATGACACAGGGATGTTTGTGCTGTAGCTGAGCACTGCTGACAGAGTCCAGGCCTGCTCTGCTTCTTGTACTGCCCCACCAGGGAGGAGGCTGAGGGTGCACAAGCCAGGAGGTGACACGGACAGGACAGCTGAGCCCAGCTGAGCCAAGGGACATTCCACACTGTATGACATCAGGCTCAGCATATAAAGCTGGAGGAAGAAGGAGGAACAGGGGATGTTTATGTGTGATGGAGCCTTGCTTTCCTGGAGGTGGCTGATGGAAGTGGTGAATGAATTCCCTTTCTTGGAGTTCCCTGCATGTGTGGCTCTTGCTTTACTATTAAACTTCTATCTCCAGCCATGAGTTTTCGCACTTTTACCCTCCAATTCTCTCCCCCTCGGCTGTGAGGGGCTCAGCTGCCAGCCAGGGTTAAACCATGACAGTGACAAACACCACCAGCAAATTCTTGTAGACTCATTATCAATAGGAAGATAGAACAAGTGCGGCACCAAAATCATTACAGCAAAATTTATATACAATGCATTTGAGTTTACAGTGTGCAAAATGTTAACACAAAAATACATACTCTAATTTACATCAACTCACCATGCCCTTCCCCTTTTAAGAAAATAAATATAATACAATCTTTCTCAAAAAACAGGTAATAGCAACAAGTATTAAATAGTCCTGAATTAAATATTTCAGGATTACCTCCAGTAAGCCTTTCTCTAGAAATCAGGGCTTACACAAAGCTCTGCAAGATACAGGCAATATTACTACAGTCCATTTTGGCCTCTAAATGACTAATATAAGTGCTCTAAATCCTTGATTCCAAACAGAAATGGATCAAAGACAACTGTATTGCATTTCATCTTTCCTTCTCACTAGCCACATTTCTTCTTAGTAATGAAAGCATGGAACAACACTCAGACATCAGTCTTTGATTACAAAGACTTGAGCCCAAATCCGAAGCTATTCCTTTTTGTCCTGACAGTTCCCAAAGTACTTTATTACTCACTCAAGCAATCAATCTACAATCAAACTTTTAAAATCAGTAAGTTTAACAAAATCTCTTTCCCATCCTTTTAATGCATAAAACAACATACTGTACAATGCATTCTCTAGTTTCTGTAATCTGACAAAATTACTTAAAGTGCAATTGAAAACTGTAAAGTTTTTTGTAAGCATAAGCTTATTAACATTTTATTACACTGCCAAGAATTTAAAATAGATTGTATCTGATTAGCCTGGGGTAGTGTATTTTAATATACAAGCTTTTACAATTAAAACATGAATTAATTAAAAAAATTAGTTATATAAAACATCATGACAAATAATACTGTACTCAAAGTTCTATCCAGTTTTCCACAGAGATTTCCTAAAGGAAAATTGTTTCTCTATTTCTCTTTTGACTAGGTCAGAAAGACCAAACAAAGACATAAAAAACCCCTAAAAAACCCACTTTTAAGTAAATGGAACGTTTAAACTGAAGTTCAGAGAAGCCCAAATCCACTGAAGTTTGAAGCACCTGTAAACCATAGACATATTTTTCAGAACTGTTAAGTACACTTAAATCTATTGTCTATTTCAATATACAATTAACATTGTAGTGTTTTGCCGTTAGTCAACTATAGGTTTTCTCAAGGAAGAAAAACTCAGATCTGGAAGAAACTTTTCATATTTAATTTTTAAACTTTTTATTTGCATAGAAAACAACACCCTGATTCTACCATTTTACCCACAAAGAATTTACCATGTTGGCATCATATCAGGAAACCACATCCTTCCAAGGTGTTTGGACACTTCCAGATGAAGCCGATCTAAGCTGTAATCACTATCTGGAATCAGCACCTCCTCCATTATGGAAAGCTGAGTAAGCCTGCCCCCACACATCTTTACAAATTCAATAAAACCTCTGCAGGTGACTTCACACTCCCCCAGTCCCATGGCCGTTAAGTTCTTACAGCGCTCAGCAATCTGGATGAGCTCATCATCCAAAGGTTGAAGTCCATTGGCGCACACGACCAGCTCGATCAGCCGGGGGCAGTTCATGCCAATGCGACCCAACATTGCCTTGCTCACTGCACGGCCGAAGTACAGGTGTGTAACAGGTGTTTCCTCTCTGAAGAAAGCATCAAATTCATCTTCATACAAGAAGAAATACATCACAATGTTGACCTTGGGGGAGTGTTTAACAAGAGCATCCCAGCTTTGCTTTTTAATGGTGTGAAATTGAACTTGTCCGGGATTTTCACTCACAACATCGATGCGAAGGTGTTCGAGATCAACATGTTTTTCACTTGAAAGAGCCAGTAACAGTTCATCACTTAATATGTAGTAGTTCAAAGCCAGCTCCTTAAGTCCATGACACTGATCTGCCACACAAAGAATGCCTGAGGAACAAAAAAAATTTACTCTGTAAAATGAAAAGCAAATATAAGCACAGTTGTTCACTGTGACGTTCAAGCCACATACTGATTCTACTGCCTTGAGTTTTCACGCTTATATCCAAACTCCATGAAATACCCAAGTTCCAGGTATCCACAACCTTCAACAGGATTTTGGCCATTAACACCTAACAGTAAAAGAAACAAGTCACATTCATCTTGGATCTGCATAGCCCCCCCTTTGCCCCTCCCTATGCAGAGTTTCCTCACTTTGGAAGAAGCAACTGAAATCAGGTCAGATACAGCTGAACTTACCACCATTCCCTTCCCTAAAACTCCTTCAACTTTCAACTAAACTATTTAAATCACCATCAGATACCCAGTTTAACCATGTCTTGGTTTGAAAGACAGGTGTCTGCTAAAGAAGGCAGGAGCCTCCCTTGGAATGGAAAATGCAACCCTCTTCCCTCTGAATTATTATAATTTTGAAATTAAGGGGCTTTCAGGCAAAGATATGAGGAATAGGAATAACAGTTCTTTACTAATACATATATGTGGAAACCCAGAATAACGTTTAGGCTTTTCTGCCTGCAGATTCTTGCAGCACCAGTCAGTCAGAGTTGTCTCGAATTGTAATACTTACTCCATTTCTAAAAAGGAACTTCTGTAGGTTTCCAGGAAAAGAATGTAAATAATGAAAGATGTTTTGGTAAGGGGCTTTTCTTGACCAATGAAAGAGTTTTGTCTTTGTTTGTTTTCTTATTTGTGAGACTGTGCTGGAGACACACAGAGACAGTCACACACACAGAGATGATCCTCCAGCTAACATGGCTGAAGGAAGAAAAGTTTTGATTCCTGTTCTTGATGTAAATAAAGCCTTCTGAGAAAAATTCTATGAAGATGGAGTTGTTTTGTGGACAAGCCCTAGCTATTAGGGCCTGATCTTTGCCACACACATATATATATACACACACACACACATATATATATACACAACCAGGCAAACAAACAACAGTAACTAGTGCAGTGATAACAAACAGAGCAGAGCCCAGCGCAGCCTCTCTCGGCTCTCAGCCCTTTCCCCTGCGCTGCAGTGCCGCTCACGGCCGGCAGGGGCGCTGGCGGCTCCCGGTGAGCAGGGCGGGTGCGATGTTCCCCCGGCCTGCAGGGGGCGCTGCGGAGCGAGCTCGGCACCACGCGGGCATGGCGGACGAGAAGCTGCTGCACAAACCCCTGGGGCAGCCGGGCCCGGTGCCCCGGCAGGAGCCTCGGGAACAGCAGGCTGGAACAGCAGGGACAGACCCAAATCCCGGGGTGTAGATGAGATGTTCCGGAGCTGCAGCGGGAGCCTGGGATGTCTCGGCAGGCAGGAGGTGCAGCGCTGCAGTGTAGTGAAGGCTCGCAGCAGTGGCAAAGGAACAGCGAGGGCAGAGCAGCCTTGGCCTGGCTCCCGGTGGGGCAGGGAAAGGGGGACTTGGGGTCCCAGGGTCCCCTGAGGCACCCGAGCAGATGGTGAAAAAAGTCCCTTTTTGGTGAGGCAAGGTGTTAAAATAGGGTCCCAGGGCAACAGCCGCTCCAGAGAGCAAGCTCCACTCATGGCAGAAGGAAGTCAGGAGTCTGCAATGGTGATGAATTCCCTCCACCATGACAGCAGATTCTCTCTCCTCCCAATGTCGGGAGAACAAGCGAGCCAGGGGCTGTACCCAGCTCCTTTTTACCAGTTCACATCTCCTAGCGTCTCTGCCCAATGAGAAAACACCAGGTAAAAGGGGCTAGCCAGCTGGACTCGTCACCCTTTGGCCAGATCTTTTGTCTCAAGTACCCAGTAATGGCGAAAAATTCCTTTAAGAGAGAAAGAAAAACAAAAGGGGAACCCCTAAATCCCCAACGAACAGTTAAGAACCTTCCATGAATTAAGACCTAAACAACATCACTCCTAATCTGCTGGAATACAAAGTACACGGCTAAAGTCACCTTTTGTGGACTCCAGAAAAGAATACAGTAACAGATCAGATGCAGACTCCCTTTCCCTAGCATTAAGGCTTCAGGAGGAAAGCATGCGAGAAGCTCTCTGAACTTTCAGCAAGGCTGTATTTTGAAGGGAGTGAGTCCTTCACCAACCAATGAGTAAGTTACCAGTCCCACATCTGGACACATGAGGGCACTCTGGAAACACCCACAGTCTTACACTACAGGTCTTTGAAATTTGTACACACTCACAGCACCTTGCAAAACAATTAGTGACAACTGTTTTAATCTCCTTTATCCCACCAAGCAGTAGCTGATTCATAGATCAGGGATTCTGTGGTGTTCCCACAGAACACCAGTTAGTTAAGTTTACAAATCTGCACACATTAAGGAGCTCCCATTTGGTTACCCTTCCACAGCAAAGCAATGAACATCACATCCTTTGAGCATGTGTGAAAGGCTTACACTAATTTTGGACGCTTTTCCTCCTCAGGGCCTATCATCAGAGGGAGCAAAGCAGCTGGAGAGAATGAAAAAAATCCCCAGAATTCCAGAAGATGCAGCCAAGTGAGCAGCATCCCCACCTTCATCAACCCAATTCATTCACTAACAACAACCACCTTCTTCACCTTCCAACTGTCCAAACTCAAGATTAAGTAAATTATGATGCTTTACAGCTCCATTTTTCACATATATTCACTACTCACCAGCAGGTGAAACATGAGGACAGCTGCTCATTTTTAGCAGTTTTAGAGTATCACTGTTGTTAGCAACAAGAACCTTCAAGGAAGGATCATCAAGTGGTGTGTCATCTATCTTGATTGATGATAATGACTTCGAGTTTACAAAAACTACTGTCAGTGCTGATGCAAAATGAGCCTATTTGGAGAAATTGGAAAAGGGAAAAAATTCTTATGAAAGATGGGCAAAATTTCAGTGCTTTATCCTCCTGTTCCACATATACAAAGTTCAAAAATAAACACTTTCCACACATCCCCTTTTTCATGTAACAAAGAAAGGCTTATTTGAACATGAACATAGCAGATCTTTGTTTAAAAACATGCTGCTGCATGTGACAAAATTAACCTTACACTCATTATTTAACTCATCTACTCTGATTTATCATTGCACAGTAACATAGTGACAACTACTGGGACAACTGGACACAGTGATAAGCCTGAACTATCTAGAATTTTTACACAGAAAAAAAGAAATGGCCTTTATTTTCCAGAAAGTAACTCTTCTGTTACTACAAAGTAACTAGAGACTGTTCCATAAAAATTACAATTGCCTGAAAACCAGAACATTAAGAAAACTATAATGTTTTAAGCGTGAATTAAAATATGCTAGTTACAGTCTGCAGAACCTCACCTTAGAGACGTTCATGAAGCTTGGTTTTGCTGTAGAGATCAAACCCAGTGTCTTGATAGAACAGTTCACCAACTGAGAAAGGATGTCACAGGCTGCTTCTGCTGACTCAGTACTACTATCAACCTATAAAAGCAATAAAAATAGAGCTAAGTCGTTCTTCAGCACTATTTAGAAAACCATGGATACCCAAGACTGCAGGTTCCACATCTACTCAGCTCTACTGCTCCAGACTGCAATTATCACAGGCACAAAGTGCAACACTGACTGGCAATTTCAAGACAAGAAAGAGTTCAGGGAAGTTAGAAAATTTTCCTGAGTGTGACTGCTGGGCACTTCTAGTATAAGCACATACCTTAAATCTAAGGCTTGTCTTCAAATAATTTCATGTTATTGCAATACCATAACAGTACTAGTGCTATGACAGACAGTGATATGTATGCATTTTTTTAAAATGCAGATTTTTAGAGCCCAAAACAGACTTGACAAAGTCTTTGCTGCAGCAAACGAATCCATTTTATCTGCATTTATTTTATTTGCATCTTAAATGGTGAACTGATTCGCAATTCATAAGCCTGAAGAGTAACTCTAGACAAATCTCTTATTTCATCTCATCTTCCTCCTTCTGTTTTGCATGACATTTGCTTTTTCTTTACTCTGCAGAGGTTAGAGTGTAGAAAACTGGATTAAACTGTCTGCACATGTGGAAATAAACTGTTGCAGTAGTTGTGTTTTTAAACACAGGACTTGCCAGGTACAAGCCTCAAGGCAGCTGACACAGCGCAGCTGTGCTGAGCACCCCTCGTGCTCAGTGACGTGACACCAAGCCAGCATTCATCCATGGCTTACCTTGAAGCTGACGTACTGCAGATGGTCAGCGTGCCTCTTGATAATCTGCTGAATGAGATCCGGATGTGTAGACTTTAAGTAAGAAGTGGCTGGCTGGCTAAGTTCAAATTCAAATCTCCTCCAGAGATCTGGGATGTGAAAAACTTCATTCCACCTTCGACAAACAGAAGATGCCCTGGCTCGATCCACTAAAGTCAGGAACTGAAAAACACGCAGAATCACGTGGTGTGGAAGGCTGCCCCAGTCCATCGAGGTGCCCAGGTCAGATTCCCCAAACCCTGAGCCGTGTAAACTAGTTTTCTGTTTTTTGCTTGTCTGTGATGTTCCAGGAGTTTCAGTTCCAGCCATAACCTTCTGCCCAGCTCTCTTCATCTTGAAAGTTTCAGAATGTAACAATCCAACGTATTCAAACTGCACAGGTTCCTGAAAGGTCTCACGTACAATAGGTCTCTAGAAAAATACAGAAGATTAGGGGAGGAAGGGAGACAGGGCAGTGGAAACACAGTTGAGAGATAACAAATAAAATTTAAATATAGCATGTTACTTTGAAAACAAACATATCCGTATGTCAATATCCAGAGAACAGATGTTGGCAGGGACCTTCTCCCTCAGTACTTTTTGTACAACTTGGATTAAATCAGGAGAACTTGTACTTGTTAATTTACCAGGTGTAGTTGCATGCATTAGTATTTCATAGTACATAAAGCACTTTGTAGGGAATAAGAAGTATTTAACAGCAATTTAATTCAGAAGTAGAAAATTGATTCAGTTTTAACTCAGTTCACAAACTATGGAATCTACTCACGATCTCTAAAAAAAGTTTATCAACTACAAAACTTAATTCACAAACTCCCTTTTTAAACACAGATAAACCTGGAACAGACGTGTTCAGCAGAGTCAAATCGAAAAGTTTTGCCCATCTTCCTGTTTTGTTTTTTCCAAATCATGCCAAGCAGAGGAAAAATGTTTGTACAACAATAAAAAACTTCAGAGGCCACTTATCAAAGCAGGGCAAAGTAAGTGAGGTTCACATGCTGTTTTTCAGCAGGAAAAGGACAGTGGCCTTGGAAATCAGTAAACTGCAGGGATCTACGTCAGTAAGGGACATTTGCTACATGAGCCAGAGCTCAGAGAAGAGGAGCGCAAGAAAAAAACTCTGCTTTCACAGGTTGAAGCAGTGCAATCCAATCAAGTCCATTCTAGACTGAATCCCAGACTGTTCAGTCAATTTTCAACAACTGTGTTTGCCACTTCATTTTAGAACAGTTGAGGCTCCTTCTCTAATGTCCCACTAATCAGATGTTCATCCAGACCTTCTCTCTTCCCAACCTGTGTGAAGTTTGTATTTTCAAAGCAACCATGTATTTTTCAAGAATGAACGGAACAAATTATCTATTTTTACTTAACAAACTTCCATGGTAACCCTCACAGCTTGCTTTTTTCTGGACTGAAAATTTTCCATAGTATCTTCATTACAGGGGGAGGGGGAAAGGAAGAGAAAAAAAAAACCCACAAATCCCTGTATTGCAAAAACAGCTGCCAAACTGTATACTGTCTTATAAAAAATTTACCTGGCATTTTCCCCAACTTATAAAATCTGATCTGCTTGGCTCATGAGGTGTCAAACTCCATTCTTATGAAAAGAAAGCACGTGCATTCTTTGAGAAGCTGCAAAGAGCAATGCAGCCCATTTATTAAGAGCTGTTCATATGACCAGCTTCACTACTGCTTGACTTCCTGACAAATTACCTCAATCACCAAGGAATTTATTTTAGCAGTTGCTATAAATATTCACCCAGTCTATTTAAATTTCCAATAATGACTGGAATCAGCAATATATGCAGAAGGATAAGACAGCAACACTCTTTAAATTACATTAAACAATAGATTTTCTTCCCTGAATAGACACGTGGCTTACATTTAATAGTGTTACAAATATAATGAAGACGCAGGTTCAGCATGAATAAACATTTTGCTACTAGACCATCAAGTTATCATCCACACAACCATGTTTTATGGCTTTAGACTACTTTAAGTCACAGAACAAATGGGCATTCCAAACTATTAACTGTGGATGTAGTAATTAACCATTACAAAACTCTCTCCTATGGTTGCTCATAGCCTTGTTAAATTTAGAATAGTGAATTCATATCTTTTGAGTTACACATGCCTGTTGTTTGTTTTTCCTCCTCCTTAGTTGAGAGGTATCACAAACTTGGCTGCTTCCTAAAACTAAAGTCCAGAACAATAAAAAACAAAATTAAACAAATGCTGTTGTTTGAGAAGCTTCTCCTTGCTATTGCTAGTCCCATGCAGATCTGCAACATCTTGGTTAAAGATAGGCTTCTGGTAAAAAAGGAAATTTTTCCTATCTTATTTGAAACTTACTTGAACTTCATAAGTACTGATTTGGCTCCCACAAAAAAGTTCCGGCATGTGAGAACAACCAGAAAGGGCATTCCCCTAAACCACAGGTCAGGCTACAGACCAGATGCAGCACATCCACCCCAGATGCAGGAATAGATGCAGCAAGGTATGCTGCTGTACACAGCATCCATGTTCTGCCTGCTGGAACATGGCCAGAACTTGTTCTTGTTGCTACAGCCTTTAAAAACTGCTATCTCCAGAATTTCTATGTTTAGTATTCTATACTCCAGTCCTTTAAATCTAGCAAAATGACTTCACTGTGGGATGCAAAGCCAGAAAAAGGTTCCATTGGCTGTGCATCACAACATTTTTACCAAATATGAAGGCCCAACATTTACAGCAAAGATAAGAATCCTTATTTCATTCTCAATACTTTATAAACAGTATGTATTTTAAAGCATAACTGAAGTTAGCTAAATTACCATCCCATGTGATATAATCCAGGTAGTATTCAAATGAGGGGTTTACACACACAAGCACACACACACGAACACACACCCCCTACCTCCAAGGAATGTGGAGGTTCCTGTCAAGTTACCAGCACCTTTCTGGTATCTGAACATCCATCCCACTGTTGAGTCATCCTGTATGTGTGCATGGATTCCTTAACCAGAAGGCAGGGACGGGTCCCAGAAGATGAACCGACCTGTGAAGCCACCAACCAAAGAAAAACTGTTCTGCAGTGTCTGGGAAACCCATAGGAAGGACAAACACCAATTCTGGAACAAAGACTAAGATGAGTACTACCCACTGCTCTGCAGGGCAGATGCAGAAGCAGAGCAACAGAATAACAAGAAAATTAGTTTTACCAAACATTATCTGAAAAATATCATTTAACTAAGGGGAAGGTATAAGTGTTGGCAAAAAAAAAATAGCTTTTGCATTATCTACAATTTTAGTTACATGAGCACTCTTATGCAACATAGATACACCTCTGAATTCTTGAGTATTACCCAAAGAAAACTACAAACCTAGGTAAGAAACCAATACTGAAACCATGTGAATCAAAGGTTATACCTAAAGACAGGACCTCTAATACTTTAACATTTAAAGACTCTTGGCTTTAAACTTCACTCACTTTTACTCCAAAAGTATGTTTACTGCACCATGATAAATCTTGACAGTAAACAAACAATTCTGGCTAATTAAACTGTATCTGGAAAAAAGATACCAATAACGTACAAATATCCCCCCACATACTAATGAAAAAACTACCCTGTACCTTAGTTTGACAGATTACCTTGGTGCACTATAAAAAATAGACCCAAAACCTCCATATGCAGTTACCCATTTGACATTGTGTGAAGATGCTTTAAAAGAAAGCTACAAGAACAGCAACACCCACCTCATTAAATCATGACAGATCTTAAAAGTAGGTTTAAAAACAGAAGATGTTTGTGTTCAACCAGTAATAACATCTTTAGAAACCTTCCAAAGCTGAACTTCTCTATTTTTCTTTAGAAATGGGACAAGGCTTTAGATTCTCCCATGTCATATCATCATCTTTTGAAAAACCACCCAGTTAATATCAGCTTTATAGATGCCAAGTTTAATAGAATTACAGTACACGTTATTAATGACTACTCGAGAAGTAGCCCCCATCTTCTACACAAAATCAAACTCAAGTACTGCAGCCTGTGCAAGTAATGCTGCTGCTCAGCTCACACACCAGAAAATTTAGAGCTGAGTAGTCATGCTTGTCTATAAACAGAAAGTTGATATTCATTAGTAACTGTTTGTGGGTGGCACCTAAAGAAATCTGTCATTTATGGTGGCCTTGTATTGCACAGTCTACAAGTATCACATGTTCTCTCTCCTGTGAGGTGAGCAGAGTCTGTACAGCACACAACATTCATTTTCTAAGTACTGTCAGTGTCCAACAAATGAAAGGTTTATCATGCCATATAAACAGCACACTTTAATAACATTGTAACTGAGAGCACAAACCACTGAGATGCAATTTAAAGATTCCACAGAGAAGTGTATTACGTTTATAAATCACATATTTTGAAGCAACTTTCTTACCTAAAGAATGCTTCCAAGTTACAATAGGCAATAAATGAATGAACTGAGGCAGCTGCAGCCATGGGGCACTCACATGCATCTGTCTGCTTTCCCCTCCTGTCCAGATAAAATGTCATAAAAACCTGTTAGTTTTGAAAAAAATCTTCGTATTACATCCAACGCAAAAATAATAGGGAAGTATGTTGACATCAATTTATAAATTTTCTTGCTTTAGTAAAGGTGCTCAAGGTGATCATCTTAACACAAGGTAGCTTATCTCATAATGCAAATACTATCACTGAGAGAAAAATGAGGTCATATTAAGTATAAAAGTAATGGGAAACAAATGTTCCAACTGCATTTACATTTACTGATCAAGAGTACGACGAAAACAGCAAGTTATTCAGTACTTGCATTATCATTACCACTACTAGTGCATCTTGGTAAACAACACTGTAGCTACTAATGTAATCTAGGAGCCATGAAAAACAGAGAAAAAAACCCAAACGTTTTTTTCTGCCTTCTTCCCTTTTGTGGCAAGGCTGTCTAATGGCCCTGGGAGCCATGTGACAGATGATGAACACACAGACGCCACATGGCTCAGCTTCCTACCACAAACGTGCGCAGCCCTCGCCAGCACCTGCCCAGGCCTGGCTGCAGTCACAGGGCAGGAGCTGCTCCCCACAACAACAGCACCCAGCCCGCAGCCACCTCCCTGTTTACGAGCTCCCAGAATCCAGGCGACAGCCTGTGCCACCTGGGAAGGCGGATCACAAGGCACTGCATCCAGGGATTCAGATTAAAAGTCCCCTGCCTCCCTCCACATTATTTTCCTTTAATACTACATTACAGGTAAGTTTTGTGTTTCAGAGTCTACCATCACATGCAATCATCCAAAGCTTTACCCCCAGGAATATCAGGAAGTTTTCTTTTACAGAAACACAGCAAAAATCTGAATTCTTTGTTGTGATAAGCTTTACATTGCTTTTACATACCCCCACCAATGGGTTGGGGGAACAGTACTCTCCCACCTGTTCTGGACTCAGGATTTCAGTATTCTTCCCAACACTTCTCCTGTGGCCACAGGCAAAAGTAATTACTAATAGTAAACTGACATCTGAAAATTAAGAAAAGAACAGCAATACCCCTTCATAGCAATAACTGTATCAAATACAGATAATCAATAAAGACTACCTACAATGCTCAGCAGGCCTCTCAATTTCAGAGATGGGATTGGTTACCTGCAACAGCCAAATAACCAAGAGTACCCCTGAGGGAGACAGCTTCTCTCTAACAGATTTGTCCAAAACCCCTCTGTAGAGAAGGAAGTTCATACTTATACATTGCAAATAAGAAATAGCAGAATTTCACATAATACTTTAAAAAAAAAAGTTACTGAAAGTGACTGGTAAAAATAAAAATATAATTAGGTGTACATCTACATTTGTACATTTGAGTGTCCAAGGCCACAAGAACCATCCAAAGCAACATAAATCATGTTCGCTTATGTAAGCAGAAATGTATATAATAAAACAGTTATCAGAGATGAAATCAAATACAAGCTTGTTACGCAAACAACAGTAAATTGTTATCTGAACTAGTTACCCAAATGATTATCAAAGATAAATAGAAGCCACAAAGTCATTGAAATGAAACCCTTTGATAACTGCTGAGGTTCAGCAAATCTATCCCTATCCTCATTTGTATAAAGTAAAGTATCAAAAATTGGTGCACCCCCACCACACAGCTCTACCTGTGATTCAGTATTTTGACAGCTGCACGTCATCCTGCTCAAACTATCTCAGATCCACCAAAACCAACAGGATTCACAAAAACCAAGTTAAATAACTGTTTCTGCAACTTATCCTGGCAACAGAGTTGTAAACTTCTGCTAAAATTAAGACATTAAAACCTCTCCCATGGCATGGGGGTGTGGGGGGGGGATTGGAAAAGTGGTCAGCAGTGGCCCCATTAAGCAAGCAGCTGTTCACCACTTCCCAGGCTACAATGTCAGTTCAAAAAAAAGGTTTTATTACTATAACCAAATATATCACAGATTCAAGCCACAAAGAAGTAACTGCTTCCTCCGATTTCTACATTTCCATTCCAGTTCTCAACACCAGGACTCAACAAGAATTAATAAAAAACCACAAAATCAGGCTTCTAGTAGAGACAGTAGCAACCAAACAGAAATGCAGCAGAAATTGAGCTCCTGAGACATAAAAAAACCTTCCAAATAACCAAACTTGGAAATATTCTGAGATAAAGCAGGCATCTTGATAATTAAGTTTTAACTTTGTAACACTTGGAAATTAAAGTTTACAGACCTGCTGAAATTTACGCGGCTGAAACACTGGTCCCATTAACCACAGTGTCTTTAAAGAAATCGCAGTACAGTGATAGCACCGAGGCCACCCCCTCTCCACGTTAATAAATTCGAAATTCAGAGTCTGGGGAACAAGAGCTGCACAAGGCAGGGAGCTTCTACCACAAATTCAACCAGTGAGTATGGTGCAAAACATAGGTAAAAAACCACATTTTAAGCTTAAGTCTCAGAAGATCTAGTGCTTCAGGATGATGAGCTCAGAGATTAAGCTTTTTCTTCATCTAGGGCACGTCAGACTTTTAATGGGTGAAATTTTTGCTTCTGAAGAGGATTATTTGGGTTTTTTTATCAGTCCTCTTTTTTTCTCAAAACTGAGCCTCTGACTCAAGGGATTTACCACATTTTTAGTACGTTTATGACAAGTCCTCAGAGTTCTAAAAATAACCACATTCAGCTGAATCTTAATGCTTGCATTAATTTCAACTGAACAAATACAAACGTATTGCCACTTTCAGTACTATTTCGGTGATGAAATTTAGATTTTTGACTTCTACTGATGCACTATTTTTAGAAGGAAGCCACCCCTCTGTGCAGAACGCCCAAGACCCCTCGTTTTACTGAGTGACACATCTGAAGCTGCACAGCGCTTTAGAAAAGCTCTTCTGAGACTTTACCTACACACCTACGGCAGAAATAAAACATAATTGTTACTTCTACAGGTTTTCTTCAAGCCATTTATGCTCCTTACATGGGAAATTCAGCTCCCAGGCACTGCGCGCCTGCAGCTCGCTGAGAGCTCCCGGGACGGCACAAACCCGGGCTGACCGTACACCGAGGCCCTCACGAGATTTGGCGCTCAGGGAGCATTAAAGTCTCCAGGCACGGACGGCGTCTGCCTGTCTATCTCCCTGTCTCCGCAACCCGGGCCGCCCCCGCGGCCTGTCCCACCCCGGCCGCCGCGCAAGGGCCAGTCCCCGCGGCCGCCCCGCGCTCACCGCCGCCGGTGCGCGGCTCCCTCGCAGCGTGAGGCCGGGCCGAGGCGCCGAGCAGGGGCAGAGCAGGGGGAGCCGCGGCCCCGCCGCCCCAGCGCAGGCGCCGGGCGAGGCCGCGGGCGGCGGGCACGTGATGGCGGCGCCATTTCGCGCCCGGCCGGGCCTAGGCCCGCGGGTAAAATGGGGGGGTGAGGTGTGGGCTGTGGAGCCAGCAGTGATCCCCGACATCAGGGACGGGTCCTGCCCCTGGGCGGTCCCACACAGAGCAGCAAGGGCGGCGGCTCGCTCCTCACCAGGCTTCCATCTCAGAATCACACAATCGCTTAGGTTGGAAAAGATCTCTGCGATCGAGTCCAACCTGTGACCGAACACCCAAGTTACAAACAGACTGCAGCACTCACAAGAAAGAGGTGTGTTCATGTCTTTCCAAACAATTCCACGTGTGAGGCCATGGGTGTTAACGTCTTTGAAATGGGTCTTAATGTCTCTACCCCCTTCAAGCCGTAGGTTTGTTACAGAACCCACACAGGTTGACTCCTGAAACAGACGAACAGGTCCACGTGAGCTTGCGTTCCTGATCTTTGAGGTAAAATTAGAGGTTCAGGGGGGAATATGTGGTAGGCAGTTCGGGCAGGCTGTACCTTCCTAGTACCTCAGGCAATGGAGAAAGGAAGAAGGCAATATGGGGCCAGGAGTTTGGGATAAAAGGAGGCTCCCCCTTCTGAAACCTCGAGAGAGAAAACGCCATGGGTGTGTGCCTCAGTGGGTCCTCTCCCTTTGTTCGAATAAAGTTGCAGGACTCCTCTGTCTCCTTTTTAGACACTGGCTTTTCATAGCATGATTTTCTGTACAGCACTGAGTGTGACGTCCAGCTTTTCCTTTTCACACCTCCAGGAATGGTGACTCCACCACCTTCCTGGGCAGCCCATTCCAATGTCTAATCACACTTTCTGGGAAGAAATTCTTACTAATGCCCAACCTAAACCTCCCCTGGTCCAGTTTAAGACCATTGTCCTCCTGTCCTATTGCTGGTTGCCTGGTCCCTGACTCCCACCTGGCTGCACCTTCTTCTCAGGGAGTTGTAGAGAGCCAGAACGTCCCCCTTGTGAAAAACGAGATTCACTCCTGGTAAAATTTTAAAAGGTTTAATAAGGGGTTTAATAAAAGGGACAATAGGAGACATAAATAAAGCAAAGAGTTAATACAGCCTGGTGCTTGGAACGATGCCAGAAGCACACCTTAGCTTACAAACCTCTTTGTTAAATCCCCGAGTCTCATACATATTCATAGATTTCTATGCATCATTCAACTATTCCTTTTTTGGTGTCTCTTGGGTTTCAAGTCCTTCCTATCCAGTTATCCTGCGTTCCACTTCTGATCAATAGATTCTTCATTCCAGGGTCTGAGGCCTGTCGATGTTATCGTCAACCAGATAGTCCAGGAATTTGGGGAATTTCCTTGCTTATCTTTGCTATCCTTAGTTCACTACATAAAGAAACATTCTACATATCATATAATCCCAAGAAATCACACTACTTTTCAAAATGAACTATACCACTTCATTTTCTTACATTACACATATGACATTCCTTTTAATATTTGCGAAAAGCCAACAATACAATATGCATTTATAACACCCTTGAATCCTCCTATCCTCAGACTGAGCCCCTCAGGTGCTCCTCACCAGACTTGTGCTCCAGACCCTGCTCCAGCTGCGTTGCCCTTCTCTGGACCCGCTCCAATCTTTCAATATTAATGAAGTTGATATAAACAAAGGGCAAGGAGCAGACTCCTTTCTTGATAGCCTTTATTAAAATTCAGCTCTGGAAGGGGGCCCATGAGATCCCACCTTCCGCCACTGCTCCCTGGTCCGGCGTAGAGGAGGAGGTTCCTGTGCAGCTTTGTCGGTCTCTGGCAGACCGGGAGCTTCTACCTTTACAGGAGTTCAAGGAAGGCCTCTCTCTGCTGGCTCGACGCCTGTGGTCTCACCTTGGTTAAGTTCCCTAAGTGATGGTGACAGCTTCGAAAACTGGCAGACTGGGTTAGGAGTAGCTTGACTTGTTGCTGACCTAGGGTGTCAGTCTTATTTCTTAATTGTTCGTTAGCTCGTTGTTTTGGGGTATTCTTCTCGCCGGCTGGTGTAGGTTCTTCTAATCTGGTGTAGGTTCTTCTAATTTCCATATGAGCACGCTTTCGGGCGCTTCCTTCTTCCAGGTCGCACACGCCGTTCCAGGGCACAGCCTCCGTTCTAGGGAGCAGTGTAAGCATTCCCGACGAGGAAAGGGAGTACAGGGACAGAACTGGCACATACATTTGGGTAGGTAACAGGGAAAATAACAGGTTTAACATGAACTAGGGGCAGATGACAAAAACGGTAAGAATAATGAAGTGTATAACGAAATGACAGGGTACTTAACAGGGGCAATATGGTACATAAAAGATAATGGGGTATGTAATGACAAACATTAGGGTGCTTTAACAAAAACAATAGACTTAATTAACAGGGTAAATAACAAGAACTATGTGAATAAATACCAAAGTAAATAGAAAAAAATAACATAAGAATTTTATTCATAACAAAGTGGGGGCACCAGAACTGGACGCAGCACTGGAGGTGTGGCCTCACCAGTGCTGAGTACAGGGTCAGTCCCTTCTCTGGTCCCAAAGGCTACACTGTTGTTGATACAGGCCAGGTGCCATTGTCCTTCTTGGCCACCTGGGCACATACTGGCTCACATTCATTTCCTCCCGCATGTATTTTCCATCATTTAACTGAAGGGCCTATAAGCCCTCATTGTCCTTGAGCTAGGGCAGTCCTGGCCTTGTAAACTGCCCCACAAGCCTCTTCCAGAGGCTCTTCTCTCCAGGCAGAGCCATCCTTTGCCCTTCCCATGTCAGCTAGCATAGAAACAAACTCAGAGGAGGATGGGGCACAAGCTGATTTCTAGCAATCTGTTGGCCAAAAAGGGCCCTATTCTGAACAGTAAGGATTTCCCTGCTTGCTGTGTATATCCTCTCTGGGGCCTCTCCAAAGCACCCCACCAAGGAGAGAGGGCTGAACACTGCATCATGTCGAAACTGCAGATGCCCAAAGTATACTTTTTAATTTACTACCTAAAGCATAAATTTTAAAAACCTTGCAGATTTAATCTATACAGACATACTGCATAATAGTTCTTCATTAATCAGTGCTGCTTTATTCTAGTTATATCTAGCTGCATCTGAACAATGGAGTTTTTATTACCAACTGCAAAACACTTGCAGCCATGGATTTCCTGGCTCTTGCATATAGCAATTATTTACCAATAATAAGCCTTTATATTATCTTTTTTTGAAGAGGTAATGCTTAACATGTGCAGCATTTCCATGGTAGATTATATCTCCCCTACATAAAACCAAAGCTGGCAAAAGTTAACTGACTATCTGTGTGACATCAAAATACAGTTTATTCACACACATCTAAAAACCTACAAAATTAGCATGTTGAAAGGCTAATGAAACAAATTGAAAGGAATATTTGTCATATAGTCACCATGACGTCTTCAAATTCCTCAATTCTTCAATTCATCTTCAATTTCCTCAAATAAAGAGACAAAATGCACTGCACATTTAATATAGTTTAGAAAATGTACCAAAATTACTTCTACCTGTATGGTTCTTGACTGCTTTATTCCGAGCTTACAGGAAGTAGGAGATTTAAGTTGCAGGTAAATTTTTCAAGTATTTTGTCCCTAGTAGATGGTTTAAAACTTATTTTTTCAGTAAATACTCCTATAAAAACCATCTTTAGCTCAGTAGTTACTCTGTGTAGACAGTAGTAGAGGATAGATTGTAAACAGAGATTAATGCAGATTTGCAGCTACTATCTAAATCCACCAGTCATGGGTTTCTCTGGTGCATTGCCAATAACCTTTGGGCTGCTGTGCAGGAACAGATTCAAATGTACTTTAGAAAAACTCATAGGCTAATCTCTGAGGCTTTCTGTATAGAAGAGTTTCCTGTTTTGATTTAGTCTAGCAGAAACATGTTTTTATACCTAACTCAAAATGAACAAGTATAAAATACTGTAGAAGAATTCTATGCATTTTGTAGTTGTAGTCATTATTGCTCAAATGCTTACAGGTATATATGAAAAAAAAAAAAAATCAGCTATGGATTTGACAGTATCAGAAGGAAATGGGCACAAACATGGGCCCACACAGCAGATTCTGTCTTCTGCTCATACCCCAGGTGCCTGGCACAGAGCTTCTGCTGGCATCTCCAAATCCTTCATCTCATACACAAAATGAAAAGATGAAGTGAAACAGCACCAGCATGGTTTGGGTTGGAAATGACCTTAAAGGTCGTATCACTCCAACCCCCTGCCATGGGCAGGGCCACCTTCCCCTAGAGCAGGTTGCCCAGATCCCCATCCAGCCTGGCCCCAGCACAGACTGGGGTACTGGATACAGGCCCTGCTTACCTAAGCCGTTACTGCCCACGTCATCCAGCCACGCAAAGTCGAGCTTAGCCTTCATCCTGTGGTTGTCTCTCCTGGAACCAGATTTACAGAAAGATACAGTCTACTCACTTCTCATGTTTATGGTGATTACAGGAATGTTTTGCATAATAATTCAGAGAGGTTTCGTAATACATACTCTTTCTGTACTTTGATGAAGAATGATATTCAAATTTTTTATCACTGGGCTTTGTAGTAGTAATCAAGAAAACCAATTTGAATAAAAGCCATGAGTTAATTACTATAAGAAAGCATTCAGGAAATCAAAATTTCCCTGAGACCAAAGAATGAACATGTGTCAATCCACAATCAGTATGCCATGGACTTGAAATCTTTACAAGGGCTGTGTGCAAAGTCTAGAGATTATTGGCCATTTCTTAACTAGTTTTTAACAGAGGGACTGCAAAAGTGAGAGGAGAGAGTTCAGAAAAAAAGTTAAGGATGTTTATTGCAATATCAAGTAGGAAGCCATACAGGATATTGTGCTGTACAAAGCCAGTTCATACAGATTTCTCAAAAAGAACTCACTGCCAGCTTTTTTGACACCCTTACTTTGGCATTGCTGAATTTCATAGCAGGACTTACACATTTTAATGCAACCTCTTCTTCATTTTCATCATGATCATGATTCTGACAAATCTACATAACCAAAGGACACAACTCTTGGTTGAGTGTTTGCTGTCTTGAACCCTCAGAAGATCACAGAGGAGGCCATGGTGCTGGGCTTTGGCTGGAATTTCACACAGGCCCCATCATTTCCCTGCTGAAGGGTATTCAGGGTCAGTCTTAGCCTCTCTGAAAGCATTTGCATTGTATCAGTGTGCTAAGCCAATTAAGTCCTATATTGTAGCCATGCCTTTTAAAGGTTTAATTGTAATTCTTAATTTAAAACCCAAATACTCAAACTTTGTGATCAAACTCTGTGACTTTAACAATTCAAACCTAACTGTGCAGGCTGGAGCAGTGAATGAGACTCATGCCCAGAAAGTGGGTTAGTATGTCGTTTGCTGGAGGCTCAAGAGCTGCTCTGCTAGACACCTGCTGCTGTGCAGGCAGGCAGCAAGAAACAGCCTGTCTTGGGAATAGAAATCACCCAAGTTATTTTGTAGAAGTTTCTAGTGTGCACACTGAACCTGAAATATGGTTAGGAATACTATGGCTTGTTTATATTCCTCTTTGCAGATGCCTTCCGTCATAATGAGGTAAAACATGGGTTTGTGTCAGCAAATCTTTATGAGATGAGCTTTTAGAAATGCAACAGCAGTCTAGTATTGTCTCTCCAGAAATAAGCATGAATCACTGAAGGGAGTAACTCTAAGTGTGTTGCAATCCAATTCCTTTGTTTAATTCTGTGGTTCTATAAGATGGTATATTACAGTTGCTATATATATATGCTAGACATGTGTTTTAGACAAAATTGTTAATAGTTACAGTTAACAGTGCCCATCAAACTGAAAAGCAAGATAAGAAAATTATTGATACAGGTGCTGTTAGTCCTTTTTGTGGAAAGAGCCACCACAAAGGTATATTAATAGTTTATAACTTGTCTGAAAATAAACTGTGTGGAGATGCTATATTCTTGTGCTGTATTGTGGGCATGCTCTTCAAACCCCATTGGGCCAATGTGTTTTAATCTTTAATTTAAATATATATCTATATAATCTCTGTCTAGCAAAACCCTCAGTTTTTCAATCATTAACTTTTTGAATAAGGTTCCAGTATGATGAGGGCTGGCTGGGAGCCAGCAGGCTGGTAGCCAGCTAGGCAGGGTCACCACCCAGCTCAGCAAGGCAGGTGCACAGGTGACAGCCAGGTTCAGCCACATCCTGGAGCAGCTCCCTGGAGGTGAGGCAGGTCCACGGTCAAGCCAGGTCAGGATTCCTGGCCAGGGTCAGGGGTGGCAGTGGCTGCAGCCCAGCACAGCTCCTGCTTTGCTCAGAGACTGATTGACAGGACAAGGCTGAGCTTAAGCACTTGGGGCCCTGGGACAAGGCTGGGGTGAGGCCTGGGCTGCTCAGGGCTGTTAGTGCCTATTAGGTTGCTAATGTATTAGTGCTGTGACACTTTCGATGGGTAACTGCCCACTAATCCGTAAAGCACAGGTTATTTGATCTTCTGACTCAATATTAGCTAAGCAGAGTAAAAATAACCTGCCAGCTAATTCAGCTTCTGTTTATTGGTGTTGGTATAGACATCACAGTGTGTCTGACCTGAGTAATGAAATCCTCTGAAATGGCTGTATCCACTGAGGTTCTGATAAATGTGTTTGAGTTGAGCACACAACAAATTCTCTTTAAGACGCCATCTGTAATACTTCTGATTCTGATTACCCACTTTAGCAAATAGATGCCCTTCACACTGAGAAAACACAGGCCTTAGAGAACTAAGGCTGTCCATAAGCAGGCAGCTGAAGAATTTATTTGATCAGAAAAATAGCTGATAAAGAAATACCTGATAAGTCAGCACCTGATGTAGCAGCAAATATTTTGAGTTTTAATACCAGAAAAAGCTTTGTAGTTTTATAGCTGAGTTACAGCTTGGCAAAGCTGCCTATGGAGCCTCCAAAACCCTCTTTGGAAGATCTCAGAGCAGGGTAAGAAAATTTTGGGTGAGGATGGTCTAGACGTACAAAACCTTGCTTCAGATCAGGGAAAGGGATTCAAAAACTGTGTTAAGTTGCCATTCAATGCTATATTGCAATTATTCATGTTCTCCTTGTGTCCATATCTCCTTTTTCTGACATTACCGATTACTGGGGGTTTTTTACAGATTTGAGAAAATCCAGTTGGCAGGAGGAAGAAGTGGATTTGTTGCAGTTCCTCTGCCAGGAAGAGAAATTCTAACAACAATAAAGGTTATAGGAGGGGTATCAACCATTTTCTTCCACCTTATTTGGATTTTATCTTTGGGGCCTAGGATTCATGCATAGATAAAATAATATTTTAGCTTTAGCAACCTCATCTGCCTTTTTAATTAATTTTTTGACAGTCTTCTTCACAGACATACTCCTGTTCATTCTTTTCTGTACTATGCACAGATAGTGTAATTTTTAGTTCTTTTTAATGTTAGAAAAATGGCTGGTGAACAAAAAAATGCAAAACTGACAGATTCTCTGCAGTTTGCATTGTTTCATTTCTCTCTAAATGTCTGTTTTTTAAACAATTATTTTGTGTGTACTTTCTGGTATTGCTATAACGTCACTTGGTCACAAGAGGGAACTCGTGTATCAGTCTCTGGGATTTATTTTTGTATTAGAACTTGGAGAACTCGGCAGACTAATAAAGAGATATTAGGATATGCATGTGTGCCAGGGGTGTAAGTGTGCATATATACATCTATATTTATTTATATACCCCCTCCTTTTAGTTACCAAAGAAGGGAAACCACTCATAGAAATAAGGAACAATAACCCTGCCAGGCATGGCAGTAGAAAAGAGCCTTCGAATGGCCCACAAATAGCTAGTTTATGCTCACGGGTATATATTTACACTCATAGATATACGTTCATGGGTTGTGGCTCTGTTCTCACTCTGCAGTTCTGTAGATCTCAAAACTAGTACTAATGGTATCAGGATGTGAATGGAGCAGAACGTGCTCCGTTCATCAGAGCCTGACCAGCAGGGATTTTCCCACCAAAACTTTTGAGCCCTTTATTTGAACTGTCTGCCCTTCACCTCTTCAGAGAGTCCTTTGCCAGCCGAAATCGGACAGTACTTGGGATCTGTTCCAGAATTTATGGTATTTAATGTACATTAATATAATTTGATTGTTAAATGCATTTGCAAAAGGAGAAGACTAAAATAATAATTAATTTCCAATTTCTGCTAGATGCCACTGGCATCTGTCATTGTATCCAATCTGCCCAAGGTTCATATTTCTAAAATAAATAAAGTTGTAAATCCAGAGTTTTCTAACCTGACAACTAATTTTGTCCTCTGAACTTGTCCACATCTTCCTACACTGATGTTCCCACTGGTCAAACAATTGCCCAGTAATCCTGATGTTGTATTTGCAGGTTTCTCCAGAAAAGCATATGTTAAATGTCCCTAATAAACTGAACACAGTATGGGAACTTCTCTTTGAAACCTTGCTGCTGTTTCTGTGCAGCTCCTGGAGAAGACGGCCCATGGCTTGCAGTTGAGGATCTGGGTTTGTTGATATTTGAGGTGTAGAGGGTCAGGGTGGTTGGTTTCCTAGGAAATAGGAGTCACCTTCCTCTGTGAACATGGACTACCTTGTCTCACCCCTGGGGGGTGTTTGGTCCCTCACACATATTTGTTAAGCACTGCTGTCAAATTGTAGTGGCCCATTGGCTTATCCCATGGCAGTGGAGTGCTGCAGTCCCACTGCAGTGGGATATAGATTATCAGGTGACACTTTCAGCACTCAGTCCTGCTTGGTTTGTCTTCAGGTGTATCATACCCTTTTTGCACATTTTCCATTTTGTCCTCTGACTGCGTGAACTCCTTATCTCCCTGCAAGTTTTATTTCCGTACAAGTGCTACCCTTCAGCTACAACCTCGTGGAGAACATCCCCACTGTGGCTGGTGACACTGCTGCAGATGCAGGGGATGTTGGGCTGCACATCACTGATGTGTTGCAATGGATTCGGGGCCCTTTGAGAAAGAGGTGTCCTGCACCAAAGGGTGATTCCTAGAAGAACTATTACATATTTTGTTTGGGATCTGAGAGATGTTTGGAGAGATGTACAAATTTCAAGAAGCCCAGGGCTAATTCTGTTAAACTGATTCTTGTTTATGCAGTGAAAGCCACTAAGGATAGAAGTCAGCTCTCCTACCCTGGACTTGCATACTGAACTGTGAGTCACATTTGATATCTGTCAGTTTTTATAGATGATACAGCTCTTGATCCTGAAACTTCTAAGAGAAGGTGATACATAACTAATCATTATCTATAATCTCTATATCTGATTTATTAGACAGTCTAATTATTTATTTAACTGCACCACACCTGCATACCATTATCCTGTTTGTTTGACTTTGTGGCATAACAAAGTTTGCACAATCTAATTTTGAAAAATTTGAGAGGCTGGGATTAGTCCGTGAAAACTACAAATAATAAGGTTAGACCTCAAGCCAGGTGTAACAGCTAAGAACATGTCTCATGCTGTTAGAACTTACCACATCCTTTAGCCTGGAGAGGAGTAGGCTCAGGAGTGACCTTATCACTCTCTACCACTACTGAAAGTGTGTAGCCAGGCGGGGGTCAGCCTCTCTTCCCAAGCAACCAGCCGATGAAAGGACACAGTCTTAAGTTGCCTCAGGGGAGGCTTAGGTTGAACATTAGTAAGAATTTCTTCCCAGAAAGTGTGATTAGACATTGGAATGGGCTTCCCAGGGAGGCAGTGGAGTCACTGTCCCTGGAGGTGTTTAAGGAAAGACTGAGCGTGGCAGTCAATGCCGTGGTCTGGTGATGACATGGTGGTGTTTGGTCATAGGCTGGGCTTGGTGGTTTCAGAGCTCTTTTCCAACCTAAGTGATTCTGTGATTTTGTGTATAGTACCTGGATGTGGACACAAACATACTGCTAGAAAAGGGAAGAAAGACTCTCTCAAGGCTGTATCTTTTTAACTTCTATTTTTTTGTGGGCTGCTGATTCTGGAGTTGGTTTGTGTCTTGATATACTCTTAGATGTCCTTTATGGTGTGTCTTTTTGTAATATATACAGCCAAATTACAGGCCTGGATGGTCCCTCTTGGCGAAGAGTATGTGTTATTCTTGAGTCTGGGCTCTAGCTGATCTAATCCCTGTGGATTAATCTGCAATAACTGGTTTTCCAGCTTGATCAGGAATTTTGGTTGGGATGACTGCAGATTTGTGGTGACCAAAGTGTTGTGGTGTTTACCAAAGTGTGAAGTAAAACCAAAGCATAGTGATAACTGAGCTTCATTTCAAAATGGAGCCAGGGGAGTGCCAGCTGTGGAAGCACGTTACAGGTTTTTTCCTCCCAAAAACTAGGAGGAAAAATTGAATGGGTACAAAAAAGCATGTACTCTTCATTATTAATTTTCCTAAGGTTTTCTCAGAACACCTCATTGAAAAATAGGAGTTTTTCCTTAGTTTACAGTTGCTGAAAATAAACAACAATTTCTGAACATTTTCCAGTAAGAATATAGTTTTCCAGTAAGAATGGATAGGTGTTGCTTGAAAATAGTTTTGTTTTGGGACAGACATTTAGGATGAAAAGATTCATCATAGATCCATCCATTGTGTTTACTGTGTCAGATAAGACTTGCAAGGAGTGAAAATTCTGCCAGGTTTCCCTTCATTACTGATAAGTCTGAATGTATAAAACTTGCTGCCACAAGTACTTACCTGGTTGTTGATTGAGAAGATACCTTTAATGAATGTATTTGGAGTTTGCCTTTGTGTACAGAAAAACTGACAACTTGTCCAAGTGTAATTTAGTGATATGCCTAATCTAATTTCAAAATACACTTACTTACCTGAGGGGACCCAGTGCATGTGCAGTCTCATTCTTCTTTGCCCTCTCCCTCCTGTGTGAAGAGTCAGATGGAAAGTGAATGATTATTTTTAGGTGGGATGGTTTTGCATCCCACACAGCCATGTTTCCTGCATACAAAACTATTTAGGTACAGCCACCTTGTTGCTAAGTCCCAGGCATTTTCTAGTCACCCCATCACCTCCTGGGGTCAGTAATAGCAAAGGTGTCACTGTTGGTCAGTATCTTCTAATCACTGCATCCCTGGAGAATTTTTGGAGCTTCTGTTTTGATATTACAGTCTGTCTACTTGGTAATAACTTCAGTTACTTTGTTTATAGCAGGAATTCTGTCTTTATTTTGACTGAGTACGTTCTAAATTACTTCATAAGATATTTGTTTTCAAGAGCATGACCATTCCTAGGACATGTCATTTGATAAGTGTCTCCAGTATCAAACCAGTACCACACTGGGCTTCTGTCTGCCTCCAGTGGCTACTCCCTGATGCATCTCTCATCTGTACACCCAGACAGAGTTTTTCCTCATTAATTTTGTAATAGTCCTTCTTCCTTCTGTTAAATAAGTATAAAATGAGAGGAATATAGCATTCTCTGCTCGTTTCTGTAGCTGGTATTGCCTTGCTGTCGGCAGTTGTGGGGTTGGCAGCAGAGCATTCCTGCACCTCTTGCTTCTGCTTCACCCACACTGCTCCACTTCCCTCATGGTTTCCCTTCATGCAAGGGGAGTTCTCAGAGCCTGGGAATCTCTGGATCCCTATAATCAGTTTGTTCCAGAGCCCAAGCTTTTTGTACCTACTGGTCCTCTGTAGGAGGTAATTAGCAAGGAACAGAGTTTTCAGCAGTCATTGGGATGTTCTGGCCTTCCAGTCTGTCCCAGGGTTTGACACAGCTAAACTGGGGCAGAGTGGCAAGAACAGTTCCAACAGCAGCATTAAATGGCAGCTCCCACTTAACCCAAGAAGTCTGTTTGATTCATCCCTGGAGGTGTTCAGGGCCAGGCTGGACAGGGACCTGAGCAACTTGGATCATGGAAGGTGTGCCTGCCCATGGCAAGGGGTTGGAACGAGATGAGCTCTAGGTCCCTACCAACCCAAACAGTTCTATGATTCTCTGATTCTTGCCACTTCTTTCTTTTTCTCATCTCTGTGCTCTTTGTTAATGAGGTCATTATATTGAAATATGCAGAATATGTGCTATACTCAGACCTTTTTTTAATTCCACAAAGATCAGTAAGGGGATTATTGGAATGGTGAAAGCTGAATTAAATTATCCTGCACATCTTGCCCTCAGTGTCACAGAGTGTGCAAGGAGCAGGGAGACTGTACTTTGAAACTCTTAAATTTCTCTTTCCTGTTCCTCAAAACTGCTGTACAACTTTTGGTGCCTCAGTCAGCCATCAGTGAAGGATTCATGGGGCCCTAAATGCCTGTTGTCTTAAACCCTTGTGAGATGGGCTAAAGCAAATGTCTTTAGGGTGCTTGCTCCTGAGTAGGTGATAACAATTAAATGCATGTTTACACTTTTCCTTCTCTTAGAATGCCAGCCTCTATTTCTAAGTGCACTATATTGCTGAAAATCCCTTGTGGTCACAGGGATCTTTGGTCCTCATGCTTTCCGTTCTGTTCCATTTTACTTAATTGCATGATGTCAGGCATATGGAAGTATGGCAAAATGAGAGTGAGAAACTTTGTGCCACTGTGGAACAATCTTATATCTCAATTTGCTGATTTATATCCTGCCTGAAATCAATGTCAGACAGAATATGTCTCTTCTCTCCCACAGGCTGCTTGCAAAGTCAGAACTAGGCTGATCATTATCTTCATCTCTGAAGTCATGATTTCCCTCTTCTTTTGCTCTTTTACAATTCCAGTTTGTGGGGAGTCAGGGGGAACTCCCCTCAATCCTGGGCTTTTTGTTGACTTATTGGGAAATATGTATTTAGTCTGAAAGTTATCAAACTAAAAATTAGCAATATGAACACAATGAAAAAAATCGAGTGTGTCTGATTTCTTGTGAAGTCTCTTGATTATGCTGTTTCTGACATGGTGAAAAAAATATCACTGTATTATACACGGAAAATTATCTTTAAGGTAGTTTTGTACTTACTGATATTTTTTCTAAATTATAACCTGTTATAAACTTAGGATTGTATTATGTGTTTCTTCACTACTAGATTTAAGACAGCAGAAGCAATTCAGACACCTTGCTCATTCCTAATAAGCATCTTTGATTTTTTGCATGTGATTCACAAAAATAAAAGTTATTGCAGTCATGACATTGTGTTATTGAAGCTTTTTGCCTTCTCTTTCCAGCTCTTTCCCTCCTTTTTTACCTGTATCCCAATAGGAAGAAGAAAGCATTTATCTTGTAGCTCATAACAGTGGTGTGAAAATTCAGGATTATTTACAGAAGTTATGAAAGACGACAAAAGATTTACTCTTCTAACATGTGCAACTCGTGCTATGGATTGTGTCCTTGAAGATGCTGTAATTTATCAATCACCATGATTGCTCCCAAGACAGACCCACACGGAGGTCCTGAAGAATCTTTAGTTCTGACTTTTGGAGATTTTTCAATTGATTGACTCAAAAGTCGGAGATCAACAGAGAAGATGGGAATGGAGCTGCAACCACCTATGGGCAGGTAGAGGCTTATCTGGGACTGGGAACTGTAGTTCCTTTGGCTTTAATCTTCCCAGTAGCAAAGCCTGATAGCATTATTATGATTTACGTGATATTATGGAGTCTTGGCAATGTTAAACCCTGGTGTGTGTTGAGCTTTACAAGCAAGAACTACCAGTTTTCAGACAATTGTAAAATGCAGAGGTTTTTTGAGAAATGAGTTCTCCATCTTAACAAAGTCATTTCCTTACTTTTCTGTAAAACTAGAAGAGCGAGGCTTGTCCACATGCTCAGGAGGGTGTTGTGAGGATAACCCAAATAAGATCAGCTTTCTTTTACAAGTACACAGAGCTGCTTTTATATACCAAGTGTGATTTATTTCTGGGAAGCATTTGAACAACCTGTGCCTCTGCTTCCCATAGCCTGGCATATATCAGACTTGTTCTTACAGGGGTGCAAAAGATTAAGGGAAAAACAGCAACATGCCAGATGCACTGGGGCAGTTCTAGTGCCTCCAAAAATATCTTCAAAAACATTTTTTGTTTTTTTGTCATTGGAGACATTCTTATTAGACTATTGGCACTGCTTAGGGCTTGGGCTTGTCCTGCAGCAGGCCATGGAATGAGGTGAAATCAGGGATAACAGGCTGGAGCACAAGAGCTTTGGTATGCTGCTGTACTTCTGCCCTGGTAAGCATCCTAGTAGAGACTCCAGGACATAAAAGTGTCCTAGCTAGGTTTCTGAAGACAACACTACAAATTTTGCAATATCCATGCTTCTACGTGGATGCCTGAACTAAGAAAATTCTATCATGGAACTGCAGATTTTGTGAATGGGTTTCTGGCTGACTGTTGAGAGCAACAAAACTCTTCAAAGAATGAGTTGTGTGCTGGTCGATGTAGCAGGATTGAGAGAATTCCACTTTGCTGAACAGCAAAGTAGCTTCTTAGGCACCTTTGGGTCACTCATAGCATAAAATTTTGTATTCCTTCATGCAGATGAGGAAAATACTGAAGTTGTGGTGGTACATGATATGGAACTGGTCTGTGTACGTCCAACACTGAACTCTCCTGAACAGGCATTCCTGAAGAAAGAGATGCTTTGCACACAGATAATGGTGTTACTTTCCAGTTTGCAGAAAGTAGCTACACCTACCCTGCATCCTCAGTTACCAAGGGTTTCTGTCTCTGAAATCATAAAGCAAATAGTCTCCAAGTTTCTTGTGTCTGATGTGAGGTGTAGAAGCAAGGCAGGTGTGGAGCTGTGCATACGTGCAAACAAGCACACACCCTGCCATGGCTCCTGAACAGGTTCGAATGGCTGGAAGAAGGGATCTTTCCCAAAGTTGCTCTTGATTATCAATTCGTAATTGTCAATCTATTCCACAATATAATTGACTTGTGCAAACAAGTTATCTTGCATACAGAATGTCTGACCTTCACCTCCCGTGTCCTCCCTGCCCTAGGCCACATCCTCTCCATCAGAGCATGATATGACACATCCCGCTAGAGAGCTGCAAGAAAAAGATAATTGAGATAACAGAATAAGGTACTTGTTACAGTAATTAAGTAACTCAATGGATTAGTTGCCTTTTGTTTCATCTGACAGTTTCCAATCCTATTGAGAGCCAAACACCAGAGAGAGAAGAGGCCCATGAGCATCCGCTGGGTCCCACATCCGCTGTGGGGCTGGCCCTGGGTGGGCTGAAGGGATGTTCTGGCCTGCCAGGAGACATCCAGCCCTTCCCACAGCCTGCCCTTGGGCTTGCAAAGCCCTGCAGGGTGTAACAGTCCGCAGAGATCTGAATGTGCAGGTAGGGAGGCAGAGGGTGAAAATATTTGAGGATGAAGGACTGTCCCATTCCTGGACTCGAGCTCCTCACAGGAGCTTGGGGAGGTCACCAGTGTAAGCAAACACTTTGCATCAGCTCACAGGGATTCAGTGACAGTAGGCAGGGGAGCTCTTATTTCAGGTTGCACAATCCTGCACTCAGTGGTTTAAGCACACAATCATTTCTCTCATGCAGATGCGAACTGAGGCATCAGATAATAGATATTTTGCAGATATATCTTCTGCAGTTTATAAGCTGGGGTTTTTTTTCAAAGTCTGTGCAAGAGTTTCCTATTGTTGTCTCTTGACTGGAAGTTGACTGACTATATTCCACTCTTGACAGCTTATGTTGGACAAAGCTGAATTTATTATGTATCTTCTGCTTGTATCACGATTTCACCATTGCTATATTTCATAAATTTAATGAAGTAATTTTGGGAATAGAAAGTATTAGACCAAAAATTTTATTTTTCCTTGCTGTCTACATTCCTATGACCTGGGAAGTCTTTTGCTCATCTATAAAAATGAATCAACTTCTTTCAGATTTTCCTCTTGCTACATAATATGTCTAGACACAGTGCTGGTGAGTTGCACACACAATGCAAAACATCACAGAAAGACTGAAATAGCTTGGATTTGCACTTGGAAAATATTAACAAGACTGAGTATCAATTTGCTTAGAATTTTGAGATCTGGCATCAGATTCAGTAAGATAGATGGATGTTAATGAACATTTTTCTTCTGCTTAGGGCTAGGAGCATACATAACCATTCTACTGACTTGTCAGAGGTGTGGATGATTTTTCTTTACACTGGAACGCAAAAAACCAAATGGTTGTTTAGGAGAGATCTGTCTGAGATGAATGGTATAGAAAATGTAGGAAGATATGAAAATGTGAGAAAGATGTAATAGTTGTTTTATTTCTTGGTTTCATCTTTGTAGGTGTTATCAAAGAACAGTCTTTTCTATTTTAATATTTATTATTTCCTTATCATATTTTAAATAGGTGGCAGAAACACATGAGAAAATGCTTCTGATCTCTTACAACTCCTTTTATATAGTTGTATGAGATGCATTTTCTATAACCTGGTTCTGTATTTTCCCCAAGCCTATACAGATGGGAAGCTTAAGGAAAGTTGAGCATTTCCATCATGCTTTTGATCACAGAAACAAGTCCATCCCATCAGTGAAATAAGGAAAGGAAATTATGTGCTTTGTGTCTCTTTCTTGAGGTCTGAAAAATCCACCCCATTATTGGAGGTGGTAAAGATATGAGTCCTTGGAGATGCATAAGATATCGCAAAGGCCATGTTACAATGCTTTTGTTCCTCTCTGAGCCACAACAGAGATGAAATCTGACCTCTCACCTGTTTGGGATTTTCCTGACTTTGAAGAGACCTAAGTAAGATGCTGGTAAGGCTGGAATAGGTGGCTGAGATAAGCATCTCCCCTTACACATTGGTTGGTTTCTTTTTCCGGCAAAGTTACATTTTTGACTCTTCTGTTGAGCTGAGTGGAGATGTGGTAGAGAAGCATTTCTGAGTTCATGGCACTATAGAAAAAAAGCCAGCATTAAATACGTCCTGAGAAAGAAACAGTTGTCCACAACACATTCCAAATACACAGTCCCATTAAGAGCTTGTAATTAGTGCTGGGTTTGGTCTTATTTTTGTAAGTTAAGATGTTCATGAGTTGTCTACTACTGAATACTTAAAAGAAAAAAAAGTGGCTATAGGCAGGAAAACCTGGAGCCTTGCAAGAAAGAAGCTAAGTAACTTGTTTGTGGTGTGTAGATATTGTCAAAAAATAAGTGATGCAGAGAGAAAACACAGTTTTTTTGTTTCCATCTCGAGTTCAGAAATATTTCTTGAGCTATACAGTGGGCAGAGTGTGAGTTTTGCTGGAGCATATCATATTAGTGAAATTGCTGGACTGGAGCTTTGCAGAAGTATTTTGACACCTACTGGTATGATAACAGGATGTTTAAACCTTTCACCAAGTACAGAACATAAAATGAAGACTCAAATACTTTTCATGCTCAGGTAAATTATAATTTTATTGGTTTATTAATGGTTATTTCTACCTTTTATATTCCAGGTGGACAATAAATACAATAAATAACTCTTCCTTGTTCTTTTCAAAGACTTTGGAATTTTAAAAATATTTTTAAAAAGTTCTATTATCATTGAATTTATTAATTTCTTGATAGGTTGTCAGAATTGTTTTCAGAAATTCCTTCACATTTCCCTTGGTCTTGTACTGGCATTGATTGCCATGTGCCAGTTTCTGTGAAAGAAAGAACAAAGATTGGGTTAGCAAAGAGTTTATAATAAAATAAGGAATTTAGATGGATCAGTGAAAATATACATTGTTTGGAGCTACACAAGGATTTCAAAAACATTTCCTAGAGAATTGTTTCTTGAGCAGTGAATGTAATAGTGGCTTTTCTTGGTGACTAAGAAGGTGACATGTGGATTGTCATATAATTCTATATATTCAGTTCATATATTCAATTATAGCTGAAGTCATTTAAACTAGGTTGTTTCAAGCCAGAAAGCTGTGTGGATGCTATGAGGAGCTGGGTAAGATTGGAGCAAGGGAGTCTGCTGAGTGTCCCAAGGCCACCCTAGCTATTCCTTTCAAGTTTGAAGGCAGCTTAAAGGAGCTGGAGACACTGCATTGTCAGCATGTTCTGTGTCTCACTGAATCGCACAAGAGCTTTGCTCAGTATGTAAATAAAGGATGTTTCACTGCCTCAGAAAAGGCACCTGAGGGAGAACCCAAGAGCCTTCCTGAGCATCATCACTCTTCCAAGAGGTGGAAGATGCTGCAAGTCACAGCAGTATTTCATGGCCAAGAATCAATGAAGAAACTACTGCTTAGGTAGAATTAAAGCTGCAGAGGAGAAGGATGCTCTGCCCACCTGGCTCCAGCCATGCAACTCCTGCACATCCATTCCCCAGTGTTAGATCATTATTATTTAATGTCAAAACATATTTTGAGAAAGGAGAATTGAAAAGCTATTTGAATAAAGCTCCTGTCCCAGAGATCTATGTTCAAAGGGTTTGGAGAAGAAAAAAGGGCATGGTGGGGCAGAGCCCATCTCTCTTCTTCCTCTGCCAACTTAAAAAGCTTTTCACTGCCTCACACATGTTGCAAGTTTTATCTGACTCCTGTACAATATGAGTCTTTAAAACACACCTGAAATTAATGAAACACTTACCTGCAAATGTTTAAATTATAAAAGAAATTCCTTTATTTTGTAACAGATAGAAAAAGATTTGTAGAAAAGTGAGAAAATCTTACTTTACAGAGGTTTCTATCCAGTTGAGCCTGGAAGATCCTGTAAAGCCTTGGAATTACTAGATTGGAAGATTCATTGTTTTCCCGCAGGTGTTTGGTTCCATCCACAAAGCATGCCAGTTCATGGCCACGCTGCTCAACAAAAAAGGCATTAGAAAAACCTAGAATGCATTTTGTGTTTGTCCACAGAAAGAAGAAATTTTTATTCCTAAATGTGGCAGTATGTCACAGTCAAATGCAACGTATATTGCCATAAATTGAAAACTGGTAAAAGAACTTTGGAGAGACTGTAAAACGCTGATGTGCACTTATGCATGCCGTAAGAAACACCTGTCCCATCTCTCAGAAAACTTCAAACTGTAAAAGTTACCTCTTTGAAGCATAGTTTCAGCTAATACTGGGGCTTCACCACATCTGAGAAGGCTTAAAATAGAAATAGTGCTGGATACACCTAGAGCTAAGTCTGAGGCCTGACATCTCCAGCCCAGGTTTGCTTGGTATTTAGGCACCCAGCCATAAAACAAAGTCCTGCAGAGATTATCAAAGCAAGAACCTGTATCTCTTTATATGCAAGTCAAGCCCACAGAGGACTTTTACCTGAATCTGGGTTTGGTTCTGATTGCTCTGTAGTGGGAGGGCTTCTGCATCCCTCCCCACCACCATTCATCAAGCTCAGTTTTGCTCCTATTGGTGTATTAAAATCTTCCTTATAACTGAAAGCAAAAGTTACATGAGGAGCAAACAAACTTAAACTCAATTAATACCAAATTTCTTTAACATCTACAATAGCTTAAAAAGAAATATACTTACCTCAGGGAGGGGGAGACATGAACATGACTGAAAACAGAAAGAGTGAATGTTAAAATCCAGCATTCAATATACAAGTACAGATTTGTGTAGTCTCATTGTATTCTCAAAAGCCATATACTCACACTGGTAGCTGCCTGCCTACACGGGCAACTCACAGAACTATCGCCCTGGAAGAAGAGCAAGTGAGAAATCAGTATTTACTATCATCTCCTGTACAAGCAGGCATTTTTTCAGAATTAAGGTGCTAAACAGCCACTTACAAGCAGGCGCTCTGTATCAGCAGACAAGAGAAGAGTATGTATGACAGCATGCTGGCATTCATGTCAACTCAGTCTGATGGGTGACAGAAGAACAGGAGGACACTCCTTTTAATTGAGTCTTCACAAAATTCCCATTCTAATATGGAAAAACCCAGTTATAAACTGATACCAGGTGCCCACTATTTTTTCCCATGGCTTGGACAGCATTTTAAAGAAATCAAATGTGGAATTGAGTCAGCTACTTCAGTGACTTTAGTACTGTGGAAATTCACAAATGCTCCTCAGGACTGATTAATTTGAACATTATGATATCACACCCCAGCAGGAAACAATGGTTAAAAATCTACGAAAGCATGTTTTTTTTTCAGATGTGAGGTTTGCCTCCTGTACTTATGTAAATTATAATTACATGAAAGCAAAGAGATGATAAAGTTTCAGCATTGCCGGAGTTCCTAAGAAAGCAAACTGATGTGCTGCAGGGTGGCCTCCCCCCAGATTCAGAGCAGGACCTTGCTCAAAGAAAGCTGGTGACACTGCCGGGGTCTGTGGAGCAGACAGATAGATGAAGTTGTGAAGCAGTGCCTGGACAAGTTGTCACACTGAATTACAGCTGCTGCATCCCGAGAGCAATCCCATAGTCCTTGACCATGATCTCACCTCTGCTGAGTGCACGTGCACCAGTGTGCAGCTGAGCATGGGGCCCTCAGAGTGCAAGCAGGGTTGCATCCTACCCATTGCCTCTTGAGCAGAAAGGATGGAAAACTAGTGCTAGGTAACCCAAATGGTGTTAACTTGGCAATTCTCTCAAGTGGCCTCTCCAAATAAGGAGATGGATGTTGTTGAGAGCCCTCCCTGGCCACAGAAGTTTCCTTTTTGCAAGTTGCACACCTTGGCAGAGCAAGTGGTAGCCCTTCAGATTTCTTTTAAATCCCCAGGGTTGACTTCTGTGCTTCCCTTCTGTTTACCATAAGTCCCATTATGCCTTAAGGGTCTCCTCCAAAAGCTTGAGACTTCGGTCAGTCTGGCCGAAGGATAAGTGTGATCCCTCTGGAAATTGTTCTGGAAAGAGAAAACACTGAGCTGTAATTAGCTGTTTTTTCTCTGGCATTTGCCAACCAGCAGCAGGTTCACCTGGCTGAGCTGGCTCTGCTGCCAGCAAGGGGAGCAGAGGAGGACCTCCCTGCTGCTCCTGCTCCTGCCTCTGCCTCCCTGCCTGCACACCAGCATCACCTCTGGGCTGGGCTGGGCGCTTCCTGCCTTTTCGCTGAAGTTTGTCCTTAGGCAATTCAGTGTGGAAAGTATACAGAGCCCATTAGGCAGGTACAGATTGCACACAGGCCCCAGGGAATGCCTGGAAAAGCCAGAGGCCCTCCCTTGGCAAGCTAAAGCTGACAGCAGGCTGTGTTATGATCAACAGATGCACAAAAATACCGTGGGGACGGCTAGAATCCATGAGCCAGGCAGTGGCTTTTTTCAGGGCAGTGGACAGTTAGAGAAGGAAACAAATCATTGATTTGTGATTGAAAACCTGTGATTCCCTATAAAGCAATAAAGAGACTTCTGTTACAGGTACATCACCTTCGAGGAAACTTCTCTTTGCCCAAGCAAAGCAGTGGACATGCTGCTCTCTGTTCAGCCAGTAAAGGCCCAATTAGTTTAAAGCTTAAATCCCCTGAGGGAAATAAATTATATGTAACATTTGTGAGAGACTTGGTTTCTCAGATGGTTGAAAAAATGATTTTACATCTTTTAAAGGAAAGAGTTCAAAAGCGTCTTTGATTTAGCCAAGGTTGTGCAATGAAAATGGTAACAAGTCATGGAAGAGCGGGGCAAGGGGCTCTTTGTGACAACAAGGAAGTTCTACTGTGCCTGTTTTTAAGGCAAATACGTTCATTAGAAATCCCATTCTTCCCAGTAATTGCTACCCTGTCTTTGCAAGGATTTTGCAAAATCTGATGTACTTAGCAGGGTCTCTCGGGCCTCGTCAGCTAAGGAATGACATCTCAGTGCAGCTGACATGTTCTGTAAATAAAAGCAATGTTGTCTAAATCATATGCAAGATACATAATTAGGACCTTTCCTTACACAAGATGTAATTATGGACACTGGGCAGTGAGCACATCAGATAACTTCCTCCCTGGCCTATAGCCCAAAAGGCAAGGTCTGTATTTTTGTTGCTAATTGCAAATCCAAGTGGCAGAGCTTCCAGAGCTGCTTCTGCGCTGCTCCCAATCCCACATTTTCTCCTTTCCCGCACTCACACTCTGCCAGCAGTGCCAGCACTATCTCTGCATCTTTGCATTTCTGTTTGATTGCTTAGTGACATCTGTCTCACACTGTTGTTCCTCCAGGCTAAGTCAGAGAAGCTGCATTCAATTTACATTGAAAGAGAAATCACCAGAAGTCAAACTGGCAGTGAAAGATCTTTCGATGTATTGGTTAGAACCAAAGTGGATGAGGCACAGGAGCAAGTGGCACCAGTTGCAGCTTCTTTTCAGAGAGTTTAGGTTCTTTTCTGGCATTTAGAGGCTGATCCAAGGCTATAGAAACTAATATTTGATATCTTCCCAGCAGAAAGACTAACTTTTTAGTCGAAGCTTCAAACATTTAGCTTTGATATTTTAAAAATCTTCATTATGACAAGCTGCAACAACATATTTTCACAAATAGGTTGTCACTTGTCAGTTAATTTTGTGTCCTCATGTCTAGGTAGCTGATCATCCACTCTTCTTTAATCTTTCTTTCAGTAACACAGACCAAATGTGGAGAGGAAATAGAGGTTTTTCATCCATTGCTCAAAAAAAATGAAATAGAGATCACTAGCCTTAAAGGTACTGGGAACAGTGGGAACAGTAGCCCATAGAAACATCCTCTATGTTGCCACTGGGACACCTGAGCAGGGAAACTCACTGTGGTCAGCCTGGGGCAGAGCCACACAGCAGCAGATGGCATATCCCCATGTCCTACTGCTTCCCTACCTGCTGAGGGATGCAGTGGGCAGGGTGCAGAGGAGGAGTAGAGTAAGGACAGGGTAGAGAGCTCAGTCACCACGGGTACTGCCGGCACCAGGGCGGCCCATCAACTTTCAAATGATGAGATATTAAGATTCCAGCCCAGAACAGATTATTTGGGAAAGGTGAATATGGAAAACTCTCCAATCTATTTCTGTAGTCTCTTACAAGCAGTTTGTTCTGGCTCCTTTGGAGACTCTAATGTCCTGAACATTTTTGGTTTATGTGTAAATACTTTGCGATATATATTTTCTTTTAATGCCTTTACTTTGATGCTAGGTTGAATGACCAGAAATGCTGCACAAAACATCCAATTTCCAGACCAATATTTTAACGTGGTTTGCATAAACCTCCAGATCATCTGAGTTCTCATGAGAGAATTTGCATCCCAGTGTATTCTTAGAATCTCTATACATTTTGGGTTTTCTAATGTAGAAAAAAACCAATTTCCTGCAGAGGTAAAACACCCAGATACAAACCAGCTTGTTTTACATTTGCTGTGTGCACTGATCAAGATATAAGAGATGCAAAGACCACAAATGAGGAGATGCTATCCATAGTTTCATATTCCAGAGATAAGCTGGCTTGGAGTATTTTTTTCCCTTTCTCTTAGATAAAGATGGCATATGCTAATGTGGAAATAAAGGAAAATAGGGGCATTCTAATCCCTTTGTGAAAGGGTAATACATAGCATAGTAATAGCAGGATTGCTTATAACAGAAAGGCATTCAATGCTGATGAACTCGGGGAACATTTCAGATTGAATCCAATCCAAGAGGGTAGTGGCATCCCCTGAGAGCCACACGCTGTGCTCTGCCCTAGCAGATGGACCACAGGAGGTCCTCAGGACTCACATGAGCTTCTGTAGGTAATGGAGCTCTCATTACTTTCAGAAGAGTTTTAATTAATTTGAAACCATTTAAACTTATTAACAAACACTAGTGGCACTCAGGAGCTGTGAGAGGGGAGAGCACATGAAAGAGACCTTCAGAGCTGCAAGTCCTCCTTGTTTCATGCAATAGTACAGTCACCAGAGCTGTCCTGGGTTCAGCCAAGCTTTCCATGTTGCAATGATATTTAGCAAGAGCTGAGGCATCCAAAAGAAAAAAGCCCTGACAGCAGCACACCAGCCATGCTGTATGTCGTGCATATTGAAAATGCCTCCCACAACCAGCCATCTCTAAAAGCAGGCAGAAGGCAGCAGGAATTGAACACCAAGGTCACAAGTTTTTGTCTTGTATTTTAAGATTTTTCCTGATTCTTCTTCCCATGTCTTGTGGCCTGACTGCTTTCATACCAGGAAGGAGAAACATTGAGCTGTCTCACATCCGAAGTCCACTCACCCTTCCTTGCTTGTCCCACTGTGCGATGACCCTGTGTGCTGGATTTCCCACTCAGCACGGCATGCAGAGGGAGGCTGCACATGCAGGACAGGCAGGCAGCACGAGACATTCACTCCATAGCTGTGTTAGAGCTCTTCCCCAGCCAGCCCCACATTGCAGCTCGCTTTTCATGCTGGAAGCTTTGAAAATCCACCTGCAGGCTGCTTCATGGAAACACAGTGATAGTAGTTAAACAATGAAGTAGGCACAGATATTGGTTCCCACCTACTTGCATAAGTAAGAACAAGCTGGCCCTTATCCATGAGAATTGGCAGGGTTTTCTATACCATGTGTTTCTATGCTGTGTGTGAAGTAGGCCACAGTAGTGCTAAAATGTTTTGAAACATGGGAGAATAGAGCAGTCCATGAAGATGAGCTAAGTCCTGGTGCTTTCATAGAGGTGAGGCCATGCAGGTGCCAGTTTGATGCAAAAAGTGTTGGTGGCAGGGCAGTCTCAGCATGTTCTTTCCCACTTGCAAGGTTCTGGTTTCTCTAAATCTTCCTCCTTGTGACCCAAGCTTATCCATTGCTTTCTCCATCACTCAAACAGGACCTTTGTATTCTCTTCAGAGACTGGGTGTTGTACAGCCCAGTAGCCTTAGAATCTGATCGTTACCGAGCAAGAATTTCTTGATGTATCCAGCACTTTGTCTTACAGTGAAATTGCATATGGGACCTCTGAGAGAGACCCCCTTAAGAAAATACACTTCTGCTGCACGAGTAGCTCCTAATAGGTTGGTTGTTCCACTTGTGTCTGATTATGGATCTGTCACAGGATCTACTGTTTAGGAAAACTGCCTTGAAAAGCAGTGTGACTACTAAAACTTCCTCTTGTTTCATGGCTTCATTCCTTTTGGAGCCTGTCTCTGGAAAGATACTCTACAGGCTGCTTACCTAAGCTGGCAGTGATCAGTCTGTGATATTACTGAAGGAGGATATATAGGAAGAACATGGCTTTAGAGAGAGGAAGCTGTTCTTGTGCAGTTTTCATTCAATTTAGCACTTGAACTTCATCTCACTTGTCTCCTTGGATCTCATAATTTTTCTGGCTCTACACTTTAGTTTTTTCTTCACAAGTACGAGACAGGCATTGGCCTTCTTGGCTGACATGAATGCCATGCCTAGGGGAGGAATCTCTACTGTAACAACCTCTATGACAAAACAGAGAACTTTAGATAAACCAAAAAGATATATCTTTATGCCTTCAAAGATGTTACCTACTTGTCTGTCTCAGAAAAAGAGAAACTGAGATGTGGACTGTGATCTTGCCTTCCCCTGTGGTGGGGACACACCAGGCAGGGACTCCCAAGGCGTGAGAAAATTTCAGCCTGGCATAGAGCCATCATAAAATCATTTAAGTTGAAAAAAACCTTTATAGACAGGGTTTCAGTAGATGCTAAAGCTGCTGGGCAGCACCAGCCTCTTCACCCCATGCACCATAGACATCATGAAGCTTCTCCCAGTCCCAAAAACTTTCACCTAGGTCAGGGCTGCTTTCTAGAAAAACAGATTTTCACTGGGAAATTGGTTCCTGTTTGATTGTTTTTTTTCAATTAAGGACATAAGATGCTGTTACCTTTCCTTCCTTCCATATCACTAAATAGTTTATAAAGTAAGAAAAACAGCCAGCATCTCTTTAAGTAACACAGGCTGTTGTAAGAGCTGGAATGCCACCCGAGGCGTGGAAGTTGGGCAATTACAAACTTACTGGAGAAATGACAGGTCTGAATACGCTTTTATAATCCAGGCAACAAATACATAGAAGTAGATATACCTGGTCCTTCTGGTCTCTCTTCTCATTTTTTGACAATTTCAGGATTTACTGCATATATTTTATAAACAAGGGCTCTGTAAACACCTTGACCAACCTACCAAGCTGGTAGAATCCATCCACTCCAGCATGCGTGTGGAACATGCCACTGATGGCAGGTCTGTATGGACAGAGCACTGACAAAGGAGCTGGTCCATATTCTGACACAGGGGTTTTCTTTTTTGTACTTCAGAGACAAAATCACCAATATATGTAATCAGTACCCCACTGAATCAGCTATGGGTCTCTGCCTGCCTGCCAGGCAAGGCTGTTTTAAACTCCCATCACCAGGTCCCTGAAAAATTCTTTAGAAATCCTAATTTCTATCCATGGATAATGATACTGATATTATTTCCAAAAATGAATGCATTCAATGTATCATACAGAAGATTATTCACAAGACACAGACTTGTCAAGTCTCAGTGTGTATAAATTGAAATTTCCATCCCTCATCTTTGGGACATGGGGCTGACCCCTGTGGTGTCACTCAACCCCAGCACCACTGGACCTCTTTCACTGGTGACACAGCCACACCCTCAGTAATACAAAAGCAAGACTAAACTAACTGTCAGTCTCCATGTGCGGGGATCATAGAACCATAGAAGGGTTTGGGTTGGAAAGGACCATAAAGCTCATCTCCTTGCCCACTTACCATGGGCAGGGACACCTTCCCCTAAACCAGGGCCCTGTCCAACCTGGCCTTGAGCACTTCCCAGGGGTGTGATCGGTCACAGAGAGGGGTATCACAGAATGCTGTGCTTCAAAAGCTACTTGTCCCAACCCAAAGGCGTACTTGGTCACCAGAGGTGGCCCAGAGGCCACCTAATTTCCTTCACAGTGGCCTGTGCTGCCATCACCCTTGAAACTCATGCTCTAGCCTGGAGTTGCTTTGCCTCTTTTGTGGTTTGTCTATGAATGTGAATGGGGTGACACACTGATTAACCAGTGTGTCCAGGGCTTGCTTCCAGTGCTGCCAGACCAGGGCAGCCTTTGGCAGGGCAGGATCACCCCAAAATCATCTAGAGGCTGTCCAGTGTGGGGTTGCTCATGGGGAAGGGAATGTGTGCTGGTCTGGCAGCAGGCTTGGGCTCTGGGTTGAAAGGAAAAGACACAGAGGGATTGCCTGGCAGCTCCAGTGAGCAGCATGTGCCCTGCCAGGGATGAGGATGCCATCAAGTGGCCAAAGCTTTATATTCACTTCCCATTTGCTCATCACGATTTTATGTTTATATTATATATATTTATATTATATAGTGTAGCTTTCTGCCCTCTGTTCCCTTTCCACACCAGTGCGCCCATGGCTCTCCCTGACAGCTCCTTCCGGTTGGTGTGTGCTACATGAGAGTTTTGTCCAAGCAAATCCTGAGCTCCCATCTCAAAATTGGTTTAATTGGATGAATAGTATAATGAAATATCACTATGCAACTCCAACGTGGGCCTCAGGGCTTTAGACCTAGAGAGCACTGAATGGATTGAACTTGGGCACCGTGAGAGCAGGATCATGCAGATACACAAGCTTGTTGTGAACTCATCAGTTTAATTAATTCATGGTCCATTTTACATTATGCAGGCAGATAAACACACAATTTGTTTACATTAAAGATAGTCTGCCCAAGTATTATCCCTGGAGACACATGATATTATTCATCTAAAAAACATGTTTTACATACATGCTCTAAAATAGGCAACATAGAAAGGATGAATCCTTAAATGCAGCCAGCAACAAATACTTGTGTGAAGGCTCATCAATTTTATCCATATTGTTTATCAAAAACAGTTCCATGTGTCAAAGGCACAGTGAGCCTTCTCACTTTCAAGTCCTGAGATGAAGCAGCACCAGCTGTTTATTCACCATTTGAAGGTCAGTTCTGGGAGCACCCACACTTCTGTTTTTAATCTCTGCCCCAGTGATGAGGAGCCCAAAGAAAGTGACCCCATTTCTAAGTACTGCTCCAGAACCAAAGTTTTAGGCACTTTCTGCTGGGATCTTCTAGCATTGTGACCAATTCCTCCATTCATCCAGGGAAGAGGACAAAGGAGTTTCTCTTTCCTTCTCTTCATTTTATGGAGGAAACCTGGACAGCTGCTCCACATTGTCTTCAGAAACCTTTTTTTGAAGGCATCTGCTGAAACTGCAATCACTGGTCTTTTCCCCCAGAGCTCTTTTCCAGAGGAAGAGCTGTTCCTCTAGAACATTTCCCAGATGAAGTGTTGTCCTAGATTATTCCCCCATGTCATGTGTCCCTTTGCATGTGAGCCAGTTACCCCTTGCCCTCTCCTGCCAATGCCACCAGAGTCCTGTTGTCACAGCAAAGCTGCAACAAAGCAGCAAAGCTGGTTCTTCTTGGGCTTTGGCATCAAAAGCTCCATGCTTAGAAAATAAACTATAAGGGTATTTAACAGCATAAACAGAAATAATCATGATGTAAAAGACCTTGGAATAATTGAGAGGCTGAGGTAGATCAGAGAGAGACTGGGCCTGCCCCCAGTGGTCTCAGTGGGATTCCAGCAAAGAGCTGGAGGTCTGAAATGTACTGTCCTAAAGAGACTTCCCTGGGTGATGGTCTGCTCAAGGCTACAAAGTGATGTCTGCAGGTTTTGGCAGCTAGCAAGTCATGTCAGGGAGGTCAGAAGGTCTAATGAGATACCTTGAGCTGGTCCCTGGTGGGCTGCACCAGGCAAGCTGTGTAAATTAATAGGCAGCCTTCCATATGAAATGCAGACTTGTTTTATTGTTTTCTGTATTAAAAAAAGCACCTTAGTCTCTGAATTTAACATCCTTCTGTTTCTCAGTTTAACTTTTACCTCAGATAACAGACTGAATCTGTTGAAACCCTTCACATTTTTCATGGTAATGTGTTAAATTGTGCCAAACTGTGTTGTAGAACATGAGTGTTTGTATGTGAGGAGTCACCCACTTCTTTGAACCTGAAAGCAAACTAGGATTTGGTGGGAATCCAGACCTTCCTACAGAAAAAGCACCTGTGTACCCACTGCATTTCCTCCTTTCCTTGTTCACAAAAAAAGATAAGTGTACATGTTGTACAAAAGACGCTCCCTTGGTGATGTGAGGTGGGCTGGGTTTGGGTACTTCCTTGGGAAAGGGAAGTAAGTTGTCATCCTGGTTCAATAGGAAAAATGTCATTGGTGAAGAAGCCCACTACCACCACCAGAATTATTAAGGTGTTCTTAGTCAACAGTGAAAGATTTGATAATAAAATAGTCTTTGGATTTGATAGAGCTGGTGCGATTTTCGGAGTCCTCCATGGACTATGTGTCCACAGCCGTTGCTGTAGGTGCAGGATGGGAGTCTTCGGTCAGAGCAGCTGAGCCCTCACCAACACCACATTGCTGATTTGGCTCAGGAAAGTAGGAGACTTTCTGGTCTTCTCGACAATACTTTTGAAATAAGAAAGAAGGAGATTTATGAAGTACTTCAGGAAACAGCAAAGATTGACAAGAAAAATCTAGAGTATCTAGCTGCTAAAAAAGTTTCTTTAATCAGATATTTTTAATCTTTCTCCTTTATGCAACTCTAAGTTAATGAGGGAAAGAGTAAAACAATGAGTTGATAGTCAAGGCACTTTAAAAGAGCCTGATTTCGTATCTTTGTGGATGGAACAAGGGAAGAAAGAAAACTGTGCAGGGACTATAGCAAAAATGATATTTCAAAATTTATAAAATATTAGAGAATAATCTCCTTTCAAATTATATTTCTGATTGATATTACTTAAAATAATCACAACAATCAGAACAGATTACAGTGAAGCTCCAGGAGATGTGGACTGAAACTAAAATCCATTGGCACATTTGCTGTCTGCTCTGAATCCCACAGACCCAAATGGTGTTTCGCTATTCAGTGTAGGTACCCATGTAAGTAATATGGCTTTCAGAGGATCTATGCAATTGCAACTCTATTTGATTTAAAGATTAATTCTGTAATTTTAATAAAGCTAAAAGGTCTTTATGTGCTGACCTGGAAGTTAGGGATTGGGCTCAGTTTGGCATCTTTTCATTGCTTTGAGAGAAAGTTCATAGCCAAGAAACATGGCTGCACTCGATGGGAATCCTCGCAGTGTATTGACCGTGAGGCCCCTAAAAAAGACCTGTGGGGGATGGAGAAAGGTTAGAGCATAGGAATATACTGACTGCTTTAAGAAGAGGAAGAAAACGTTGAATGCAGTCATGGTGAGACTCTGAAGAACCAAATCTTTTTGGTTTGCTTGGAAGAGATGCTCCCACTGCTGGTGTTAGCTGAAGTCTGCACTGGGGAATGGGAATGCAATGGCAGAAGTCACTGGTTTGGTATCATTGTGCCCTGTGCTCCCTATGGACCCCTGTCGGTACATACCAGCCAGAGCTACAAGAGGTAAAGAGTAAAAGCTGGTCTCATGGAATGTGTAAAACAGAAAGTAAGAAATCTAAAATGTCTGTCTACCTAGCTACAGTCATAGGATGACAGAAGCACAGAGTGCTCTGGGTTGGAAGGGACCTTCATGCTCACCTTGTTCTACTCCCCTGCCATGGACAGGGACACCTCCCCTAGGCCACATTGCTCCAAGCCTCATCCAACCTGGCCTTCCTTCCCTTTGCATACATAAACATGTGGGGATCATGCAAACCCCAGGGTACGAGAAGGCTCTGTTTCCGTGCAGGAAATGCTCTGAGCCCCAGGGCTGGGTCTGTGGACACAGAAGACGTTTGGAAAGTGGAGAGGGAGTGGTGTGGCTGTGAGCCAGCCCAGCCTTGCGGGCACTGTGCCATGGGGACTATTTTTCAGGTTTCACCTTTGAGCATAGAAGGAATTTCTCAATCAACTGAAAACCAGACTTCCTCTGTACCTTGCTGAGAACTCTCTCACTACTGCTTTTCGGAAAAATATTTCATAGAAGCTCATGTTTTCACGTGAGTCTTCCTAGGGTCAAACTTTGGTTTGACCAGTTATGACATACATAACCCAGTACTTTCTTTAATTAGGATAATAAATACCAGCTTCCAGATTTCCTTTTTCTGCTCAATATATTTCTTTTTAAAAGATGCTGGCATGTACAAGAGTGAAAGACTATGTGACTTTTAACTACTTGAACAGTAAAGTGCTTTTGAAAAAGCCTGGTCACTCCTGACTCCTGGCCTTGACTGGTCTCCCTTTGAGCCCCCCTCGCTACAAACACCACACCGTGGTGTGTGCGAGGATGTGCACAAACTGCTCACTTCGGGGCGAGCCTGCTCACAACATGATGGTTGCAGGGAGTGTCTCTGCTGGACTGTTTCTCACAAAATCACTTCATTAACCACCAAGGCTCATCACCACAAGTCACCAATCTAAACACCACAAGTTCTGAATAGACATGAAAAAGAGCATCACCAATCAAACCCTTTTCCAGGCTTTATAACAGAAAAATTCCCGCAGCTACTGTAAAAAAAACATGAAAAATCTTGGCCTCAAGACCATAAGCCCTTAGACTTAAATATATAACCGTTTTTTCCCCTCAAATTACTGAACCCTACTAAACATCATCATAACTTATGTCAATGAATCCTAAGCATAGTGCTGACTTGTTTGAGACAAAATCAAAACATGTTCACATAGTTTAGATAAAGCTTGCAATGTGAAAATGCAGTGTTGGGACATTTCAGATATTATTTGATTTATTGGGATGTTTTATTTTGTTAGTAAAAAGAAGTTTCTGGGAGGAATTCAATGTTTTTTGCATTATCCATAAAGTAATATGAGGGAGCCAAATTAAATAATAATGAAGATGTAGGATGAAAAGTCCAGAGGCATAATTTTTTCTTATCAGAATGAACACACCTGGCTATGGAAAAAGACAAGGGTTATAGTTGCGTTTCTTTGTGTACATCAGGCAGTTGTTTCCAGCATTGAGAATGCTGTTCCTTTGTCCCAGAATGGAAACATCTAGCCTTGGGTTTACCATTTGTCAGTTGTGAGTCTCCCAACATTTAAAAAGATTTTCCTTACGAGAGCAGGATCTAGTCTTGCCAGCAGCTATTACTCAATCCTCCTGACAGCTTTGAGGCAGGTGCCAGGTGTGATGGCAGAAAAACTACAAGTACAGAACTCCAACAGAAAACCCTTATAGTTGTTAATTCAGGCAGGACAATGAGGGCATAGGATGAGGATGAGGATGGAGAGAGAAGGGCAAACCTATAGGAGTTCCCATTTCAGCCACCCTACTGTGAAAGTGCACACCGAGGGGAATGCACAAGGCAGGTACTGGAGAGCCTGGGCACCCTGTTCCACCTCTGGCTGTCCAAGCACAGTCCTCAGCATCTCTCCAGGTGCTTGTGCCTCACATGAATGTGACTTTCTTCACTCAGTGGTGAAAACTGAACCACACCACAGGCTCCTGTGACAGCTGGCATAACATAGTGGCATGTTGGCAAATATTGAAATCACACTGACTTGTGATTTTGCAGGTTATTTTCCTGTTTGTAATTTGTTACATTTCTCATTTCAGTGAATGTGAAATCAACATTTTGGAGCTAAGAGCCAACGTGCTGTTCAGATGATAAATACAGATTTATTTCAGTATCAGAAGACACTTCCACAACCATGCCTTGGCAACGCAATAAAGCTGCAAACCCTTGTTCTCTGCGTTTGCAGGTAGAACAAATATTTTTTATTACACTAACAGACAAAGTCAAAAAAGGGAGATAAGTTTTTTGGCATGCAGCCCGTCTTCATGTTTGAAACTAAAGCAATCCTGATTTAAGAATGCTGACAATCAACTCTATCTGGGTGCAAAATGAGGGCGAGCAGTGCAAAAGCAGCATTGGTTCCACCAAAGCATTGCTCAAGGTGACCAGACACACCCAGAGTGCCAGGACAGTCCCACCAGGATCAGTTCATTGACACCAAAGTCATGAAACGTTTGACCCCTGCATTTTTTAGAAGCAAGCATGGAGGTAAGACTTTCTACTTCTGATTTATAAGTCAAATTATATCCATGATTAAATGCACTAACATGAAATGTTGTTTGAAGTTAATTACACCAGCAGTGTGTGATTTCACCAGTCATTCATTTCTTCATTGTATAACATACATTATTACTCTCATTATTTTGATTTAGAAGGAATCTACACTATAATTACCTACTGCTATTGTAATAATTTAGCACTAACTGGCTTTAGTTGTCTCTCAACCCTGCAGATAGCCAGTGTATTTTCCAATTGACAATTAAATACTTAATAACCAGATTTTACTTCAAAGGTCACTTACTTTTATGCCCTCTTTCTGGTAACTCTGCAACATGCAGTCAAGGGTCCCTTTGTACTGGTTTAAATAAACTCCATCTGCCTGAAGTCGACTTTTCACAACATCCATTGGAGTACACACTGCCCAGGAAACAGCTCCTGGAAAAATGCAGAAGTATTTGAATAATTCCTTCTCTATGCTTCCTTGGCTGCAGGTCAGTGAACTCAGAAATTGACCTCTCATCTATCACATCATATTCATGCGATTTTCATGTCAGGGCATTCACCCTGCTCAGGCACTGAAGAAACTATTTCTGGGATAAAGTTCCCTGTTTCTGAAAGTTCCCTGTTTCTGAAAGAAGCATTCATATTTTGGAGGTTATGCTGCTGATCAGATGCAGACAACCCAAGAGGGGCTTCTCCAGGTGCAAATACATGCTCCTGCTTCTGGTGGAACATGGACATGCCATGGGAAGAGCCTGATTGGGATGGGCTCTTGGGACAATTTCAGCAAAAACAGAGTCTTCTGATAATTCCTCTGTAAAGCAAAGTTTGAGCTGAGGATACAAATAAGAGGTAGGTGCATTTCAGGCTGCCAGGATTAGGCTCCACGCAGTGAGATATCCTGTCATTCCTCTGAAAAACCACCTATTTCTATTGATCAGCCTACAGCTGAGTGGGATGTGTTGCCTCTGGAAAGATCAGCACACGACTACAATCCGTGGCCCAGCTGGACAGACAAGAATTTGTCTGGACCTACATGAGTGTTGGGGCACACTAGAAAAGCTGTCCAGAGGCACCAGGGCCCTCTTTATTTGAGGAGAAATGGAGGAGGCATTTTATTATCATTACCTGAGCTAAGGATTGCCTTGCCTTTATAGATCTGCAATTTAGAAATGGCCAAGAAGTGGGGAGTGGGTGTTGGGGTGACTTTTCACATGGTGGGGGACACACATGCCAGTCTTACTGGTAAGCATACACATGGAAAAAAAGAAGATCAGTAACAGTCAACTTGTCTTCTGCTAGGTGTGGATAGGTGCACACCCTCCTGGTGGGGAGCCAACAGGTTGAAGTCCTCTTCTGGAAGCATCTTGGCTGCCATGTATCCCTGGCAATGTGATTGGCAGGCTGCCCTAAGGCATCCAGGGAGATGAAGGCACTGACTGTTCTCCTCTTCACTGACATTGAGCCTGATGAAGGTCTGATAACACGACTTCTATAAAGTTTGTCAAGTCATAAAGTGCAACTGTGGTGCCAGGGAACCTGGCCCTGGGGGAGGAAGGTCATTCAGTTCCATGTCCTCTCCTGGTGTTCAGGAGGATGCAGTGGCCCTTGAGTCACCCTCATAATCTGCCCTGAGAACCTTCCTGTCCTTGTTTTGCCAGTGCTGTGATATAGTAAAGGTGCTTACCTGCTACACCCCCTGCCACCCAGATAGAGAAGGGATTAGGAGAAATGCTTCCTTCAGGAGTTATCCAGTCACAGAACATTGCATAAGGGATGAAATAGGCATAGTACCCAGGAACATCCCTCAGGAGCATTGCTACGTTGCCTCGGTATACCCCTGCTATCCCCTCTTTCTGTAGAATTGTCCTAAAGCAGTGAATTGGGCCTCGGTACACAGCAGATCCAGGAACTGTGGATTTTAGTTTAACGCTTTCTACAAAAAAAAAAAAAAAAAAAAAAAGATGTTGCTGTTAAAATAGATATATTGCCACAGAACTCCTCTCCAAAGCCCACTGCCATTGATTAGAATGCCATCCAGTTTCTTCTGTCAGGGTCAACAGATAGCATGGGAAAAAAGTTTTAGGAGTACTTAAGTCCATTTTCAGAAGACATTTAGACACTTTAAGACAGATTTTTCTGAGATGCATGGCATACCTGCCAATAGGTATGTGCCCAGTGAGATTTCCAAGTAAGTTTAAGGCTATGTGCCCAATTTTCATGAATTTTAACTTCAACTTATGCCAAGTCACATCTTTGAAAGCCTTAACAACTTCAGAGTCTGGGCCTTCCCATGCAGACCAAGTTGTTTTTGTAAAAGGCATTGGGTTGCTAAGCCACATGGAAGCTTTAAAAATGGACATAATGTTGTTTTATCAAAGCAACAGAAAAATGCCAGCATTTCACAGTTAAACACCATGACTGCAATCATGAGAAAGGTGAAATGCTGAAATCCAAGCTGTTCAGCTCTGAAGCTGCTCCATGTCTTCACTCAGCTATGCACGTGCTCTGGGGGGGTTTGCTCCATGCTGGCAGCCTGCAATGGAATTCAGCTGCTGTCTAGAGCTGAAGCAGCTCCTTCTGCCTGCAGCTTGTGGACAGGGAACAGCCACCTACTACCATCCTGCTGGTGTCCCCTCCTGACCCCTCCTGCCCACACCTGGGCTACCTGGCACCCTGTGTGAAATAATTCAGTGGTTTTTAAATGTAAGTGGGAAACTTCTGCTGTTGAAAAGAGAAGGGTAGAATAACAGAGAGAGGTTTATGGGCAAATATATGTGAGACTGAGAGCATGTGGAGGGAGATGGGGAGCTGGCATTGCTGCTGGCAGCCATGGTGCTGCTGCTGGTATCTCCAGGGGACCCCACAGCCCAGGGACTCACAGTTCCTGCAGCTTCGGATCTTGAGCAGACCTGCCTTGTGTTCCTTATAGATCCCAGCTGGCTGGAAATGCCAGTGATAAAAATCCTCCCCTTGAGCTGAGCAGGATGGGGTCCATCTTCAGGCAGAAGGGGGAATTTTTAGCCCAACTGCAGCAGCACGAGGCAGCAGAAAGCCCAGCCTTGAACAAAGTTGTTGTAAAGCTCTGTGTATGCACCAAGGACTGGCAGAGACAGGCAGAAGCAACTCTTGCTTCCTACCTTTGGTGTATGGCTGTGTTTGCATCTGTAGCCTTATCTTGACCAGTTCCACGGGGGTGCCAATGCCCACAGAGAGGACTCCTGCCACGAGGCTGGCCGCAGTCATGTCGGTGAGCGAGGGCGCGGCGGCAGGTTCCACGTGGCGGAGCTGGCTGAGGAACCGCAGCGTGTTGCTGTAGACACCGAACACCACGGAGCTGTAGATGCCAATGCTGGCCAGTGGGAAGGACATGCCCTTGAAGAAGCCAGCCACCTACCCAGGGAAGGGAGCAGGGCTTAGGAGATTGAGCAGGACTGAGAAGTGTAAACCCCAACTTGTCTATCAGGTTCAAAATCACAGAATGGTTTGGGTTGAAAAGGACTTTGAAAGTTATCTTGTTCCAATCCCTGCCATACTCAGCAAATCCAAGTAGCAGATGTCTCCTGGAACCAACTGTTTGCACATGCTGAGCAGAGGAAATTGGTTCATGCTGCTAAAGGCTTACAAAGATTGTGCAGAGTACAGGATATGGTTGAAAACACAGGAACCCGCGTAGAAGTTCCTCGTACAGGCAGTATTTGTTCTGGCTTCACCGAAGTCAGCAAAATCCCTTTGGGAGACCTTTGCCGGTGGGATCAGCCAAAAGAGTCATGGTGGATGCAACACCCTAACCCATGTGGAGACACTGATCATTCCATGCCAGGGATCTCTCTTTTCCCTATAGGACTCCCCAAGAGGGTTACCTTAGAGTTAAGAAAGAGAAGGCTGTAAGGATTTGCAGGCTCAGTGGCATCAACTTTATTGGTCTTTATATCACTGCTGGTGTCAACAACATTTTGTACGATTGCTTTATGCATTTATCTATGTATTGACTTGCACTTTCTACCAGCACATTTAAAGTACAGTGAAGTACTTACAGACTCATTTCTGTACACAGTGAGAATACACTTGAGTGTATTTCCGTATCCTTGTCCAGCTTGCAAACGAGTCTGCAAAAGACATTTGTAAAACGTGATTAAAATCCTGTGCTTCCAGCCCAGTGAAAGCTCATGCTACATAAACATTGTGTACTTTGCTTTGAGAGCAAGTCCTTCCTTAGTCGTAAAGAGAACTGAGCAATAAAATAAGATATATGTGCATCCACCCTCTTGAACTTTGCCAGAAGCAAGGCTAAGTGGGATCTCACAGCCTGAAGCTCTCTACAACATCTGGAATTGATGACTATCAAATCGCTCTCCAGTCTGGACCAGCCACCCTGACCCAGCACAGCAGGCTGCTGGTGTGCAGTGCTGTCATTGGCAAGGGCCTGATTTATGTGGAAATTGAAGAGTAATGTGGTCGTCTGCATTTGGAGACTCTCAGGGAAGGCTGGGATGTGTTGCAAAGAGAGGAGAGGTGAGGTCTCCTGGGAGACTTCTGGGCCCTTCTGCTGCAAGGTGGATTTTAAGACATAGAGATACTAACTGGAGTTAAAATAATTCAGTACCATCTCAGAAATTCTCCATACTTCACTCAGAATTTCACATAATTTCATATTTTCACATAATTTCAAAAAAAGACATTTTATTTCTGGAAAGCAATTTGGTTATACACCTTCCAACAGATGTAAGAAATGGCATGTAAGTCACAACAAAACCTATAGGATTCAGCATACTTTCGCCTTCTCATATGTATATATTTAGATCATCTTTAATTCAAGCTGCTCCCAAGGTTGCTGTAGAAACATCCTAACAAGGGACACACTTTTTGGGCTTAGAGGTGTGCAAGGAAATAGAAACACTGTTCACTCCACAGCACCTAGGGCTGCATCCTGGCTGAGGCCAGAGCTCATTTGTTATAGGAAGACACTCACACATGCTCCATCAGGAATATATTTAGGGAATGGGGACAGTATTTCTGACCATATTTATCAGCACTGCTGGTAGCAATGAAGTCTGAAGGCACATTGCCAACCTGTGCTGGAGGGACAGTGTCCAATCCCCTCCACTGGTTCTGCCCTGATTTACACCAGAGTGAAGCAGGAAATTACTTGGGAATTTAAAGCCCAAAGGAATGTGTGTCCACCAGAGTTCATGACTGTTGGGAGCTTTTGGATGGCAAACAGCAGGTTGGATGGCACAATCATTTGGCCCAGAGCCATGCAAGAGGCTACCAGTGCTACAGTGGGACCCTGGCAGGAGCAGGAAGGACCAAAGTCTGTATTCACCCCTCAGCCCAGGCTCGCCCCTCACCCTGGGGCGGCTCCAGGCAGCTGTTTGCACACATGGAGCATCCCTGCTCTGCTCCAGGCCTGGCCAGAGGCCACAGAGAAGCAGCAGCAAAAGCAGAATATTTACTGAGCCTTCAGAACAAGCCAGTACATGAAGATGCTTCCATGGCTCACACAGCACACGTTGTGCAACGCAGGCAGGCCCAGGCCACGGGTGCAGACCAGGCACATCGTGACTCACACTGGGCATAACAGGGCTGGGGGGACCAGGGGAAGGTGGCTGCACCCCGAGCAACCCAGGATAAGGTGACCCCACTACTGAGCCTTGAGTTCCCTCCTGGCTTCATCTTCGCCCAAACATTTCCACTTTGCCTCCATGGGCTTGGTTTTTTTCTTTTACCCAGTAACCAGGTATTTAGCAGTTCAAGTTAATATATTTTTTGAGTAACTGAGGGCAGCTGAGTGTTCTCATATTCTGGTTGTCACACACACATCCCTTAGCTAATCTGTTAACACATGGCACTGAAATCTCTGCTGGTACCTCTGACAAAGTCAGCTATTACCAGTATGGATATTCCTCCATAAGGAGAAAGTTCTCCTTTTTGTTATGTTTTGATTAGATAGGGCTCTTGAGTGACGCCCAGAAGCTGAAGAAAGTTCTGGGGAAATAAATGCAATGGGGAGGGTGAAAAGTAAGCAAAGGCACAACTTCTAAAGTTTTGCAAGAATTGGGAAAAAACAGTTTCTGGGGTTTGATGAAAGCTGCAATGATGGGAGGAGGTGGCTGAAGGGGGAAGAGGTTGCTTGATGGGAACTGTGGTGTAAATGCCACTTACCCCACAGAGCCTCATACTCAGCCCTGCCTCCTCCCTCAGATGGGAAAAGACCCCTGATCTCCAGGAAGCTGCAGATGTGGCTCCTTTGCTGACCTAGTGCTGTGTAAAAACTCTCTTTTCCACTTTCCTGCCCCTGAATTTGGAAAGATAACAAGTCTGCCTGCTTGGTATTCCCAAAGCAAAGCCTTGCCCAAAGCCGAGAGCAAGAGAGAGGGCAGCCTGACAGTTGTCTTTATAAGCACTGAAGGATGGGCTTGCTCTTTCTTGGCATCCAGAAAATCGATGTTTCCCAGTAGGATTCTCATTGCCAAACTCCCCCAAACCAGGCAATGATGCCATGACCAGCAGCCTGAGATGAGGATTGCCTTGGCAACGCTGGGCTGGACCTGCCTTTGCTGCCTGTGCCTTGCCCACGGCTGGGTGGTGTGGGCAGCCTTGTGGCTCCTCCTGCGGAGGATCTGCACCCACCTTTGCACAGGGATGCCCTTGCACGGCTATCACTTTAGCAGCTCAGAAAGGATAGGGATGGCCAGGCATCTCCTAGTCCCAGGAGAGCCTGCTGTGTGCAAGGGGTGGCTGTGATGGCTGGGACAGGGATGTCGTGTGGGCCATGCTTGGCCCTGCCTCCTCAGCATCACCCTCCAAAGGTCTTTAAGGTGCAAACCTGACCAGAAGCTTCTGGGTTTGCCACAGCTGGCAGCTCTGCCTGGTGACAGAGCCAGGATTGAACCAGAGCAGGGAACAAAGTCACAGAACTGTAGAATAGCTTGATTTGAGAGGGATCGTTAAAGGTCATCTAGTTCAACTGCCCTGCAGTGAGCAGGGCCATCTCCAACTAGACCAGGTTGCTCAGAGCCCCATCCATCCTGCTTTTGAATGTTTCCAGGGATGGGGCATCCTTCCACCTCTCTGGGCAGACTGTGCCAGTGTTTTACCACCTTTCTTGTATAAGACTTCCTTATATCTAATCTAAACCTATTCTCTTTCTGTTTTAACCACTACCCCTTGTCCTATCACAGTGGACCCTGCTAAAAATTTGGTCTTTATTTTAGGTCCCCTTCAAGTAAAGGAAGGCCACAATAAGATTTCTTTGGAGCTCTCTATTCTTCAATCTGAACAAGCCCAACAAGGGCAGAGAAGCTCAAGTGATGAAAGCTGCCCAGAAATGCCTGTACAAAAAAAAAGGAAGAGGATCCTCCTCCCTATCTCTGCATCAGTAGGGATGGTCAGCTTGGTTGAGTCAGGATGCATTGGTGTGTGCATGGGCTTGTCTGCATCATGCTGACAAATACCTTCTTACTTCTCTAAATCCTCCCATTGGATGAATAATTATCTTGTGGGAATCATAAATACTGCGTGTCACAGCCCTGGGATAACAATTTCAGCACTCTGCCCTTCCAGCATTGCCAGCACTAGGAAAACACGTAAAAATGTGCCTGCAGCAAAACAAATACAGTTCCCTCATTGCCCTTTGAATACTAGTCTGTGGCAAAGTTCAATGAAACATTGGCAGAACTGTTCAGTGAACCACACATTAAGTAAGGGCAGGTTAATTTTCAGCATTAATTCTCCACAAAGGAACTTGCACATATCAGTCAGTTCTTTTAGTTTCTCATTCAAAATGAGCATTGGAGAGGAGAAAAGCCTGTGACAACTTTCCAAACTCCCCTTTGGGATAAGTGAAGGTCCTTTGAGGCATCACCTAGAGAGAAAGTCTGAATTGGTGGAGGTTTGGGTGGTAACGTGTGAACACAGTTCAAAGTGTTTTACCTTGACTGTGTCCAGGGGATGGCCTGCAACCACACTGGCAATACCTGGGGATGAAAGCAAAGTATTATGCAAAACATTGAAGTTTTTGTGACAGAACAGGATGCAATGGGTTTAGAGGAGAGATTTCCATAGGAACAGTTGTAAGGGGTCCAGCCAGAGCAATGACCATCATGGTGCCCTGTCCCTGACAACAGCTAAAAGCTGAGCTTAAACACTTTTCGTGTACACTCTCCTGGACTCCTTCAGCTTTACATCTCAGAGGCACTGGAGTAGGAGAAGTCATGTTTGTATGTTCTGTCCAGGACCAACCCCTTTTGCCCTCCTGTAAGCTCAGACAAATTTTTATCCTTAGAATAGTGAGGTTCCTGTTAGACACAAGGCAATACTTTCTCCTGGCTCAGAGTGATGTCCTAGCTGACTGCTAATGGGACCTATGAACTCCTCATCCTTTGCTGTTTTAAGAGTAGTTTATAGAGATACCTGTCAGAGAGGATTCAGATACAGAGGCTCCTGCTCCCTATAGACCTTTACAGTGCCATCCCACCTTATTCCCCATGGTTCTCTGGGGAGAAACTGGCCCATATTCTCTTACCATCCACCCGCCTACTCACACTGCTCCCTGCCAGGAGCTCTCGTGGTAGGACAGAGCACAGTTTGGTTTCTCTCTTCTCCAGGAGAATGGAACACCTGTGTGCCAGGATGTGGTTTTGTGTGTTTGTTGCAAACAACACTGGCTGGTTTTAGGGTTTGTGGAGAGTAGGTAATTTGTGATGTGTCCTCACCAGCAAGTCTCTGTGCAAACCAGTGCCCACAGGTGTTTGGGGATGACATGTGATTTCTCACTCGCAGTGGGTTAGTGAAATGAGCATCATGTCCTTGGTTGACACATTATGACTTTTTTAAGAGTGTGTTAAAAAATGTCCTCTCTCCTCCTGGACCTAAGACCACCCATGGTCTAGTGCTATGCATGAAAACGCTCGGCTGCCACTGCTGCTGAGCGCTGGTGGCTGTTCACCTCCCGGGACATCCTGTCCCATTGCTGGGAGTGTACAACAACAGCACAGGGCAGTGGGGCAGAGAGAGCAACCACAGGCTACAGAGATCCAAAAACCAGCTGCTCACGCAAACTTTTTTAGTCAGCTAACTTATTAACGTCTTCTGTCAGGACATCTGTGAGCCAGCTTACACCCTGCTCCTGTGAAGGGTCACCCAGGCAGAGGTTTGCTCTGTGGTGGCTGGTGCCACAGTGGATCCTCTGTCTTGCCCTGGGGGCAGCAGAGCTGGTCACCCCCTCAGCTGGCAAACCCAGTGAACATCTCTCAATTCCATTAACCTTGTCTCATTACTGGCACATCTATGGGTTTGGCTTCCTTTTCTTTGTGATATCTGTTTACTGATGTTTGCCATCGGAATTCCCAGCAGACGGGATCAATCCCTGCCCTGGCCATTGGCCCAGTGGCGGCGGTGGGACGGTGGGGTCAGAGCCCGGCAGTAGCTCTCCCGGGGAAGGGGACACGGGGAACCCCGGGTTGATAGCATCCAGCCGCGGGGGCAAGGACGGGAGCGCCGACGGGAGCTGGGGGCATGAGGGGGCCTTTGGAAGTCGGCCCCGCACAGCAGCATCGCACGTTCTAAACTTGAATTTTAAGTATCCCGCCCGTGGAAGTGGGATTAAACCGCACTTGTGAGCCAAAGCAAAGCAAATCGTGGGAGACGCCGGGCGGAGGCACAGACCGTGGGTGACCCAGAGGATTTTGTCTCCCGGCACCTCCGCCGTGCTCCCTTCGCTGCCTCCTACCCGCGCTCACGGCATCACTCACCGCCCACCAAGCCCGCCACGAACTCCTGCAGCTGGACGCTTCCCATGCTGCGCCGCCGAGCCCGTCCCGGGGGGCCGGGGGTCCCCGCCGGGCTGAGGGTCCCCGCGGGCAGCGGTGAGGGGTCCCTGCGCTCCGCGCTCCGCGCTCCGCGATCTCGGCTTCCAAGCGCTGTGACATCACGAACCGCAGCTTAAAGGCGCCGCAGGGGCCGCCGAGACACCGCCCGGCCGGGGCGGGGAGGGTCGCGGTCCAGGCGGGCGTGCCGGCGGCGGCAGCGCCGGGGTTCGTCCGTCGGGCATGGGGGCACCGAGCGCTGCGCATCACCGCGGGGCTGGGGGCAGCGAGCGCTGCGCATCACCGCGGGGCTGGGGGCACCGAGGGCTGCTCATCACCGCGGGGCTGGGGGCACCGAGGGCTGCTCATCACCGCGGGGCTGGGGGCACCGAGGGCTGCTCATCACCGCGGGGCTGGGGGCACCGAGCGCTGCGCATCACCGTGGGGCTGGGGGCACCGGGGAGCGGGAGGAGCAGCATCGCTCCCTGGCCAGGCAACGAGGGACGAGGCTCAGCGCGAAGGGGGGAAGAGGTGGGGGAAGATTATGTACACTTGCAAACTAAAGATGTAAGTACAGAGATAAAGAGTATTACACTCTTAATCAATTGGAAAACATCTCCGTTCCCTTCATTGAAATCCCTGCCTTATCGTTTCAGGAGATATCCCCAATTTCTGTATAATTCTTCTGGGAGATAACCCCTATTTCTGTATTTTGGCAAGCAGTGAACAATTGCTCCCCTACACCATTCCTTCTACATAGTATTTACAATTTTCTTATACATCTATCACATGCTTCTCCATCTGTCCAGTCTCTTCCCAAAGTCAAGATTCCAGATCTGGTTTATTTTCCTTTCATGCAAGACACTCCTTTTCACCCTCCTCAATCATTTTTGTTTACGGTCTTTGAACTGTGCGGCCAGAACCACAAGTGAGAGGAAGGAACCACTCAGCAGAATAAAGATATTTTCTGTTTTGATCTCAAACCCTTTTCTGGGAATTCCTAACATGCCTTTCTGATTGGAGCTGAAGGTTAGGCTGCCTTTCTTGAAATGTGCATACCTGATCTTGAGCCTGGCCTGGCTGTTGTGTCTCCTCTGTGGCACTTCCAAACAGTAAATCCAATGTCTTACACCGGAACAGCACCTGGCCACTCAGTGCAGGACATCCTCACAGTCTCCAACCAGCTCTCCATGTGCTCACCAGCTCCATCAGAAATGTCCTCTTGGGCTGCAGGGGCAGGATTGCTCTGAAAAAGATGTCTTGGCCCCAGCCCATATATCTGACTGAGGTTTATACTACAGCCCGAAGCAAATTTTATTCTGTCTAGGCTAAGTTTCTGCAGATGGCAGTTTCTTGGGTCAGTTTTGGAGGCTTTCTGACAGGATTTGCATCAGGTTTGCTACATTGCCTTCCTGAAATGCAAGATTGGATTTTCTTGAAATCTGTTTTGTCTACATGTTCTGCTAACTGCAGAAAATAGTTCCTGAGCAAGAAATCCTGAATGCCAAAATACCGGCTGAAAATATAAATATTTAATTTTTTTTCTTAAAAAAATTAGTATTTTCATTTCCACTGATAAATTAATATATTCCACATAAAGACCTTAAAACAATGTTCCCTTATGTGCGTGCACATATACACAGGAAACCTTATCACTGAGTTGGCTGAAGGAGGCTTTTGTCTAGAAATTCCCTATAGAAATTTAATATTGTGTGCATGGTTATCAGCTCTGATAATCTATACCTGAAACTTTAGATTTTTCAATGCATATAACAATGCTCATTCTTCATGAGGAAGGTTTTCCTCAAGCACCAGGTCTCTAAGGGATTTTGAGGGGGACTGTGGTCCTGGATAAATGTTGGAGGGAACATATGTGCACAAGCACTGTGGAAACTTGTCAGTTATTTGTTTTCTCAAACTTGCTTTCTTCTTTTTAGAAGAAATATTATTCCACATAAACACTAACACAGAAAAAGGGTTTTGTCCTCATTCTTCATGCACATTTTCTTGCAAGGCCAGAAGAAAAGCTTGCTGAATGAGGTAATTATTCAGATAGCAGCATTAATCATTAATCATATGAATTCTCTTTAACTGTGAGTAACACATTTCCATGCCAAATTCAGAACATCTGCTAAATCAGGGAGAATACTGGACATGGTCTTTGTGCAACACTGAACCTGGAACTGAACCCACACATTATGGAGAGTTTACTATAAACAACACCTGGCTTAGAGGAGGGAGGCAGGGACAGACTGAATGGAGATGCCCTTTCAGCTGTACCTGTGGACACACCCAAGGGTGCAGGACACTCGTGGCTCTTGCTGATGTCAGTGCCCACAAACCCACAGATGATCCCAGTGTGGGCAGGGACCTGTTTGTGTCTTGGACAGTCAATGTTTGCTCAGGCCCTCAGTGCCCTGCTTCTCTGTGGGTTGTGAGGGGGTGTTTGCCCCTAAAGTGTAGTAGCTGCCACTCAAAAAGACTTTATCCTTAGTGCCAGCTGTGGATTGGAAGCAAGTGTATCACTCCCAGCCAGGCTAAGGCAGCTCCCTGGTTATGCACAGGTGAACCTGTGCTGCTGCTGTGGCTCCTTCTGCTGCTTTGAGCACCCTGGCCTTATGAAAGGTGTCGCTGCCCATGTCAGGCAGGTTGGAAGCAGTTTTAATGTCCCATCCAACACAAAGTGTTCTAGAATTCTATTATTCTGTGATTTTTACCACACTGGACTGAGCTGGGACCACTAAAGCAAAGCTACTTTTGGGCAGTGGCACTGGCAGGAGCATCTTTGCTCTCAGAAGTACTTTTCAGCATGCTGCCACATCCTGCCTGCAGGTTGAGAGGCTCGAGGCTCTTATCTCCCCCTGAAGCTGTCAAATACAGTGCTGTTTGTTGAGACCTGTGTACACACCTCCATCGCCCAGCTGGCAGGACATCTCCATTTACCGGTAACACACAGTGGTAACATATGGAAAACTGGGAAGGGATCCATCCTTTCTGCTGCTCTGAGTCCCAGCTTGTAGCTACTCAGAAATGCTGGTCAGAGGGAGATAAGTGTGGTTTCGGTTAGGGATGAGGAATTCTCTTCCTTCTGCCAAGAGGGGGAACAGGGAGATTGTGTCATCCTGAACACTCTGGATGTTCTCCTCCTCAACCACAAACCCTTTTTTTTTTTTTACAGTACCACATTTTCGACCAGTTTACATCCTTTCCAATGCAGGTGTATAATGCTACCAATAAAAGGGAACAAATTTCCCACTGTTTTACCTGGAGCTATGTATTTTCTCTAGGAGAGCATTGCAGTGAAGGAACTGGGACAGACTCAGGAACTTGTGGTAGATTCACACTTAACTGCTCTTGGAATTAAAGAATCAACTCAGCAGGGACAGAGTATGTTAGAAAGGAGTTGTTAATTTCGTACCCATCTGTAAATAATTTCTGGGCTAGGATGCATTTCATTGTAAATTCACTTTCAAATTCCCTTTAAATATTCCCTTAAAATTCCTTTAAAATATTAACCAGTTAGTAACAAATTATGGCTTAAGCTGCTGGACAAGATACAAGTAAAATGACATTAAACCTCACTGCTGAAGCCAGAGTCACTGATATCAGATTCCAATGCTTGGTGTCTCTTTGAGGGGCTGAGTCACATGAGCAGAGCCCAGTAAATTAAAAAGCAATGTACAAACAGCCTGAAGCAATGCGTAAGTGATGATAGGAAGACAACCTCATGGCTATAACAACCAAACAGATACAGGCCGTGGGAAGACATGTCAGGGAGCACATAGGAGAAACAGTTTTCCCTTCCAGGAGCTACCAAACAAGCCTGTTTCTGTAGGCAGCAAAATATGAGTGCTTGCTCTGCAGGAATGTGCATGGCAGATGAATTAGAGGCTACAAACACACCAGAAACAGGCATGGAGGGCCCCACTGTGAACAGCTGCAAAGCTCTTCTCTGCCTTTCCTTGCTCAGGACTTGGGTAGGGTTTACTGGAGGAGAAGCATTCCAGGAAGAATTAGGCAGCGAAGGGAATCTTCTGGTCTTCTAATCATCTGTATCTATATCATCTATATCTATATCAAATCTGTCTATTTTTATGTAGGGAACTCTTACGACAAATGCCTGAAGTAGCTGATTTCCCATTAGAAGGTCTGTCTCCAGACCTACAGGCAAGTCCCAGCTGATGCAATGCCATGGTGCTGCACAGACCTCCTGGGACTGACTGCCCGCAGCCTTCAGCACCGGGCATCTAGCATATCTAACATCTAACATATCCCCCAGATCTCAGCCTGGCTGAGCACCAGCCAGCAGTCAGGGCAGACATTCCACGGGCAGCTCTCAAACACCATCCAACATCTTTTCTTGAGAGCAATGAGCAGCCTTGTCCAATGTACCGAGCTCTTCCTCTGCCACAGTTTCTGGAGAGCAGGAGAAGCAGCAGTGTCTGGAGCCTGGTGAGCTGCAGCCACACTCCCACCCAGGCAAGGCTGGCTGTCCCATAAGCTCAGGAGGTTTTGGCTGAGATGAGCCAGCTCAGCAGGATGTGCTTGAAGCTGAGAGCAGAGCAGTGCTGTAAAAGCCAGCTACAGTATGGCAGAAAAGGTGTTCCGCTCTGTCCTGGCAGGAGGAGACAGCCAGCTGTGACCCATACTCCCTGCTCCCATTGCGCAGGTTCATTTTCTACACAGCAGCTATTGATAAGACGAGGAAAGAACAGGAAGTTTCCCTGGCAGAGGCAGCTGGGCAGGCAACATGTGGTTGTACTGCTAGTGAGCCTGAGTGGGGCACTTTGCCTAAAGCCATGAACAGGTTTCCGAGCTTTGGCTGTTCCATCATGAGCTCGTGGCACTCAGCTCAGCCCTAACATATTTCATGGTCGTGTCCTAGAAACACAGAATGGTTTGGGATGGAAGAGACTTTAAAGATCCTCTCATTCCGCTCTCCTGCCATGGGCAGTGACACATCCCCCTGGACCAGATTGCTCAGGGCTCCATCCAACATGGCCTTGAACACTCCCAAGGATGGGGCATCCACAGCTTCTCTGGGAGCCTGTTACAACCTGTTGCAACCTCACAGTAAAGAATGAGAAGGTCTTGGGAAAAGGGCTGGTGGCCAAGAGGAATCTTCTCAACACTTGGGATAGAATTTATTCCTTTGAGTTTTACATTGCCCTTCCCAGTTCTGTACCTGAGCTGGTCCTGGCAGCTCCCTTGGTGAGGGAGCAGAGAGGTGAGCTGTGGCTCATGATCCAGTGGGAACCTAAGGTCAGGCGTACACATTCCCACTGCAGACATCCACATTTAGGTAAAATAATCCCTGCGCTTGTTTTTCAGGCCTTGTGTCAAGTCAGACACCAGGCAGAGACTCTTCAGGTGAGATGAATTCTGTTGGAGCTCCAGCTCCATGTGATCAAACCCCTTCTGCTGACATGCATTTGCTAAATTCCACATCTGGAATACCAGGAGGTGAATGCACAGTATCTCAGACAAACCCCACTGGCAATGGTAAATTAGAATAAACCCTTCTTTTCAGCTTGTGAAAGCTGGATATCTAACTCTCTAGACAAATATATGGTGAACTGGACCTTGGCTTTTGTAAATCACCTTGAAAATCTCAGTAATGAGATTTACTTGTGAGTAATTAAAATATTCAGTTCTAAAATTAAATTTAAATGTTGTTAGGGGCATGTGTATGTGTTTATGATTGTCTTCAGTGAAAAAGTTTCCTCTGTGTTTACCCCTTCAAACACTCTTCCACCTTTTTTACTATTTTTCCATGGCAGGAAAGGGATTTTATGTAGGTTGCCAGACCCAGCTGGGCTGGGGTAGAAACTCATCATGGGGGGAAGAGGAGCAGACTAATTTTACAGGGTTAACACCCTATTTGCATGGAAACATCTCTGCAATTAATAACACCAGGAAGAGGAATGGCAAACAACACAGGAGATTTCAAAGTGGCAAATACCAATCGTGGTGCTTGAAAGCTGCGGGAAAATTTACATGAGAGAAGCAAACACCACTGCTTTGTGGGCAATGCTTTGATTGAATGGGCACAGTGAGAGAGTTTCTCATTTGTGTTAATTGAGAAACATCCTTTGTTTGTGTTCAGTCTCACTGATTCCCTGCTCACGATGTCCTGTTTAAGCTCCATTAATTCACTGTGGAGTCTATAGGAAGAATTTGTGTTCATCCTTCCTGGAAGGTCTTGCACCATCACTGTAGTGAAAGGAAAAATCAAGACAGCATCAAGCTGAGAAGGGCTTGGATAGGAAAAACCAGCAGAGTGAAGATGGGAAAATGGGGAGCAGAGCCTTGGGTCTGCTGGAGAAATCCTGTTCATCCTTTACAAATCTCTCCACGGGAATTATTTGACATCATAAACAGGCTTCCAGGAAGGTCCCTCCAGAGACTCCTCAAAATCCAGTAAGGTAGGGAAGAGTGCTGCACCTTCAGCTGGGGCTGGATGTGTCCTTGTGCATTTGGTTCCAGGAGCTGCTGAAGGTGAGAGATGCCTCAAGAACAAATGCCTGCTCTTGTCTTCTTTCCCTCAGAGGCATGTGACCTGCCCTGGAACTCACTGAGTTGTGTGGTTAAGAGTTGCCCATCTCCTGGACAGACAGGGAAAGCAAATACTCTGGAGCAAAGAGCCAGGCCTTCTGCTGGGCTTTAATAGAGGGAGGCTGTGACAAAGTATTGCAAAGGAAAAAAACCCAGTCAGTGAAATGCTGGCAAAAGCAGCTTCCCATCACACATGACCCCATTCCCATCCAGGCAGCTGGGTCTCACAGTCTGGGTGCTGTGAAGGGTCACCTCCCTGCACAACATCTCCCACTGGTTTTGGTGTTGCCATGGGACACGGGGATGTCTCAGCACCCATGCCCCACTGCTGGGCTTTACAGCAGGAGCTGGGTCCTTGTGTGCAAATTCTAGAGCTTTTCGCTAGAAGTCTGTGGATCAGAGCCCACATCTGGTCTGAGTGATGCTTCTGTGGTGTCTGCCCAAAGCTCAAGGGAAGGTTTATTCTTCAAAATGTATTATTTTTGCCAGTGGCTCACTCCTGTGCATCCTTGCTGTCATTCTAGAGACATCATCAGTGTGACCACTATCAAAAGGAACTTCTGCAAAAAACTTCAGGTCCAGCCTGGGTATTTGTCACAGATGCAATTCTAATTACCTCGTTGCATATATCAACATTTTTCCTCCAAAACCTATGAAAGCAACAGAAACAATTTGCTGCAATGTATTTCCCACAGCGCCAAGAACCACATTTTGGTACCTGGCAAACGCCAGACCCCCAGGACCTGGACCTGATGATTGATAATATTTGGGCCGACAGTGCCACCAAAAGGAAACGGGATAAACTACCCATCCTACAAATGCCTCCTGACAGTGTTTTTGGAGCAGTTTCCCAGATTGCCCTCCCTCCAGATCTCTGCTTACCCCTTCTTTCGTACATCTGTCTTATTAGAAACACACACAGCCCTCCTGAGGGACCAGGGAAGAGAAATTGATTTAGTCGGGAGGGTCTCTTTTTAGCAGCTAAAGATATTTCCAGCGTTATACAATCATAGAAATTGTTGAATGTTAAATTGCAGTACTTGGAGGAATTTTACTCTCTGTTTTGGAAAACATATTCCCCATATTCTGAAAAATAAAATTTTATTTGCTTGTGGTTAACTGGAGAACAAAACAAAACAAAAAGTTTTGTTTCCAAGCAGGCACTAGGACAAGAAACTAAACATACTAGAGTTTGCCCGGATCTTTAAAGCATCTGTTGCCGTAGCTGACTTTCCTAAAGCCTATCTGATGGGCTTTACATTAGCTGATATCACACCTGCAAGTTTATCTTAGTTTAACGAGAATTCACGGTCTCCATTTATAGAGGAAGATGGTTTAAAATGCCTCTCCGAGGCTGTCTTTTCCCAGCGCTGGCAGCCAGGGAGGCTGCAGAGGGTGCTGTTAACCTGCACACACCAGCGCCAAGACAGACTCTGCACAGCAGGAGAGATCCCTGTCATTCTGGGGGATGTTAAAGAATTTTCCTGCTAGGATATAAATTCAGGCTCTGCACAGACCTGACTGCTACAGCTGCTTCTGAAGACTTTAATTGAATATGACAGAGAAAAGCTGGGTTCTGTTGGCACATCCCACCCAGGTGCCTTGGATTGGTACCTTGGAGAAGGCACTGTCAGTCTGGATATGTAGCAAAGCACGATCTTGCAACTCTTGCTGGGTCTCAGCACACCCTGGGTGTCCCCAGAGTGATGTGTTTGAGGGGGAAACCACCAGAGAAGGGCGTTCAGTGAGACCAGGCTAATTGCTTGGAGCAGAGCAGGAAGGATCAATGAGCTCTGCACAAGCTGTGTTTTCCTTGCTGTGGGGGAAGGATGTATATCCCTATTTCTTTTTAATATGATGATGAGGAAACCACTACTTGGCCTCCCTGCACTGATGAAGTATAAAAATAGTCTTTTATCACTGTCTTAAGGATCTTTGTCTCTTCCCAGCATTTGACAGCACATGCTGTTATTTGTTTTACCAACCTGAAAATGTGCCATTTTTTCCTGAGGAATGGTCCAGGCACAGTTAGGCTGTGTCAGTCCTACCCTTGGGGTGAGAGCTGGAGCTCTCCTGCAGCAGCACATCTCAGGAGTCAGTACTTCACTTTGGTATGATTCAAAACTTCATCTTCTGTTTTCAAAGGCAGCTTCTTCCCTTAAAAAATGATAAAACCAGGCTGTGCTCCGACTACTACCAAATGCTGCTTTCTGCCCTTTCCCTTGATTTTCTGTAGTTCAGAGCAGCATGACTCAGGTTTCAGTGTGGTACTTGCAGGGGACACCAGAACGGGACAGGGATGAGGACACACATGCAGGTGGCAGGTGATGGTGGGGACCATGAGCCCTCTCCAGCCATGGGACATCCTGAGGACCTTTTACAGAACTCAGCAGCTGAGATCATTTTTTCACAATGGCTTTTAAATCCATTTCATTTCAGCATTAAATGCATTTGCCTTCCTCATCATCAACTACACAATTGTTTAAAAAGCTGTTTTCTTCCCTTAAAATTCCTGCCATAGTTTTTCTCCTGGTTGCCCTTGGGTTTCCTCCAACCCTGCCTCTCTAGCAAAGGCAGCTGCAGCTCTTCCACTCCTCCAGACCACCTTGAGGACTGTGATTTTCAGTATTTGGCTCATCACCTATGCACTTATTTTCCGTTCAGTGGGTACACACTAGTGCCAGCTAACAGATGCAACCAACAGACTGGTCTGAGTGGGCCAAAGGTAATGGTGACCTTTCGAGTTGTGACTGTGACATTTTTACAGATGGAATATTTTTACCTGCTCAGATTTTCTGGGCTTATTTTTATTTGTGATTTTTTTTATTTAATAATAATTTCAGCATCATTTTTCCAGCTTTCTGCCTGTCCATATCAGGAGGAGTAACACCTGATTGAATTTTTGTTACTGCTGCTGTGTGAGCATGTAGTGAGGAATAGGAGAGTGAGGGTCCTCCCAAGGGCAGGCTGGGACTGTGCAGGGAGGAGGCAGAAAGCTCCTGCTTCCAGCCTCAGCATCCCCCTCAACAGGGCATGTGGTATCCAGCCTGTCAGCCCTGCCTCTCAAACCACAGGATTTTGCTTGTAAAAGGGCAGAAAAAAAAAAGACAAGAGGGAAAAGATGTTCAGTGAAGGACTTAGAAGAAGCGTCAGAAAACTTGTTCTCAAATTATCCCAAGATCATTCCATCCATTGCTGCTGCTGCTCAGTGGAAAAATCACATAAACACAACTAGTCCAAGCCTGCTGTACATGAAGGCAAGCAGAAACTTTCAGCTTGTTTTATTGTCCCACAGCTGCTTGCATGGAGTTTTCTTCAGTTGGTGTGACCCAAATCTCAGAGCCGTAGGTGCCATGCCTGGATGTGCTGTGACTTCATCCCTGTCCCTTCTCAGGTATCCTGGCTTCATCATCAGATCCCGGGGAGCCCGAAGGGAAATAGCTGCAGCAGGTAGTGCTGTGGCTGCTTGCTGCTATCCCCAAAGTCTCATAGTTACAGCAATTAAGGCAATTAGCAGCACTGGGGCCAGGACTGAGCTACCCAAGCTGCTTCTCTCACTGCAGCTCACCCCAGCTCAGACCCACAGTGTCTGTTGTCTCCTTTTCCTTCTATGAGTCTTTATGTTTTATTAACTTTCAGGAGTTCCATTTGTCCTTGTCTCCATCCCATCTTTCCCTCATGAGACAGCAGCAATGATTACTGAAAAAAACAAAAAAGGTTGTTTGTGCTTTTTCTTCCCAACATTGCTGGTGATTCACAAGTGCCAGGATTTCCCTTTGTTTCTCTGAAGTTTTCAGTAGTTCCTTCCCCTGCCCATTTTGTGTGATAACTCAGTCTGAGAAACATCTGCACCCCATTAAGAACAGCTTTGGGTACATAAAGCTGAATGCAAAGGGTAAAAAAATGTTTGATGGCTGAGTTATGCTCTCTTCCAGGAAGCAATCTGGCAATCGACATGGGGTCCCTGGGGCACCCGAGCTGAAAAACAGCCTCAACCCTTATTTCTAGCACGTCACTGAAGCTACTTACCCTGCTAAAATACTATGCTATGAATCATACCTAGAGCATGAAGAAGCTGATGTCTTCTGTGTCACCTAGCAATGTCAGCTTCTTTTTAAATAAAAATTACTTGGTGAGTGCTATCATGGAGTCATCACCCAGTCACCACCATACCCAGTTTCTGACTGCTACAGAAATCAGCTTCACTCCATAGTTTCTCAAAAGCTGGAACAAACTGAGGCTGGAAATCTGACTTGTTGTCAAGGGCCTTCAGGTAGATCTGATTTTGCTTACTCAGGGTCGATTTGGCAAATGGCCCATCAGACAGCAGGGGGCTTTGAGGTTAATCTTGGCTGTACATCTGAAGTCAGCACAGTGCTTTGCAGGGGCTGCCAGCTCAGTGTGGGACCAGCAGGATACATCTCCATTGCACTCGAGTCATGAGATCCAGCCACCTCCCATGTGTAGTTTTACTCCCCATATGCCTGCCCTGCTTGTTTAAGCATATTCTTTGAAATCTTTCCTTAGGAAATTCTGAACAACCTTCAGTTTTGGTGAGTTTCAGGATTTTCGTGCTCCCTGCTGGTGCATGGTCTTGTTTCTCTCCCAGATGACCAGCATGTTCCCTGAGAGCTTACCTCCCCTTCTCTTTCTGAGACCAAGCAAAGATATAAGTGTTTATCAGCCACTTGAAGATTTAATTTTCCATTTTTGTGATCTTCTAGGACAAGAGGAAACAGCCTCAGGTTGCACAGGGGAGGTTTAGGTTGGCTGTTAAGGAAAATTTCTTCACCAGAAGGGTTGTCAAGTATTGGAACAGGCTTCCTAGGGACGTGATGGAGTCATCACCTCTGCAGGGATTTGAAAGACATGTGGATGTGACACTTAGTGACAGGTTAGTGGTGAATTTGGCAATGCTGGGTTAATGGTTGGACTCGATGATCTCAGACAGCTTTTCCATAAATTACTCTGTGATTCTATTTTGAGGCTGTTTTGACTGTGAAACTCCTGCCATGCCCATTGCTGTCCCCAGATGCTTCTCTGGTGAGCTGATGTGTGATGGGTGAGCTCAAGTGTCCCTCCCTGGGCTGGACATCATGAGCCACATTTCCCAAAGGCTAGGGTATTCCCATTAGTTCCTGAAGAAAACTCATAACTGTGCAAGCAGCATTTTTTTTTTTTTATACAACCTGTTTGTGCTTTCCCTGTGCCCACATGGTTTAACAACTCATTTTGGAAACCTTAAGGTTGAAGTCCCTGTGGGCTGAGGAGTGTTTCAGACACAAAGGCTGACTGTATATCACATCCTCATCCTCTCATTTTCTTAGTCGTTTTATGAACATAATTGCAAGATTCTCCTTCCTATTTTCAAGTGAGAGCACTGCCAAAGAAGCAGTATCCAGCCAGCCACGGTTCAGGCATGTCTGGGGAGGATAATAAAATGTTAAAAAAACAGAAAATGTTTTTGATGGTGCCTGTTGCTACAGCTGACAATGCATTGCTGAGAGCCGGGAGGAGATTCCTCCAAATTTCATAGCCAGGACGTAGATGGATAACTAGGAATAAATCAAGACAGTCGCAGACCAGAGCCAAATGGTTTGCAATGGTGTAGAGAGAGGATCTTCATTTGGGAAACACAGTGATTAATTTGTTTTCATAGAGTAATTACCAATTAATTATTTGGCTAATTATGTTGTGTCATGAATTAGTTATAAACAGACTTCAGCCCAATTATGAGGACTCAACTAGATCGTTTAATTGAATGTTTATGCTTCCAAAAGTGCTTCACAAGACTTTTTTTTAGTAGCTGAACACATATATCTAACTGGAAAATGGCACATGTTTAAATCACTGACAGATAAAGATGCCTTAAATTACACCCTGTTGTAATTAGGAGGCTTTAGTGGTGTATCCATAGCTGAGCTTGACCTCTGTGATAATGCCAGTTGTTTAAGTGTGTAATCATTCCTTTACATCAGATCCTTTTTTTCATGAAAATTTTGTTATCTAAGGGAGTTTTTTAACTTCATCAGATGAGGAGGCCTAAAATAAACATTCTTCTCTATGCTTACACATGACAGCGTTAACAATTGAAAATAAAATTGCACATAATATGCTCTTTCAAAGAATGTCCTCAAAGTTTCTGGAGAAAATACCAGCTGTACATAGCAGACTAGTACTTAGCAGTTCAAGTTATCCCTTGGGAGTACATCTGCCAGATATAAATATTAATGAAACAGAATTGTGACGAGAAGATTAAGATTCGTTAATCATTATTATTAGCCATCATCAGGTGCTAACGGGGCAGCTGCTTGGAGTGAGTCTCCCTCACATTTACCCAGAGCACCCATTCATGAGGATGCCATAAGAGAATGAGCTCTTCAAAGGAAGGGATCAGCACTCTGCTGCCAGAGGAAATGTATTTAGTGAGTAAATACAAAGCTTGGTGGCTGTGAGTTGGGTCCCTGAAAGGATGTGGTGGTACCAGGGGCACAGTCTCTGGTTTAAGGGAAAATACAGCCAGAGGAAACCAGGAAAAGCTGCAGCTCCCATGCTCCAGTGGGATATAGAGGATTTCACAAACTTCCCCATCTGAGGCGTTGTTCAAACACTCTGCAGCTGTCAGACCCTATTGTTAGGTTTATATTGTGTTGGGGTTTTGATGTCTCAGCCATTGCAGAGCTTTGGAGAGGGAAGGAGTTCACTGCCTCCTCCCAGGCAGGTTGGTGTCTATTTTCACAGCTCTGGTCAGCCAGGCAAGCTTAACTCCTTGCTCTCCACCATGCTCCCTTTGCATTCCTTGTGTTGCCAGTTTCCTTCAGGTCTTGCTCCTGCAAGAATTTCCAATTTATCTGTTTGCCTTTAATAATTTTACACAGTACAAGCCACCAGAGAGTGTGCTTACTCCTTGGTGTAATTGCAACAGAAGCAGCTCTGTGCCTCCTCTAGGCTTTGGCATTATCTTTTCTCAGCTAAAAACATAAGAAGGGTGCCCAGGTTCTCCCCAGACCGCCGGCAATGGCCAGTCAGGTAGCTGTGCCCCATGCAGTTATTAAGGCACAGGAGTCAGGGAATGTTTGGAAGGGACCACTGGAACTCATCCAGTCCAACCTCCCTGCTCAAGCAGGGTCCCCTAGTCCACATTAGTCAGGATTGTGTCCAGGTGGCTTTTGATATCTCCAGGGAAGGAGACTCCAGAGCCTCTGTGGGCCAGTGCTCAGTCACCCTCCCAGTACAGAAGTTCTTCCTCATGTACAGGGGTAGGTGTTCAGAAAAGCAGAGCACAGTCATTCCCCCGCACAGTGGATATATTTCAAACAGGAGTTTGGAGGAGTCCACGGCTCAGGTGATCCTGATGTTCAGCTGTCCCTGGGGGCACATTTCCCCATTTATATTTACCAGTAGCAGAAATTAGCCCAAGGACACCAGCCTTGAAAAAAGACTGCAGATTAAAATACATAGCACATGCGTTTTTCCACCTGTGAAACTCTAATGATTGCTGCAGAAGTCAAGGACTACATAATTTGGATCAGGTGCTGGCATTTCTGCCTTGCCCACACCTGCAAATCCCATTAATTTGTGTTCCTGGGAACGGCAAAAGTGCCCCCAGGAGCCCGGGAGGAGTTAATGGGAACTAGTAGCACTGGGGTGGGGACAGATAGATTTATGGGGGATTATACAGGTCAGCAAGCTGTTTGCTTTTTCATCATCCCTTCCCACCTGCATCATTACCTGAGAAAGGGTTGCAGACAGCGCCAGCCTGTGCCCTCACCCCAGCCCACCTTTTCATATTTTGGAGAACAGTTGCTCTGGGCAGCTACCTCACTTGGGTCCAAACATGTTCATTCTGGCGAGTTTAGGATATAGCTCTAGGTAGACACAGAAACACGTCTGTTGTCAGGACAGACTAATGGAATCCATTCCAGGGTCCAGGTGTGACAGAAGCACAGCTGCTTCCCCTCCTGTTGCATCAGCTTCCCTGGGGATAACCAGACCTTTCATCCCTTGCTTCTTCATTCCTTCCTATTTCCATGTGTTCCTGCTGATGATCAGCATTCAGCACAGCCCTCAGGCACCACCTTCAACCTGTCCCTGCTCTACAGAACACAATTCCTCATCTCTGATGTGGTTCCTAAATTGCATGGGCAGAACACTGGATCTGGATTAGGCTGTCCCAGCAGGAGAGCTGTGTTTTTTCCCCATCCTTGGGCTTACCAGTGATGTGCAGGTTCTGCTATTTGCATGGAGGTCTATATTCAAGGTATTCCCTAGTCACTCACCATAAATACAGATCTGAAAGGAAGCCAAGTTGTTTCTTATTAATGACTCATTTGCATTCTTTCCCATCACATTGCTGGGCAGGGATGTTTAAGATATTTAACCTGTTTAAGCTTCTTTGTTTCATGCTGAGTTCTCTTCTGTGAGAGATAAATGCTACTTGCCAAAAGCTACCTTTCTAGCAGAGTTCAAAATAAAGTTCTTAATCATATACATTCACACAATCCAGATTTGAGAGAAGAAGGAGAGCCCAGCTAATCCCAGTCCTTGGCGCAGGGCACGCACCAATACATGTAAATGTTGCGGAGCTAATTTTCTCCCTAAAACAGCATTTAGTGGGGTTCAGGTTTGTATAAGGAATGTGCTGTTCTGTTCCACGTGAGAGACTGGAGGACCAAGCTCCACCTTGCTGAGGCTGGTGGAGTTCTCGAATTGATTTTAGGAACCTTTTGGATCTATTAAAGCCTGCAGTGTTTTTCTAAAAAAAAGTCTCTTGTACATGACTTCAGAGACTAATTCCATGCACTACCATGTCTCTATGGGTCTTTTTTTGACTTTGAAGTAGGTTTTTCCCAAGGAGTACACAGATTAACAAATATTGTGGCTAGAGTCCTTTCCCCCCTTTCCAAATGAAATCTGACATCAACTGTTGAGAAAGAAGAATCTGTGTTATCAGAAATCCCCAAAGACATCTATGATCATCACCACTTCTGTTATTAAAGGGCATATTTTTCCATGGTTTATTTGGTTTGTTATATGAATTAACTTTGTGAATTTTGAGATTAAAAGCTTAAACAGGATCAATGAAGACTACACAGTATGCATCAAAGTAATTGGGGATTGTTTTTCAAACTCTAGAGGACTGTGAGTGTTGAAGTCCTGAAGGTTTAGGCCAGTAATTATGAATTTTTCAAATAGAGAGATGAAAGGAAATACATTATCAGTACACAAGGATGGACCAAACAGTGTGACTGGGACCACTCTTGGGGTGAAGGCACATGATGTCCTCGCTAAGGCAGGAATCTGATCCATGGAGCAGTTTGAGAAAAATCGTTTGTTGCCTATGTACAGGATGTTAACTATGTGGAAAAGTAATAAACTAGCATAAACCTTAGAGGGAAACACAGAAGCTTCCAGCACTGTCCTCCATGCTTTCCTTTTTGCATCTGAGCAAGACTGCATGGAAAATACATTAGAATCATGAGTTTTGCTCAGCTCCAGTTTCAAGATGGCAACATATATTTGCCAGCTTTTGATTAAAATTAGGCTTCTCTGATCCATAAGCATAAAGCTTGTAATATTCTCATCTCCCAAATCCTGATGTTCACTGTTCCCATAAATTATTGAGTACAGCCAATAGAAAGCAGCTAATTTCTATCTAGTAAAAATCAGGCAGATTTGTGGATTTGATACTACATAGTTCAAAGTATTTTAGTATGCCAAATTTATGGAAATGCTGAATTTAATATTCTCAGAACAATCCACACCTGCTTTTCAGACAGAATTCCTTCCCTCCTCTGCCTGATCCCTTGAGTTTGGATAATCTCACTCTATTTTGTATGGCTTTCTTTCAATGTACCCAAGCTGTCAGCCTTCTTTGTGCTTAAAACCAGAAGCTGTTTCATACAGTCTGACTAGTTCATCTAGAATCTGATTTACCTTGTTTTTCAGTGGGAAGGTGGCAGGATGGTACTGAGGTGCCCCTGGGAATGCAGGGATGCAGAAGGCATGCTGGTTTTTCTACTTGTATTCCTGATTCCACGTGGAGCAGCTGTGTGAGAACATTGGGATGAATTTTCACCAGTCTGGCTGACTGCAGGTTTTTTAACATTTTTTAAAAACCTGGGGGTGAGGCTCCACTTCATCCTGAGCAAAAGTGCCTAGAAGAGAGACTGGGATCAAAGTTCCTGTCTGGGAGCTCTGCTGGTTTCCAGCATCCAACCAAAATCCCTTCCCAAGTGGTCAGAAACTACCGAAGTGCAGTGTAAGCAGAAATTATTATTAAAACCCTCATGTACCTTGCATGGCCGTAGCATTCCTGGTCTCAGTGTCACACTTACCACAGGGAAAACTGGTCTACCTATGGAGATGTGAAATACTGAAATGTGATGTGTTTTTCTTCTTCAATCCTTAAAATACACTTTTATTTACACTTAGACACAGCCTGTCAATACACTGTCATACCAGTGTGTAATTACAGAAGCACTTGAAGATTTCCTAAGTGGTTGGAGTAAACTCATCTATTTTGAGCAGATATGGTCTGTGCACAGTGCAGGAATGGGAAAGAGCCGTGTTTCATCAACTCATGTGGTGTCTCGAGGAGGTGACATAGTTGGCAGTAAGGAGAGGACATTGCAAGATTTCACAACTGCAAAGAAAATACTGAGCTGACCCTTTTTGGCTGGATCCTCATCTGGTGTAAATCAGTCAAGATTCACCAATGCCAAAATATTTCTGGATGCTGTTTCCCAGTTTTCCAGCATCAAAACTGATGTTTATAGGAGCTCCTAGTTGCACATATTAAAGTAATCAAGAGTATTTTCATTACTGACTGTGCAAGTGAAATGAAGACACACATAATGGAAATGTGTTCAAAAAATCATATTGACAAAGAATTTAAATAAAAATGTTTTTTTTTCCCTCCTGTGTATGGCTGTTGTGCACAGTAACCAAGTCTAACAGATGCCAGTAATACAATGGAAGGATTGTAGTGAGGGGGAAAGGAAATGTATTTCTCAATCCCAATTGGAAATTCTGTCTCTGTTTAATTCCTCCAAGCATCTTAGATTTAAATAATTCTTTCTTTTTTTCCTATTGGCCGTTTCCCATAGCTGCACATCCCTCGAGTGAGCATCTCGCTTTTGGGATTAGCTACAGAGTAGCACAGCTCTCTTCCTTACCTCTAGATAACGTTTATTGGATTTCCCCAGTTCCTGCTCTGCTTCTTTCTGCTTTCATTACATAGTTTGGGATATCACTTGATATTTTGTTTGAGACAATGAATATGAATATTCTTATTTTATTCAAATTCATGCAGATTTTGATGTTGTCATAGCCTTCAAGAGTTTCTCCTTCATGTCTGCACTCACAAACCCACAGCTTTCTTCTCAGGACACCAAACAGCTGCCACGGGCATTCCAAACATTTGATCCTCCCCTTTGTCCTCTCTCTTTGGTCTCCAGACCTTCTATCCTGGTGAAGGACCCTTTTCTTGGAGCTGGGCCAGTGCAAATCCCTGCCTCTGTCCTGTAGTAAGGGAAGTAGCCACTGAAGGCAAGGCGCTCGTTCAGGTGTGGGAGCTCGCTGGGGCAGGAGGCCAGGGGCAGGCAGAGTGCAGAGCTGCTGGCTCCCAGGAGCTGCTGGGCTGGGGGCTCTTCCTTGCTTGTAAAAGAAATTGTCCTCTTGCTCAACTCCACACTTGGCAGGATGCTCTGGAAAAAACACGTACAGAACCAAGAGCTGAGGTGTCATGCAATGGGATGTCGGTAACAACGCTGCCTCTGGGAGCACAGCAGGCCCCTGCAGCAGTGGGACAGGTCCTGCCCAGAGCCAACAGTGTCCTGCACAGCAGGACAACAAACAGGTTGTTTCAAGGGACAGGGACGTTGCAAGGGCTGCCTCAGGTACCTCTTCCTTGCAGATATCTCTGCTCCTGCCTTGTGCTTTCAGAGCACAAGTCATCATTTTGTTCCTAAAGGCCTAATTTTGAGTAAGAGCTTGATGTGAGATATGCCTACCTCTCTTCTTTCCTTCCTACCCTTTCTAAAACCATTAAAGATGAGTTCACCTGAACCTAATTTGCAGGTATTTAACCCAATTTAACCATGTATGTAATCCATATGTGAGTGGTTGGTCAAGAAATTCTTCAGATGTCCCACAGTGTGGAAAATATCCTGTGGAGGTGGCTGAATAACTCACTTTCTCATTCTGCTTAGTGCTAGCCTTGCCTTCATTGGAGCTTTTTTCTCTTTCTGTGCAGATGTGAGATGATGGGCAGGGGCAGATGTGGGATGTTCTGTAGTAGGGCAGGTACTCAAGGTCCAACACCTGGAAATCTGGGCCAGGCTGCTCATTGCAAAGCAGGAGGCTGGGATTTGAGTCTTCAGGACTGTCTCTGGTCAGAGGGATGTTTTCCAAGACTCCTGGGCGGGATGATGAGGCTGTGGTTTTGTTCTGTCTCCACATCCTGAAATAAATTTTTATTTGATCAAACATGATAAAATTATGCTATCAATGGGCAAGAGCTACAAGCAAAGTCAGTCCCCAGTGTTGATCTGTCCTGCTTTACACCCAAGCCAGCAGAGAGAGAATCAGGCCAGATAAAGACTGAGGATTGTAAGGATTTCACTTTGCCTCTCAGCTCTTCCTTTTGAGTCTTGAAATGTTTTCTCATGTGGTGTTTTCAATTAAATTTAAATACCAGGTTAGTTCCTATAGCCTCAAGCATTCTTTAGTGGTTCACAGAGGAAAAATATGCAGTTTGATGTTTTCTCCTTGTTGATTAAGAAGAGCAATAACAAAACACAAAAACCAAAACCATCCAGTCTTACTACCTGATTTTTCACAGGCTGCCGTTCAGCACTGTGTGAAACCATGGCAGAAAGAGTGTTTTTACCTCATTTGAGGTTAAACTTACATCAAATTTCATGAGCTGCCTTGGAAGATTCCAAGCTGAAGAAAAGGACTCCCACAGGCTTGGGCTATTTGGGGTGATTTATGGTCTCCTGAAAATCTTTGTAGATCAGCAGTGCTTATGAGCATTCTGGAAATGGAAGAGCATTGAAATTTGGGTAGAGGCTGGAAAAAAATACTGTAGAATCCTCCTCTCTTCTGGATATTCTTTTTGAGTTTTCTGTACGACCAAAATGGGCATATGCAATTCAGGTCTTTAAAAAAGTTTGAACTTGAAGTTTCAAATCAGTTCTTGTCATATCTCTGTCTTTATTTGAAAAGCTAATTTAACAGATCACTGCTATTATAAGGCACTATTTTGCTGGGGGAAAATGGTCATCTTGCTGTTACAGGTAAACACAAATATTTTTGCACTAGAAAATTTGTCTGCTTCTTGGCTATTTGCTTCCCTGGTGCTGTTATTTCCCCATCCACATTGACTTTCTCTTGCTTTTTTCTTATCTAAAGCCCTGTCTCCAAGGTTTTTTGCATTTTAAGGATAAATATCTCACTCACTGAACCTACACATTGGGTAAAGTAACTGCCACCCACCTGCTCACCAGGATGAGACAAAGGATATTTTCATAGTTACCACGTAGTCAAGAAGAATCCAAGAAGGGGAAAGCCAGCAGGGAGAGCCTCATTCTCCTGCATCTCTGGCTGCCATGGTGATGGCGTTCTGGGGAAGCATCACAAAGGGAGAACACCACACCCACCCCAGCTCCCTCCTGGCAGAGCTGTCCCTTTCCTCCTCCCCAGTACAGTCGTGTGGACATCCTGGCTTTACTGGGATGTTTGCAGATGGCCTGGCTAATTTCTAAAGAAGCATCACTTGCTTTTATCCCTGCCAGTCAGGTAATAAGCTGCTAATGATGCCTTAGGTTTTAACTTTTGTATTTTTCAAATCCTGCACTGCCCAGTGTAACTCTGAAATTTCCTGTAGCTTGAAGTGCTGNTGTCCATTTTGGAATTCACTGAAGCAAGACCCTCTGGAGCCCAGAGTGTACCTCTGAAGGCCTTTCAAATAAATACCTCCTTTATTCCTTTATTCCTGTCTAGTCTCTGTTTCTCGGTAGCCATTTAAGGCATCACTGAGACAAGCTCTGATAAACCAGAGATCACCTTCCACCACCTCCTTCTTCTCTGATGTGGGGGAGAATGTTTGATGGACTTCCAATCATGTGACCAGCAGCCAAAATGACTCGTTCAAAAGGATAAAATTTAATAGAAATAGCATCAGATTAAAGCTTCTTTTTTCATTTTCATGCTAATTGTCACAAAGACAGTGATAAGTAATGTTCCAATTTATTGCAACATAATCATGGAATCACAGAGTGGTTTGAGTTGGAAGGAACCTTAAAGCTCATCTCATTCCAGCCCCCTGCCATGGGCAGGGACACCTTCCACTAGACCAGGTTGTCACAGCCCTGTCCAACCTGGCCTTGAACACTTCCAGGGATGGGGCAGCCACAGCTTCTCTGAGCAGCCTGTGCCAGGGCCTCAGCACTCTCTGAGTACAAACTTCTTCCTAACTTCAAATCTAAATCTCTCCTTTTTTAGTTTAAAACCTTTCCCCCTTGTCCTATCACTATCAGCTGTGCACGAAGCTGCTCTCCCAGTATCTGCCCTTATAATAGTGCATTTCTGGTTTATAAACATAGAAGAAAGCATGAGAATGCCTCAATTGTGCCTTTTAAGATATTTCTAAGTCATTTATTTCCATACTTTAAAAAAGGAATATATCCTGTAAATATATAGAAACAGACAGACTTAATGATATATCACACTGAAATAGTTATCATGTATTTTCCTCCATTTAAACTTAAAATACATTTTGCTACATTATAGATGATTTTCTTATTACTGCATCAACATGTATGTATTTCAGAGTTTAGCTGGCAAGTGTAATAGAGTAGAGCAACTCCTCGACAACACATTAAAAATGCTCATAAATACCTGGGTAATGGAGAAATTCTGAATAAGATTCATTCCTGCATAGTATTTGATCTATTTACTGAAATTCCAGAGCTTTAAAGCACAGGAATGATTTTGAATGGACTATTATTATTCATCCCATATATTATCCTGGTTGCTGCCTGCAGTAAAAAGTGGTTTATTATAATGTGATTTCTCAGCTGCATCAGTATGATATACCAGCAGCTAATGAAGTGTTCAGGCACCCAAAACCCCAGCATCATTGAAATTCATTACCACGAAGATTCTGCCAGAACTAATTGCTGTCAAGGCTGCTTATGCACGTCTTAGTTTCATTTCACAGAATGACAGAGCTAATGCTGGTACAAAGCAACAGGAACAAACCCCTCCAGCCTGCAGCACACCCCAGCACAGTGCCAGAGATTCCTCCAGAGAGTTGACACTCTGGCAGGGCCAAGAATAGTCTGAGGATTTGGATGTGCTTTTTTACCTTTAAATTGAAATATGGAATTTGTGTGCAGAAGAAATAATGATTGAATATGGGAGTAATGAATAATGGACTGATTTAGGGAAAAAATGGGGAGGTCTCCACTGTGTCCAGTGCACCCTGAATCACTGGGCTTTGGGCAGGGCATGGGCTTTGGGACAGAGAACAACTCAAAGACTCAGACTTGGGATCTGGAGATGAGTGGGCAGGGGTGAGCCCCAGCCCATGGCTGCTGTGGTGTTTCAGGCCCTCCTCACCCCTGAATGCTGAGTTCCCACCTCCAGCTCCTGCTGCCCTTGCAGCCTCCCCTGGCCAAAGCACAGATCCTCCTGTGCCCCCAGATTTATACCCACAGGCTGATGTCCCCACACGTCCTGAGCTGCAAAGGCTCTTTTGCAAAATGAGTACATCTTTAAAGATCCTTTCATGGCAAAAAGCAATAGAATTATTGAATCATTAAGGTTGGAAAAGACCTTCAGGATCATCAAGTCCAACCTTTGACCAAATAATGTGGTGAAGTGCCACATTTACTCATATTTTCAACACTTCCAGGGATGGTGATTCCACCATTTCCCTGGGCAGCCTCTTCCACTCTTTAACCATTCTTCCTGTGAAGAAATTTTTCATAATATCCAATGTGAACCTCCCCTGGTGAAGCTTGAGGCTATTTCCCCTTGTCTTATCTCTAGTTCCCCAGGAGAAGAGGCCAACCCTCACCTTGCCACAACCTCCCTTCGGGTATCTGTAGAGAGCAATAAATGCAATTTTCAGGAAAGGCAGGGAGAGGAAGTTTTGAGCTCAGCAGAAATTTCTGAACACTGGGACTGCCTGAACAGATTTGTTGAACAACTCCATTTACATGCTATTTGCACATTCCTGTTTCAAAAGTCAGCCTACGCGGATTGCTCCTGATACGCCTTGCCAAAATACTTGGGAGTGATCCAAGGGAACGATCTTGACTATTGCAGGTGGGTTGTGGACCCTTGAGAGGTGCTGGAGGTGTCAGGGAGCTCACTAATTATGGCTCATTACAGCATGGAGGGGAAGGATGTTCTCAGCATGGTGAGTTTTGGTGCTTTAGCAGGACACCTTTCCAAACACCTCCTGATGTGGGCAAGGTGAACAACAATGGGGGTTCTCTGTCTCAGCCTCCTGCAGTTACATTTTGCTGCTGAGATCAGTGGAAGCAAAGCTGCCCTTTTGTGGAGACTTTCAGTGTTTTCTGCAATGATTTCCCTGTGACTTCACTTTCTCTGTGACTTGGCCAGTTTGTTTCAACAAAGACAATTTTTATTATCTCTGTGAAAAGTCTGGATGTGCTCGTATGTTGTACTTGCTACATACACATTTTCAAGCATTAGTCATGCCATAACATCTGCTTTTTATTGGTAATTACACTATCCCCATTTTAATAAGAGGTAATTCTTAAATTTCTCATAAAATATACATGACTCCAGGGAAAGAAGGTGAAAGGTTTTGCAAGCCTCTCACAGCCACAAGACCAAAATGAGTCGAAATAAATCCATCCTACGCAGAACTTGTCCAGCCACTCACGACAGCACAACTGGGGATGCTTGTGTGACTCGCCATCCTTTTTCTCCTAATTGTTCATGCTCTGCAGAACAGACCTGTGTAGTCTGTGCACCACAGCCCTGCTGGGTGCTGTTAATGTGCTCAAAAATGAGGACCTGGTCCTAAAATGGCACATATGTGGATACCTCCTGGGTGTAACTCAACTGGAATTAGCATGAAGGGGGTTCTGCAAGATCAGGTCTGAACTGGGAAACAGTAAAAGTTTGTGGGTTGTTTCGAGGTGTTTTAGGCACTTTGGAATTGCAAATAGGTGTATGGATTAATGGACCATAGCTTGTTTGCATTCATATTTATGGTAGACTTAGTATAATAGTGTGCCTGAGAAATGAATAACATCTGAAGCAGAAGAGCAACATCTAGATAAAGAATCATAAAAAAGAATCTTTTGGGGCTCCATTAAAAGCTTCCAGTTTCTCATTTCCCACTGTTTCTCCATAGGCAAGTGCTGCTGTGCTGCTTTGGCCTGTGAGAACTGGGCTTTGCAATTCCATAGCCTGTTTCCAGGGATTTTCCTAGCGATTCTGGGCAAGGAAGGCAGTGACAAATGACACTTTTACAAGGTCATCCCTAAATCTTTGAAAACCAGGGAGCTTTTTCACTGGTTCCTGCCATTCACTGAATGCCAGCAGCCAAGCCCATATGGAGCATTGTGTGCTGAGCTCATTGTCAATGCAAATGCACACAACTAGTTTTGATTAAGAACAAAATAAAGAATTGACTCAATCTGCTTTTTCTTTGTTTGAAATGCTTCAAGCCTCTCATTATCATCAGGGTTTCTTTCAGTGCAGGAAATCGGAATTTCCATAAAATAATGCTGAAAGGCACAGGGTGAAGTCAAAGAACATTTACGTTCCTAACGAATGGAAGGATAAACATGCAAAACAAATTTGGGGACACTCTACTAAACATTTGGGGGCATATTATGGCATGTGGATTGTTGAAATTATTCAATATATATTAAGCAGCCACATACACAAATGGTAAAAGGACAAAGCAGGAGGTTTGAGAGAGGCCATTCCCCTTGCACAGTAACTCACAGCTATCAGAGTGTGATTATTGCATTCAACAGCCAAGGAGAGTTTGCATGTTAGAGTGCCCAAATTGCAATGTTTCCATTTGGGGGTTGGATTAGATGACCTTTAAAGGTCCCTTCCAACCCAAACTATTCTATGATTCTATAATTTATGGGAACAAGGAGCTCCTTCCAATGCAAGGAAGGTCCCATGGCAGCATTTGTAGCCTTGGGGTCACTGAGGTGGGATCAAAAAGACTTTGTGTAACCTCTGTGCTGTGTTTGGAAATGCTGATGCTTGGAGGGATGTGCCAGCCGCTGAGCACAGCCAGCACGCAGGTGGTCCAGCATCGTTTCCCATCCTCAGTGTGTGCTGGATGATTGGAAAATCCTTGTGCCAAGGGAAACTGGAAAGTGGCAATCACATTCTTCTCTCTTTCAACACCCGGATGGATCTGGCCAGAGAGTCCCTTCATTTTTTTATGGGGTTTAATCATAGCCAGGGCTGGCAGTGTTCCTTGCAAATCCAGGTGTTTGGTATTCCCAGTGCAAGCTCTGGCTATCCCGTGTGTGATACTGTAGGGCAGTTTTTCTGGGAAGAGGGAAATAAAGGGAAGGACATTTTTACAAAGGATGACATTAAAGAGCTATATTGCAAAGACAAGCTCTCCAAAATGAGAAAATGGGGGGATTGAAGGTGTTTTTTTCCTATTTCTCTGCATGCCTTATCATGAAAATATCAATAACAAAACCAGCTCCTGATTCCTAGTGTTGCCTGCCTGCCTCCCCTGGGTGGCATGCAGGGGTCAGGTTCCTTCCATGTGGCTGGAGAGAAGGAGAGTTTTGTTCAAGGCACAGCTTTGCAGAGGATAAACTACCTGTGAGCAGTTGAGGGGCTGGCAGGTGGGTGGGTGTTGCTTTACCCTGTTCCCAGGGGACATTACTGGGAAAGAAATTGTCTTTGAGACACTTACAAACATGGCTGTCATTTCCAGAAATATCTTATAAATAAGGAACCAAAAAAATTTCTTAAAATCTATTAAAAGCCTAAAAGTAATAAATATGAGGGAGATTAACCATCCAACTGTCTTTTGGCAAAGTTGGTGATTACTATGTGCTGTCTTAACAGCAAATGTTCCCGGTGTAATGTTTGCTTGCATCACCTGGAACATCCCAGTTGAACCATTGTCCTAAACAACACACAAAATACCCCTTTCCTTTGGTTTGATGACTCAAACAACAGCTCCCAGTTTCTCATGTTGTGGACACAGAAGAGGTCAGAGAGCATGGGATAATCCTAGAGACAGGAGAATATTCCCCACAGGAATGATCCCCATCATTTGGGAGCTGGGGCTGTTGGGGGACCCAAAAGGCAGATTACCGAGTGAGTCTGGGAAAGCTTGGATTGGAAAAAAAAAAAAAAGAAAATTAAAATATATTTTCTTGTGGTTGGTACACTTCAATGAAATATCTCTTTATCTGTGCAGGACAACTCCAAATACAGGAAAAACAGTACAGCTGGCAACATCTGGGAACCAGAAGAAGCGTAAAGCAGAAAGCAGAGACAGAGGATGTGTCAGAGATTGATACCATTAGGTTTCCTGAAAGCAAATCTATCTCTACCTTCATAGTGGTAGGTGGCAGTGGAAAGAAAACTCATTGTGTGTTTAAAAAACAGGTCATCTTCAACAAATGTCACAGAAACCTTGAGTAGACATGAGCAACAGCCCTGGGGGAGTCATTTGTCTTTGCTGTCAAGAGGAAAATTAAGACTCCAGGGGACAGAGAGGCTGGGTTTGATGGATGCTTGAAGCAGAAGGCAAGGGGGTCATCATTCCTGTCCACCAGGGAAACAGGTTCTTCCCCTGGAGAAAAGTGACTTTGTCAGGTGTACACCTGTGGGGAGGAGAGAGGCAATGAGAAGATAAATGGTGGAAAGTCCCTAAAATCTCATTTGGTATTGACAGCAATAACCTCACTCATGAGCTGGGGGATAGTTGTTGCTGCCTGACACATTTGTGGGCAGAGTGGGTTGATGGCTACATCAGCATTGCTCTTACCAGTGCCCATACTGGGTGTTTTGGGGGATTGGTCCCAGTTCTGAGGAGTTTGTAATAACCCATGCAGTTCATGTGCTGCAGCTCCACACCACGGCACAAACCAAATTGCCCTTAGGGGAGGTGGTTGGGAAATTTGCTTCCAAATTCTGATCCTAACGACAAACCTTACATAGATATACCTGGGTACAGCACCTACCTATTAGGAGGACATTCCTGTGATGGATGATGCTATGCAGCTCTGCAGCCCCCAAACCATACTGTGGGACACCCAGCCCTGAGAAGGAAGAGAAAATGAAATTTCTGGTTTAATCAATATACAAGAAAATATTACCTCTTGTGCATCCTTGGAGCTCTTCTATATCAAGCATCTTGTCATCCTCTTAATATACACATATGCAGAGAAGATAACTTGTGATCAATAGCCTCTTGATCCCTGGTCAGCTGTGCAATATGTATTTCTACTCAAAACCAAAATTTGGCTTCTATAAGCAACCTATTTCTATCAGTGAATTTCCATCATGGGGAATCATGCCACTAGTTTTACTAGTGGGTTTTTTTATGTTTTCTAATCAAACTTATTTCATCCATAAAACAGAATCTGGTGATTAATATCCAAGAGATTTCATCTGAGCAATCTGTGTTCTTGGTTTATTAATACAAAGAAATAAGGAAAAAAATTCTGATAATATTTCAATATTGTTACCTGTCAATGCTGGAAAAAAAGCTGCACATACACTCCGAGTCTTGAGGTCACCTTAAATAATATTAAAGGTTTTCAACTTTTTAATTAAGTTAGTTTTTTTGAATTCTTTTTCAGTTTGGGCATTGAAGATGTACTGAAGTCTTTAAAGGTACTTTTCCCTCAGTTGTCACATAATTGTGGGCTGCAGGAGGGGGGAAGCACCACAAATAATGAGACATCCTACTAAGCTGCACAGTTTGGCAGGCAGAGAGTTCTCTAAAGAGACTCAAGGTGTTTATAGACATTTAAACTACGTTAGATCTTAAGGGCTACGGTTTAAATTCTCAGCATCTGCAGCTGTTTCTGAGCAGGTAGAGAAGAAAAGGTACCAGTGACACAGAGGGAGGACTGGAAAAAATTGTCCAGATGCGAATATCAGTCCTTGATCATGGCAGTCACCTCCATCCATTAGTCTCTGGGAAGGGACAAGCTCCTGCTTGGCAGCAAACCTCCTCATGATAGTGTCCTCTTAGAAACATTAAACTTCCACTGCATCCTGTGACATCCAGCCCTGGGAGGGGAGTAAGAAAGGAAATTGCTCTTTTGGTTACCAGCTCCATCACCACCTCTGTGTATGCATGGCAACGACCAGTAGTTCATACTTGATGTGTCTGTTCACCATTCAATTTATTTTAGGAATATATTCTTCACTGAGAAAGCTGACCTAGTGGAAGGTGTCCATGTCCATGGCAGGGGGTGAGAACAAGGTGAGCTTTAAACTTCCTTCCAAACTAAACCCTTCTGGGATTCTGTGATTTGGCGTCTGTGACTGCTTCATCTCAGGGAACAATCCATGGGTGCAGCAGCAATCTGGTCTCACTCAAGTTTCACTCCTTTGCCTCTGGCAAAGTTTTGATGGTGCATCTGGGAACTGGGTCCACTCCTGCCCTCAGGGCAGTCTCAGATCAGCCAGACTGTGGGGTTTTGACTCAGGTGGCCCATCCATACTCACTGTTTACCACAGCAGCAGCTGCAGGCAGCTGTGCTCCTCCAAGTCCTGGTCCTGGTCCTTCTGCAGTTCTCGCATCCCCAGCATGAGGTGTCCCTTCGGAGCAGGCTCAGCCAGCAGAGCAAGGGAGGATGGTCCCAGTAGGACCAGGACAGAGAGCTGAGGGAGATGGATGCAGCATGTCCAGGAAACACATTCCCGGGACGTGACGGCACATCCCAGGGGCCCAGGGGCTGCACTTGTGCTGGGAGGGAAGAACTGGGCTTGCATTCAGGCTCCTGTTCTCACTTGGGATCAGGCTATGAACACATTTTCTAAAGCTACTTCTGTGTTTTTCCCAAACTCCCACCTCAATACTTCCACTGTGATTCTGAAGGGAAAATAATCCATCATCAAGGGTCAGCCTGCAAACTGCTGAGCACCTCTGTCACAGCCAGGATCCCACTTGCCTCACTTGAGTGTGTGCACTCACATCTCCCCATGTCAGGGGAAAAACCTCTATGGAAAAGGGGCGTTTTGTCCCACAGCAGCTAACACGGGGTCCCCAGTGAGCCACAGCATTCCCAAACACCAAGCTAGCACATTAAATAAAGCTCCGGGGACTTGCAAGGAGGATGCTCCCAGGTGCAGCCTCACCAGAGTCCCACCCCACACAAGATAAAGGAGCCAACTTGGATCAGCTGGACACCGCTGGCTGTGTCCTCTCCTTCTCAGCAGGTCCATGGTCACATTTCTCATATCCTGACGAGGGCAGGTAGAGCTGGACCTGAATATCCAGCCTCATTTTAACTGGATATACTTTGCCTGCAGTTGTGTTCACTTTTGCCCTAAAAGGTGCTTATAGGGAAGGAATCAAGTTCACCTGAGCAATGCTCTGGTGAAATTTGGATTCACCTGCCATAATTTCTTGCTCTAGAAACCTGATTTCAGTGTTCACACTTATACAACCCAAGACTGACAAAATCTGCCATTTGTTGTTCTCTGCTGAGCTATACTGGGCAGCATAACCAAACTCTTTAAAAGCATGAAAATGAGATTGTGTGATGGAGCCAAGGCAGAGCATGATCACACCCCAAATGTGATTTGGAAATAAACCATCTAAATGGATGCAGGCTCCCCTTTCATGATGGGCTTGCGAGATTGCAGAGGAGCTCTGGGCCTGGAATTTGCTGCAAGGGAGCTGTGGTTGAATTTCTTATTGTCGCTGTTGTTTTGCAATGCCGTAATAAATGTCGGTGAATTTGTAAATCATAAAAACAAGGACGATGGGTGGGTGCTTTCACTCAAGGACTAGAACAAACACTGTTAGTGTCAGCCCATGCCAGAGAGATTTTCAGTATTATAAATTAAAAACAAGGGGGAAAAAATTAAAAAGCTAAACAAGCAACAGCTGTTTGGAATGGGGCCCTAAACCCAAAATATATAAATGATGTTCAGACACATGCTGAGAGACAGTGACAAGAAAATGCTCAGCACAAGAACTGCAGGGTCATTTATAGGTATTCTGCTCACAGGGCACTGCTTTTGTCCAGCCACAAGAAATAAGTCATTTTCAGTGCTCTCAAGAGGCTTTGATGACCCAACCACTTCCACATCTACCTGTTCTGCACTGGTCAGAGCCCCCTGTGACAACTTTGGAATGTATCCCTGGTGTCTGCACAGGGATGTGGCACAGCCTTGCACAGGATTTCCTAAATGATTAGGAAACATTAAAAACAGCTGAATTAGGAAGGTGTCAATAGAAAATTTAATGTTGGGGATAGCAAACCAGAGGTAGTAAGAGAATAAATATAAAAAGAAAACAGCAACTGCCATAGAAAGCCTTCTATAAGGAGATTGTAGACATATACACTCTCCAAGATGAATTATGAGTATTAGTTTGTTTGGAAAGGTATTTGCCCTTTGGACAGCCATATTTTTGTTTTGAGCTTCAGAAACATAAATTATAGTAATTTAAACCCCAGGCTTACATTTTACTTCAATGACGTAAATGAGCTCCCAACTTTCAAAGGCCAGCTGTCCCTTACAGCAAGAGGTAGCAATTATATAAAATTCTTTTATTGCATGGAGGTATTTTCAGTCCTTTAAGTTTATGTGCCCCAGGTGAAGCAATATAAACAAACTATAGCTGTCACAATTGTGTTAATAATGGAAACTGCATTTGGGAAGTTTTAGGGATAAAACCTATTACTTTATACTGCTGAGGTATCAAACCTTTCCAATGTAAAACAGAAGTGCAGCTGTGTAAGGCGCCGAGGAAGGTTTCTGCAAAGCCAACATTCATAGACTCTTTAGGTGTATAAAGGTAGTGACTTCCAAGCCACAGTCGTTAATCAGAATTGCTGCAAAAAATAAGGTTAAAAATACATTTAAATGTCTCTGGGTTTTTGGTAAACTTCAGATACACAAAGTTAAATCCACCCCTAATCCAGTCTCACCAAAATCCATGATTTTACAGATGTGCTTGTGTTCATGGCTGATGCAGCAATGACATGCCGAGGCATAGCCTGAGTGTGGACACGTCAGACAGTCTGGCTCTTGGCTCAGCAAACTGCTCCTTCAGCCTCAGTGCTGGAGTTTTCTGTCGTGGATTCCTAAACTTCAAAAACACACCAGGCAAAGCAATTGATTGCAACACTGCAGGTATTTGGGTTTGGGTTTTTTTCCCCTAACCTTAGTAGATGAACAGACAAATGCTACAACCTTAGAGAAACTGTTTGAAGGTTCAGAGCCAACAAAAAACACACCAAAAAGTACCAGTGTGACTATAGATGGCTCCAATTTGCTGCCCTGTCCACCCTGAGAGCAGAGCACAGTGCAGCTTCCAAAGGCACATGATGTTTCCAGCTGTGCATGCACCTGGAGCTGAGCTGAGTCTGATCTCCAGCTTGTTGGCTTTGTACAACATCCTGAGCTACATGGAAGACAATAGTTCTGCTCCACAGCAACTTTTAGAAGCAGCTTTCATTCTCCAGTCAGAAATGCTGATTTCCTTTCAGAGTCACAGAATGGTTTGGGTAGAAAGGCATCTTAAAAATCATCTTGTTCCAAACTCCTCACCATGGGCCCCTCCCACTATCCCAGGTTGCTGCAAGCCCCATCCAACCTGGCCTGGAACACTTCCAGGGATGGGACAGCTTCTCTGTCACAGCTTCTCTGGACAGCCTTGTCACAGTGCCTCACCGATCTCACATGGAAGAATTTCTTCCTAATATCCCACCTAATCCTGCCCTCTGTCAGTGTGAAGCCATTCCCCCTTGTCCTGTCACTCAGGCCCTTGTCCAAAGTCCCTCTCCAGCATTCTTGGAGCCCCTTTAGGCACTGGAAGGGGCTCTAAACATCTTCCTGCAGCCTTTTCTTCTCCAGGCTGAACACCCCCAGCTCTCTCATCCTGTCTCTAGAGCACAGGAGCTCCAGTCCAAAACCATTCATATCCACAGAAGTGAGTTCACACTCACCCATGACAGTCAGGGCATTTGCTATCAGTCAAGCAAGGCAAGGCAAAGGTTTGGAGGCAGAGAGGGAAGGTTTGGATGCAGTTCACGTCTCTTGCTTGGTGAACTGACAAAGAGGAGAATTGAACTTCAAAGACTTCCATTACACAGTTGATGACATTTAGGAAGAAAAGGAAAATTATCGCTTTTTAGGAGATTTACAAATGCCATCCATGTCCATGGGTGTAATTTTCCACTGAGGAAAAAGAATTTTAGAAGCAACATATGGACCATGCAGTAAAGAAGTTACCATAGCAACCAGCCTCCTAAAATCCCCATATATGTTCACAGAAACCAAATGCATGTAATAATTATGGCCGCATATCTGAAGTAATTTATGAATTCCATCTTCCTAGCTTTTTTTGTCTATTAAAAGTCTAATTCATGCTTCGAATATCTGCTTACTCTGCTGCTTCTTGAACCTCCACACATTTTGCAACTGAAAGTCAAAAGCATCATAACTGACAGTCACTGACAACAGAGTGAAATCTAATTTAATTAATACAAAATATATGCTATAAGCATAAAAGAATGGTTATAGGACCAGAATGATTTAAGATGTGAGAATACAGCTGAGATTACATTTAAGTTCAGAAAATGTTAGCTGTTAAAAACAAACAGATGAAGGGGTTTGAATGTCAGAAGAATATTTTAAAAACAGGGTGTTTTACTGTGGAGAAGGGAATTTGGGGGTTACAGATCTCCCTTCCCTCTGTGATTCTTGTGTCATGGATTATGCTCTCCCAAGAGCCCTGGTGCTCCCATCACAGTGAGCTCATGGACATTCACTTCTGCCATATTTTGAAATCTCTGGGGGGGTCTTAACAGATTCCATGTCTTGGCACAGCATGCTCCCATATTTCCCTGTGCTCTGGCATTAGGTACCAGAGATATTCCTTGTTGTCTGCTGGATACTCTGCAAATTGAGCAAAGATGGATTTCCTGGATGGGAATCTAGGAATACAAACCCTCTGCTGCTGAGAGTAGATGCAGACATGGAGTCAGTGCCAAGAGATCTCCTGACTGTGGGACAGGAGGCATCAGGTGCACTGACATTTTCTTCCAGATCCTGCTTCCAAAGATGCTGTGAGGAAGCATTTCACCCTTGCTCCTGGGGCAAAAACCTATCCTTTTGGCTGGCCAAAGTGGGGAGAGTTAAACGGAATTAAATGTAAATTTTACAGACTGATGTCACAGTTTACAAGCAGACAGTCCTGAATGTTGAGGTCAGTCCCAGCACCCAGGAGCCCCAAGTGAGGTTCAGGTCCCATTTTGTTCTATCTTCAGCCAGGAAATGAATCAATTAGCTGCATAATAAATGAACAGACTCTCTACCAGTGTTCAGGCTCTCAGTGAGCTTTGACACATGCTCTAACCCAGCAGTGTTAAGCTTAGCCTGTTAAAAGCATTTTTTCATCACACCTGACTCTTGTTCCTGCAGGTGGGAGGCACCTCTGTCTGCGCTGTGCCACAGCCTGCACTCCTGTGTGTGAGATGCTGTGTGCAAACAAGGCTCCTGCTTCCTGCTCGAAACAGTTGGAACTGCCAAGTGAGTACCTGTTTGTCACTGGGCCTTCTCACAGCCCCTCCCTGCCCTGACTGCTGCTCCCCTTCCTGCTCCGAGCATCAGCTGCTGAAGGCTCTGCCAAAGGAGCTGAAATGCAGCCTTGGACAGGTTGGGTGCAGGTTGCCTCACTTCCATCCTATCCCAGCCCTTCCCACTGCTCATTCTTTCACCCTTTCAAAGCAAGTCGAGCAGCTGGTGAGACGTTTGGGAAGAAAAAGGTTCTGCAAATTTCTCTTCTGAGGGAATGCATTGCTAATGCTCTTAAGTGGACTTTTATCCTGCACTGAAAACTGACAGAAAGTTAATAAAATCACATTTCTAAGCCCCTTGAGCACTTGTTCCCAATGAGGGTTATTTCTATCACAAGCTTTAGCTTTCTCCCTCTGGCTAATTTGCAGCAAAGTTGCTCAAGAAAAGACCAAGATATTGTTACATGAGCAAAGATATTTTTCTCCCTGAGTGGAAATCAGCACTGTTAGAGAGCCAGAAGAAGACCTTGGCTGAACTTAAATCCTTTCTTTAGCATGAGTGGATATAAAACTAGCTTTTGCTCAAATGTCATTTCACTCTGGTTGCAGAGGCACTTGATTCTGTCTTGCTCCACCAGAAAATAAAAGGCATCTTTGGACCTTTAATTTATTTACCCATTTTCTACAATGTCTCATGGGTCTGTGACACTTCACTTCTTCCTGCAGTGGAGACTGGGTTTTTTTTAGTTTTGTTCATTTTGTTCTTCTGTTCAGGCAAGAAGGGAGGTCCTCCAAAGCCAGGATGCTCCAAAGTCCATGTCACATCAGGTCCAGAATCACCCTGGACCTCACCTGCTGGGGAGGAGATTTCCATATGTTACCCCAGTGTGACATGCTGAGATTACAGCTGCTGCCTGGCAGGTAAATGAGAAAGAATCCCAAAACTTGGGGATTATGGGAAGATATTCCACCTTTCTGCTTTGCTTGGTGGCCATCTCTGGGAGCCATGGTGCCACACCCCTGGCTCCCAGCCTGGCAGGGGTCACCCTCCCTAACCACATGGTAGGAGTAAGGTGTTGTCCCCAGAGATGACAACAGCTTGTTGCAACAGTTTTTCTAGCTCACAGTAAGTCATAAATAGCAAAACAGATACTTTTAGGAAATCTGGACCCATGTTTGCTGGCTAAGGGAAGGCCACACTTGTCACTCTCAGGGGGATTACAGTTCCACCCTCATCTCATGGAGAATACGCTGTTTTATGGATGATACAAAGTTTGGTAATTATTCCTTTGAAACATCCCTTCTTTTTCCTTCTGGACATAGAATATTCTTCCTGGTGGCTGGACACATAATAATTCTTAATATTTTCCCCATAAAAGTTCACTTTACAGAGGGAACTCCACATGCCTTTAGGACTCTGAGGGTCACCAATCCTGAACAGGGTAGGAACACAGCAGCATTTTAAATTCTGGCAGCAGTGACGAAGAGCCAGCCATAAGCAGGGTGCAATGAGCAGCATCTTAGGGCTGGGTATTTTGTTTCTCATACTGCAACACTTATCTTACATGAAACACAGCGCTCTTGGGTCCTTAGCTTAGCACCCATAAGAAGTAAAGACAAAAATGTGTCTGCACATCCCCATGTTTATTGTGAGAGAGAAACAATTTCGAGACACCAAGGGGTGGAATCTGCACAAGTCCCTCTGACACAGAGCACATGGACTGAAACAGGGGGGACTTTATTGCAGAAGAAATTATTGTACACACAGGGATGTTGGGTTTTTTAAACTCAGGCACCTGAAGATGAGCTCCTTAATCTGCAGGTAGCATGCCAAACGTGAGCTTCAAACATCTTTGCTGTTTTCAGTCCTGCATATCCCATTTTTTCCTGGTGAAGGGGAATGTGCCAAGGCCAATGCTGCAATCTGTGGGTTGTGTGCTGAGAAGGCAGTGTGTGAAACCTGCTGTCTCCTCCTGACCTGCTGGGCAGAGTCTGTCCCTCCTCAGGGCACAGGAGCCTGTGGGTCCAGACTTGCTGGCAGTATCAGGCATGCTGGCACTCACACGGTGCTTCTGTCTCTGCCCAAGGCAGCACAACAACTTATGTCATTGCTCCTGGTTGCTGTTCAGGAAAGGACTTACTTTCCTTTGAAGTGAAACTGAAACACATGCTCAGGTGCCTCCTGGAGGAAAGGCATCTATGCACATGATAAAGGCGAGAAGGTGGCACAACTCCCCTGGCAAAGAACAGGCAACATTCTCACAATCTGCCATCTCGTCCTTGCCAGGCCAATATCACGGTGCCCCAGATCCACAGATTTACCCTCCCAGGCTTGAAGAGAGGCCGTTCATGGGACAAATTCTTGTGACCTTTCCAAAGCTCTCCTCAGGCAAGAGATGCCAGGCTTGAAAAAAGTCATTTGCCGAATGATTTCTTAATGTTTGTGTCTTCAGGGGAAATTTCTCATGCATTTAATTTATTGCAGAAGAAAAGTGGAAACAGGAAAGGCTTTATGATTTTTAAATGTTCTAACATTTATTTTGGTGTTTCAGTTTTTATTACAATTATGCTTGTGACAAAGGAAATTTCTCAAGACCAAGAGCTAATGTTTGCTCTCAGCCACTAATGCATTTTCAATTAATGTCAGAATATACTAAAACTATTCTTTTGCTGCCTCAGAAGGGAAGAAAAGCCTCTGGGACATGAGTGTGCAACATTGTCAGTCCCATTACTTGTGAACATTGCTCAAACACACCTTCCTTTTACTATCCCTTTGCCTTTACTGGGTCATGATTTTCCTCTGTGGAATTTCTCTTGAGCTGGATTTCTCTCTGCAGACTTCTCAGTGAGCACTGTGCAAAAGACACTTAGTTCTCTTTAGGCTGGTGTGTGAGAGGAAATATGTTCTTTTTACTCTGTTCTGATCAGAAATGCTGAATATGCATCTCTTGAAAGACTTATTTTCCTTTCCTGCAACCACACCTATAAGTGCCACATTCCCTGAGCAATCAGAGTGGATCCAGTGATGTGCTACTGATGTCTACACAGAATCACAGAACAGTTTGGGTTGGAAGGGACCTTAACAATCGAACCCCCTGCCAGGGGCAGGGATGACACCCACTAGATCGGATTGCCCACTGCTCCACCATCAGCTGGTCTGGATCTCAGTTCAAGGCTCTGTGTTTTTCCATGAGACATCTGAATCTCAAATAAAATGTTTAATATAGCCACTTAACTCTTGATCCCTGGATTTCCTACCTCAGCGTGGTTAATAGCTTACATCCACTTCTGGCACTATATGATATTTATTATAGCTGTGGAAGTCACGCCAGCCAGTGAATTAGATCACGTTTTGACACTTCCTTGACCTCTGAGCCAGCACAAGCAAAGCAAACAAAATGATTGTTTAGGTGCTGTTCTTTTACCCTTTTGTGTTTCAAGTAGAAAACCTCGCAGGAATTTCAGATCTCAAAAGATAAGTACCAGCGGAGGAAAGATGCTTCTCTGTATTCTGACGTTTCTCTTGTACAATGCTTCCCCAGTCAACACCTTTTACTTAAATCCTTTATTTTCCATCCCAAGAATAGCTTCCTAATGCCTGAGAGGTGCAGCTGGGTTGTGGTTACCTTCTGTCATGGCCGAGGGCAGGCAGCCCCCAGTGCCTGGGGGAGGAGGGATGCGCTGCCCCCCCAGCAGATGTGCAGAGGGCTTTGATCCGGCCGGTGCCGGGATCCGGCAGCCCTGCCCGCGCCGGGATCCGGCAGCCCTGCCCGCCCCCTCCATCTGTGGATCCGGGGCTCTGGGGACGGCGGATGTCAGACCTGGCCACACAACAGACACTGCTCCGCAGAGGGAACGGAAACCCGCGAGTAAACAGCTTCCTCGTGCTGCTCCAGGATCACCTAAAGTATTTTGACCCCTAACATTATAAGTTAAGATGTGATTGTATTAAATACAATGAACACATGTGGTGTTCTCAGAGGTGCAGGATGCAGGCACCACATCTTGACTGAGTTAGGTAGAGCTCGGTGTCTGTACGTGGTGCATTAATTCACAAGCAGCAAGTTGGGAGGGAGCCCTGGACTGGGATGTGCACTTTGATCTGAGCCTCTCTGGTGCTGCAGAGCCATTTGCTGCAGTATATGTCCAGACACATTGGACTTGCAGAGGGTTTTTCCCAGGCATGTGGATTGGGTGGATAGTAGGAGGCAATAACGCTAAAAGCCTTGCATGAGTCCCTTAATGTAGATAAAGAACATAGGGACTAAGAGGGGGATTAAAACAGTCTGAGGGTGGAACAGCCAGGATGAGGAAAATCAGGATGGGGAAAATGTATTTCATCTTGGCAGTAAGACAAATGGATTAATGTAAAAATGCAAGAAAGGCTGCAGTGGGGCACTGAGTGTTTAACTACCCTGGGAGCCTGTGGTAAGCTGCAGCCCTGCATGTGAGGACCACAGACCTGACTGCAGGAACAAGGGGAATGTGTGCCCCCAGTTTACTTTCCCAGATTACAGGCAGGGTTTTTAAAAACTGTTTCATTTAAAAACCCTGCATCCTTTAATCTGTTGTGTTCTGCTTCCTAAAAATATCTTGGATCATTTCATTCACCAACACTCTCAAAGGGGAGACTTGCAGGTGGGGTGAGCAGCCCTTCGTTCCCTGTGTCTGGTGGCAGAGGGTGGGAGCTGTGGGGCTCAGGGAGAGCAGCATTAGTCACCTCCATACCAAGGCCCTTGGAGCTGTTTGCTGTTTGTGAAATGCTGCAACGAGTGTTTGGTTTCTATTGGTGACATAAATCAATCTCACTGCCTTGGCACTACTTCTCCAGAACAAAGAATTCCCAGAAAAAGGGAACCCCACTGCTGGCTTGTATATTACGAATGTGGGATCCTGTTGGCCAAATGGTATTTCCAATACTGAATTTTTCTTCTGCACGATGCAACCAGGATTCTAATGAAAACAACACATGGAAGACCTCAGGATAAGCCCCAGTGTCTGTTGAAGAGCACATAGCTCTGGTCTGAGTCCTAAAGCAAACACAGGCTGGTCTAAAAAAACCATCAAAGGAAAACAAATGTGAGGCAAGAAGGAAAGTCTATAAGTGCCTGCAGATTAATGGCTGTCTTGTCCAGACTGTGGGATTAAATTCCAAGCTTTGCATATGAAGTAGCAACATCTAGGAATGAGAATGGGATTTTGTCCAGAGAAGGGCAATGGAGCTGGGAAAGGGGCTGAAGCTCAAGTCTGATGAAGAGCAGCTGAGGGAAATGAGGGGGCTCAGCCTGGAGAAAAGGAGACTCAAAGGGGACCTTCCTGCTCTCCACAACTCTCTGACAGGAAGGGGAAGCCAGGTGAGAATTGGGCTCTTCTCCCATGTAATGAGAGATAGGACAAGATAAAATGGACTCAAGTTGCACCAGGGGGCATTTAGATTGGATATTTGGGAAAATGTCTTCATGGAAAGAGTATTCAAGCATTGTAACGTGCTGATCAGGGAAGTAGTGGCATCACTGTCCATGGAAGCCTTCAAAAAATATGTAAATGTGGCACTTGGGGGCATGGTTTAGTGATGGCCTTGGCAGTGCTGGGTTGATGTCTGGACTCGATGCTTGAGGGCTTTTCCAGCCTTTCTGGTTCTGTAAGCTGAACGTACGAGCACCATGGAGGGAGCTTTGGTTGTTCCTTTCCCAGCTGAGAATAGAGAGGAGCTGCTGTTCCCTGTGGCTGGGGAGAGCTTCTTCCTATCCCCATTTTGTTGGCTTATGAGCCACAGAGAATTGCATGAACCTTCAAAAAGCCAACCCTAGAGCCCTCCTGCATCTCGGTGCATTGAACAGCTCCCAGCAGAGAAATGAATTCTGAGCATCACAACTAAAATGAGAGAAAACCAAAGCCTCCATTCCTCAAACCAGAGCTCTCTGTGTGGAGGTATGTAAGGAGCAGCCTGTTTCTGCTACTGTGAAGGCTAAGGCAGACCTGGGATAAGGTCTCCACTAATACCATTAAAATATTTTGACAGACTTTAAAGCAAAATTTCTGAAGGGAATAATTCTTTCTTTCAGGTTAGATCACACAAGTGACAAGCTTTTTTTCTCAGCTATAAAACTGAATATTTCCTGTCGTTTTTTGACAGGCAAATTCTATACTGATCACAGGTGATAGAATACAAATATCCAGAAACACGTCCAGGCAGACAGATTAGAAAAAACATGATTTTGGAGGGGGGGATACTGTGCTCAATGGAGAAACCAATGACTGAGGAGAAGAATACTTAAAGAAGAAAGTTTAAAAGCAAGTCCTTAATATGGCAGAAACCTTCCAGCCCAGTTTCACACTGGTCAGTGTGCTGGTGGAACATCTACCCCCTCCCTGCTCCAGCAACATCCTCCCTGATTGCTAATATGGGATTAATTATATCTTTTGGGTCTGATTCCTGCAATTTTTTCAGATGGAAGCGCTAAAGAACTATAAGTGGACAGGAAATAATTTGTTTTGGAGGTTGGAGTTGGTTTTTGTTTCTGCCTGAAAACATCTCTGGCAATGTATGAAGTACATTTCCATTGACATTGGCCATTCAGTACATTCTTATGAGATTTCATCTTGCCTTGTGATATTTGTCAGTTTGCTCCATGGAAAACCATATTTTTGGGCACATTGTAGTAATACCCAAGAATTCAGAGCATGGATTTCAACATCCCCCAGTTGGAAGAATCTTGGAATGACAGCAGAGCTGTTTTCCAGTCTACACAGTAAGCAGCCCTGCTATCCTCCAGGAAACACCTCCCTGCATCCAGCCTGGTTCTGAGTCCATGTGCAGAGCACAGCAGACTTTTAATTTCAATTCTGATTTCTCTGACTGTATTTTCAACTTTTTCCTCTTTCCCATGAAACCCAAAATAAAATTAAAGTACCCAAAAGAAAATAAAAGTGCAAGTGATTTTACTATGAATCCCCGAGGCACCAACCTTTGGAGACTTACCTGAGAAGGGATGAAGAGGCCATCCAAGGATCAGGAGTCAATGCCATGAAATTCAATATTTCTTGGGAACAAGTCTGAAAAACACATAGAGCTGAGTACTGAGTTTAGAACATTGGGATTTATCAGGGCACAGTCACTGGCACCTGGGGCAGACCCTGGTATGGATATGCCAGGGCAGGACCAGGGCTCTGTGGGTTTAGGAATGAGATGCATGTGGGCAGCACCCTCCATGTCACCAACACCACCAGAAAGTGACAAAAAAATGTGCCTTTTTCAAATCTCTCAGAAGAGACATTAGCTCGTCTGATATCTAAATTTATGAGAGTCATAAATATGAGAGTGAGATTCTGAGGGTTTTCTCATCACCCACGTGTGTATTTTCTGACGAAACTTTGAATATCTAAAATAACTAAACATTAAGAGCAGGAAAGTCGATTGAATAGAGACATCCTAGCCTCATTAAAATCTCTCCTGTACCTCTTCTACCCATGAGCTTTAGCACCATATAGCTGCTCTTTTCTTAAAGAAAAAAAAATCTGTTCCCATATTTAGGTTCCTCTCTTCCTGTGAATCATACTCAGATGATTTTTGAAGACCTTTCATTCTCTCTCTGCCTTACATGTTAATCCAAATCTCCTTTTCTAATTACAGTTTTATTCTACAAGAGTCTTTAACATTCGTTTCTAAGTGGCAAAATCAAATCCAGCTCCTCTTGATAAGGAAAACACGTTCCTGGTTGATTGACAAGTTTAATTAAATACCAATATTTTCTTTTAATTGCTAGATTATTACCAAGACAGCAGCTTCAGGGATTATTAAGAATGCACAGGGAAATGGCACCTAAAAGATGAGCTGCAAAACTATTTCAGGTTGGCTGCTTTCCCTTTCCCAGAAGGGACTTTATGTGTTTAATATTACCTGAAGGAGCAGGGTATGGGCAGGGTCTGAGCTCCGATCACATGTGGTTAAGTCCACTGACCTTTCTGTGCTTAACTATGGTTGGAAAAGACCTCAAAGATCATCAAGTCCAATTGTTCCCCCAGCACTGCCAAGTCCACTACTGACCCATGTCCCCAAGCACCACCTCCACACACAGATGTATGGTTAGGATTCCCTTTTCTGCTCCCTTCAGCTGCAGCCCCACTGAGCTGGCTGGGCCTTGGAGCATTTTCAGTTTGCTGAGACACAAGATGTGAGCAGCCAAGCTGTGCCGAGCCTTGGTCTAGATATATCTCTGTTTGCTCTGAAAATTGCAATTCATAACCAAGAGATGGCAGGATGGAAACTGCATTATGAAAAACATCCCATCCACATTCATGGGACTTCTCCATATTACAATGCCCTGCACTGTTGCAACACCATGTTCCTCTCTGGAGAAAGTGGAAAAACCTGGTTATGTGTCTATTGCACCACTGTGTGTACCAATAACAATTATCTTCCCAAAACCACTGAATTTCCAGAGAAAACAGCATGGCTGTCACAGGCCAGGGATTCTCTAATTAATTCCAACTTCATTTGTCATGAATCACTGCTTATTTCAGTTGCAGTCTGCAACTGAAACATGTACATATGTGAAGCCTCATTTTCATGGATTTATTCTCGCCACTGGTTTTGATATATTATTGGTTAACAGTAGGGAAATACAACTGTCTTTTGTTTTTCAGGTAGTAACATTTACTTTGGTAAATTGTTATTACAGAAAATAACCTAACCATAATAAAAGAGGATAATAGTTTTTTCTTTCAACAATCAACTAAGCCCTTCCCCTGTTGTACCAATCTCATCTGTGGGACATGAGTCAGACATTGTTTTTTAAGAAAAAAAGAGGAACAGAGCTGATTCACATGAAAGGTATCATGGTAATGGTCTTGGTGACAGGACAAAGCCCTGAGAGCCAAGTCAGATAAACTTCCCTGGCAACACCTTCCACCGTCCTCCATAAACCAGATAATCTCTGCTCAGTTCAGAAAGCTACTAAATAACTCTGATTCAAAGAGCAATTTCATCCCAAGGCTCCTTATCTTGACAGAGAAGTTGTCGTGATGCCAAATTACTCATCACAGCCTATTAAGATGTCAAAGCTGGAAGTTCTCTTTAATTTGTTTATGCATCTTAGGAAACTGTTTATGGTTTCCCATCTGTTAAAGAAACGCTATTTAATATGTATTAACAGGGCTGTAATTTTCATATGGTCTCTACCATGGCTTTGATGATACGGATGAATGAGATATGTTGAGGGGATTCTGATCACTGATCAAAGAGATGGAGGGCCCTTGATACCTTTCCCAGGCTTCTTTCTGACCAGTCAATTAAAACATCAAGTTTTGATGTACATTGTTCATGAGTTCACTGGAGCAGGACCATTACTGATCACTAAAAGCAAAAAAGCTTGGCTGTCCATCTGGTTCAGCCCAGTATGGACTGGCAGAGAAAATGTCCAAAAATGCCATTCCCTTAAACATGCCTTTGAGATCTACTTCATTTTTTACACACATATTTGAAGGACAACTTAACCAGAGATTTTCAGTTATGATTCTCATTAAGCACCTTCATCAAATTTGCATCAACATTAGTATGTAACTATGATTAGGTATTTATTTAATCTTTTCTTCATTTTCGCAAATGAATTCAATGCTGGCAAACAATTCAGATACTCAAACATTGCAAAACTAAGTGGTCTCCTACTCTCCTTCTGAAATCCTAACATGGCCACAGCCTCTGGGCAGTTTCTCCATGTGAGTATTACCCACAGCTCAGTCCATTCTTTGCCAAGCAAACACCACAGGTCAGAGGTGCTCATGAGACTGTTAAGTCACAATAGCATAAGATAAAATCAAAATCACTTGCCATCAATAGTTTCTACCAAGGGCAGCCTTGACTCGTGCAGTGCAATGTGAGGGATTCCAGCTATAACACTACCATTAAATTGAACAAAAGACATGAGACTGACTCTCTGTGTACATCACAGGCTTTATGTTGGTCCAGAGGCTCAAAATTCAGCTTTCAATTTATGTGATTTATTTTATGATTTATATTCCCCATCCCATAATTCCATTCATGTGCTGCTGTTTTTCTGTTTCATACACACTCTGGGTTGAGCTGTTGAGTATTTTGGAATATGAGCATATGTGACATGCTAATGGGGATGATCTTCATACAACCAAGCTGCTCTTCCTTTTTTCAACAGATTTGATTACTCCTCCAGTATTTCAAACGTCCTTTACATTGCCAAGAAGAGATTGGCTTGAGCATCTCAAGATCCTTTTTCTCACCCAACTTTCCCTTCTTCACTGGCTCCTCAGCTGGCACCTGGGGTGGAAGGTCCCAGAGGATCACTCTGGATCGTGGGCAGCTGCACCCTCTTCCCTCACCCTGGAGCCAACCCCACCTTGCAACCTCCAGGCCAAGGAATGTGCACATGTAGATTGAAGAGGGTTATCCCCACTGAGTGGGATCAAACTCTGAGCTCTGTGCTGCAAGCAGTGTGTGGGTGGGAGTGGTATCTGATCCACTAATTAGTGTCAATTGTTTCATTTCCAACATCCCGTTATTTTACCTGCGTGGTGATTTATTGATGTTAAAAATTTGGGTTGGCAGATGGAGTCTTCCTTGTTGCTGGTAACTGCCAGAAAAGCAGGTAGCTTGTTTCTGGTTTTCAGAGACTTTTTGGGGTTTTTTCTATGGATACCCTTTTTTTTTTTAATATACCTTCCCCTCCTTGTGTCTTTTTTCTTTGCAATTCCTACATTTTGCTTTTTTTTTTTTTCCTAATTTCTGACTTTGGAATGTTTCTATATTTGACTGTCTCTGGTATTTAAACAACTTCCTAATATCCAGGATTTCCTTTGTTCTGTAAATCACCTTTAAAAACCCAGCAATCCCTTGTTATCTCCCCTTGTGTTTTCATTGTTTCATCTATGACAAGCAACATTCAATCCAGAAAGCATTTCAGACCAATTTCAATTTCTGCATGAAAAGAATCCCAATATTTTTTCAAGGCTGAAGCAGGATTTTTGGCAGAGGGAATATTTGTTCTCTCTAGTAACAAGGTGACATGGTGCCAGTTCAGTCTAATTTCATGTAGGGCCAGGAAGGATTCATTGAAATGGCTGCAATATTCATTCAGTATTTCTTTCAGAGAGCGTCCTAAATAAACTGAGAGCTGCATGATGTCCACAGAGCTGTTTTCTTCCTCCCAGGGAAATAGGAGGACTGTGCTTATTCTCACAGGTAGCAACAAAAGAGGCCATCTGCTTGGCTATTTTATAATCAGCTTATTTATCTGCATGTGGGCACTGCAGGAGGCTTCAAACCTGCCCCCTGATGCCCATGGCTGGAGGGAAGCCGCAATGGCTGCACGTTTTTGGGGGCAGGGACCAGGCACCTGGTGGGTTCCTGGGGTGTCCTGTGCAGGGTCAGGAGTCCCCAGGAGCCCTCAGTAGTCCTTGTGGGTCCCTCCCAATGCTATGTTTCTGTGATTCTGTAGTCTGCCCTGAGTGTGCCCCCATGAGCAGCCCCTTTGGCTGCACTCCGAGCTGATGTTATTTGCATGCCTTATTATGTGCAAAAGTCCAGCTGAAAGCCAAAAGGGCAACAGGTGGGGCAAGAAATCAGCCAAGTGGGCACTGCAGAGGAGAGAGATGGGGGCAATGGGTTCTCTTTGCTGCCTTCAGCCTTCGGAGGTGGAAGGAGCCCAGCAGTGACAGTAATTGCAGTAATCAAAGTAAATCACATCTTGCCACTTGCCCACATTATATTTTTCTCCCCATACATGAGAACAGAAATTAATTTTCTGGTTGTGTTTGAAGACAATGATTTCAAAGATTTTACAGGAGGATTAGTTACACATTTCAGCTTTCAGTGCTGGAAATGGAAATTCAGGCCTTTTTGTCAGATTTTGAAGGAGGCTGTGGAGAGCATAAGTCAGAGCAAAAAGGGACCCATGTACATCGGATTGGTGATATCCTTAAATGAGCAATTGTGCTTTGAAGTGCAGTAAGAAAATAGAGATTTTTATCTCAATAAAGTAGGAAGATAATTGCACTCAGAAGCTTTAATCAGCATGCTTCAGATTTAAGCAGATGGATACACAGGGCAAATCTGTGAAGGATGAATTATTTATTTTGGGTACACTAAAACTTTGTCTCTTAAAGGTCATCAAACTTTCAACAGAGTTGACAAAGTCTGCTGCATATGTGAATGAGATTAATCTTCTCATTAGTGAGAGGCAACAATTTCTTTTGAACTTGATATGCCTGGTAGGGGAAAAAACCCCACAGAACGAAATCATTTATGGAAAATACAGCTGAAGAGCATCTGTTTGTCTTACAGCAGTGGTTCTGCCCAATTGCTCAAAAAAAATTCAACTGGAAACCTTAGAGCAGAATAATATGTTCTGTCCAGCAGGCACAAATATTTGACACATCTATCATTCTTAACAGGATTATAAAATTAAAAGCCACCCCAATCAAGCAGCATTTATCAATTAGTGTGATATCCCTGTAGTGGCTAAGGGGTTTTGGTGTCAAAGACAATAAAAGAGTCATTTACACCCTGTACCAGAAATCAGCAGTGAATAAAGAAGAAAGAAATGCCATTTTTCATAATTGGCTTCAATGAGACTGCTCCCTTGGGTGAGCCTGGACACACACAGGAACGGCTTAAAATTATTTACCATACTTTGCATTTAAATCAGACATGGGTCAAAACTGGGCTCCCATCTTAGATTTATCCACCTGGATCCTAACCAGTGGGGCCAAACTTCTATTTCTGAGGTTACATTTTTTCAGACAACACAAGATGGTTGTTTGCAGAGGCCTGGGACCACAGTGACACTGCCAGTCCTCCCAGCTGGAATCTCCAGGGGAATTCCACACTAGTGAACTCGATGTGTGCCCACATGCCAAAGGGGTTTATAGGCAATGGCAACTTAGACTCTTCCAGGCCACCACAGGGACTCAATGGAAGAACTAAAGAGAGAAACTGCATTATTAATGGAGATAAATGATAAGATGAAGGGTCATGCACAGTTAAAATAGTGTGTTGTTCAGTGAAGGATGTCTCCAGTGGGCACAATGTAATATGGGACCACAGATAGGAACACTGAGTAGTTGAATGTATGTGAATATTAAAACTCAGAGATTTGTGTAGGATAGGAAAAAAGCACCTGAGATCCCAGCAGTTACTCAAATGCCACACTGAGTTAATGACACAGACTTGAGTTGAATTTACTCTTGGAGCGGGGCCAGGATAAAATTAATGGTTATTTTTGTGACTTTAATGAGAGCACAGAGTCTTCATTGTGCTCAGCAAACACAAACATTTTAACAAACAATACCTTTTTTTAAATTTAATCAGCCTTACTACCTCAGAGCACAGCATACACATTTCAGTGTAAGTTCCTCTCTACTAGGAAAGTATTTCAAGATGCGCAAAAGTCCCTTTTTTAATCAAGAAGTGAGTGAAATAAAACCCTCAACCATGAGCCAGCTTGCCTTTCATAAATACCTGCTTTGTAATAATTTCTTTAATATAATTGCACAAAAAGTGCTGCAGCAATTTCAAAAACCTGTATCCAACCTAAATGCTGCCATACACACAGCTTTGTCTGAAACCTGACCTTCTAAGAGGAATAGGTCACAGAAGTTTTTGGATTTCGACTTAAATGAAAAGCCCTTGGGCACTTCATTTGCAACAATGTGGTTTAGACAGGGTAAAATCTCACCAAAAACAGCAACAGCCTGAGCACCCCAGAGCCAGGTCAAGCAGCTTGTGATGGTGTGATGCAGTTTGGGGACTTACACACATTCTGATTACTTAAACCAGCCTCAAAATGACAAAGCTGGGAGAGCTTGAAGCATCATTTCCAACGGAAAACTGGTCTGAAAGTTGAATACTGAGCACTCTCCAACCTGGAAATCGCCCAGCTCCATGGCAGGGCATCAGGCAGGGATCTCCCTCACCTCTTACCTGTCCTGTGACTATACAGATTTATTTTCGGCACAAACCTACACCATAAATCCTCCAGTTCAACTTTGAGATGCTGTGCATCTACCAGGACCACAGCAGTAATTAAAAAAAGGAAAGGTCTGCTGCCTACTATCCCAGCATGGTGGCTTTTGCATGGTGAGGGCTGAGCAAAGTGAGGCCATGTTCTGTGCAGGGATTTTCTTTCTCAAGAGAAGATCATAGCCAAACTACCCTGAGAAGAAAAGGGCCTTTGAACAACATACTTAATAAAATTCTAAATTTAAATTTGAACACACGCACAAATCATTTCTGGATGTTTATTTCATTTCACTTTGGGAAAATCCCCCTTCCTTTGGTTAGAATTATTACTGTTTAATGGATACCAGAAGATTTCCTCACTGACATAATTTTTCCCAGGATTTTTCTTCCTTTGTGTGCCTACAGTTTGTCCCTGTTTTGCTCTTCCCAGGAACACGTCCTGTATTCAGTGGGACAAACAACTTGGTGGTTTCTGCAGTTCCCAAAATTTCCAGCCAGGTTGGAGTAGGCAGGGATTTTAGACTGGAGATTAGAACTAAAATAGAGTGGGAAGCAAAGGAGTAAGAGCTAAATGGTTGATATTATTAGCAATTTCTTTGGTATAAGGCACTGCACGTAACAGAGAGTGACTTTACGATTTCTTGGCAGTTTGGAGGTGCCACATTTGCTATGTCTGATGTTCCTATCTTAAAAGAAAAACTGGTGTGAAAGTCAGTGGACTGGGGTGACATCCAGCTCATGATTTCTGGTTGTGTTTTTAGCAGAGGGAAATGTGGCATGTTCCTGGTGTGGGCATGCAGATCCCCCACGCTGGAGAAGAGCTCAGCCCTGGGTAGGGGCTGGGAGCAGGATGCAGTAGCACAGTCCCTATGCCAACAAGGGGCTGGGCTGGGAAGCCACACTGGCTTAATTTATTGCATGGAAGAGGGTCTGGAAAGTGGAAAATTACCCAAGACTGAACAAAGAGGCTCATCTGTAGCCATGGGGACACACAGAGGGGCCAAGCACCACCCAGGATGACTCAGTCAGGAGCAAGGACACACAGAGGAGCTGCTGCAGAGGGGGAGCTGGCTCTGCTCTCGCTGGGGATCCAGCATGGTTAAAGCACGCTGAGCTGGGCAGTGACAGAAACTTCCAGCTGTTCTACAGAGAAGTTATAAGATGTAGAATAAATGTCTGGGACAACCCTAGACAGGTTTGACTCCTATGACTACAGTGTGTGCATCAGTAGTGCCATATTTAGGCACCATAAGGATGCCCAAATTTACCTCAGCCTCACAAATGAGAGCTGTGAGGAGCAAAAGAAACCAAGAGAAGCAGAGGCAGATATGGGAAGCCTGCTGTAACAGCCAGGACCTCTTGTCTCCTTTCATTTAAATGAAGTAATTAACTCGCCTAAGTCCCATCTTCACTTGTCCCATGGAACAGAAAGGACAATCCCACTTACTCCTTAAAAAATAATCTAATACCTTTACCCTTATCTTGGTGTCCTGGTCAACCTCAACATTGTCATAGTATTTCATTGGCTTGCTGGAACTATTTTATTTGTGACTGGTAAATCAGACTTTGGTTTACCAAAGACTTAGTAAACTCCACTTACTACCTGTTTATCATCTGTCTGATACAGTTTTTTAATCAAGAAATTATTTTTAAATCACTTTTTCCTCAAGGTTGTCATTGCTTAAGAGAGGCAGTTTACAAATATATTGTAGTGCAAACACTTGAAAAGCTGGCAATAGGAGATTAACACTCTATAAAGATGAGTAAATGTTTGGGAATCTGTTAAAATGGTAGGAAATGAGGAACTGTGAAGACATGCCCCAGTAGAATCCAGAAATTTGTTCATTGTCTCCTTTCATCCATTTCAGTGAAGCCTCACTGTGCCATGAACCCTTTTGCACTTGCACAGAGCCCCACTGTAGAGGGAGAAATTAGTTTATATGGAATAGGAACCAATTCCCAGCCCTGCTTTGAAGTCAGCCGCTCTCAGAAGCAGCTTCCAGGGCCAGCATCCCTGCAAGCCATTAGAGTACTTGAGATCTGGAGATAATCTTCACTGCCCAGACCCACTCCCGACTTCAAGAAGACTGTGCAAACATCATCTGTTTGATTTTATCTGCTCATTTTCACTTAGGGGGTGCAAGAAAAACAGACACCAAAATAAAGCCTTTCAAAACCTTTCTCTTTTTTTGTGTCGCTACCATCTGAGGCTTACATAAAACTGGATCAGCTTACGTAGAAATCTCAGGCATATACTATATTATGCAGATATGTTATGGAGAACAGCAGCCAAATTTCTACTCTCTGTCAAGCTGATGTAAATCTGATTTTCTGTAACTAAACTGTAGGAGAAAGAAAAATTCTTTGCATGAATGAGCTTTATTTACACAGGCAAACAGTGATAGGACAAGGGGGAACAGTTTTAAACTAAAAGAGGAGAGATTTAGATTAGATGTTAGGAGGAAATTCTTCCCTCAGAGGGTGGAGAGGCTCTGGGCCAGGTTACTCAGAGAAGCTGTGGCTGCCCTGAAACTGTCCAAGGCCAGGTTGGATGGGGCTTGGGGCAATATGGTTTAGTGGAAGGTGTCCTGCAGTGCTGGGTGCAGGGGAGAGGCAGTGCCGTTCCTGCAGCTCCTTTTCTAGGAGATGCATCCCGAAAGCAGGCAAGGAAAGCTGAGGGAAGGGAGAACACGGCAGCCTCACATATCAAAGGGATCTATGAAACGTGTGGAGCTCAGGCACAGGAACCCCTGCCAGGACTGTGATGTCTCCTAAATGACCAGGGTTAGTTGGCTTAGCCCATAACCCACAGCACAGCTCCTTGTCCCGTCTACAAGGCACCAGGATCTCCCCAAGGCTTCAGGGAGCCGGCAGCCCCGGCTGTCAGGGGAGGCACGCTGGCGGAAGGACCACATTTGAAACATATTTCCTTGAAAATGATGATTCCCAAATGGTCTCAAAAGCTTAGAGAAACTCCCACTCCCACCTCTCATGTTCTGACTGTGCTCTCTGGCTTCAGTATGGGCAGCATGGGATGCTGAACTCCTGTGCCTCTTTGCAGGAGCAGGATGAGCCCGGGGAGGACCCAGGCTGGGGGCAGGTCCAGGTGGGGAGGTGGGACAGAGCAGTGGGACCACACTTGAGAAGCCCATGTTTGTAGCACAGCTGCTGAGACACCTCCTCGCTGCAAAGGTGACAGGGAGGAATCCACAGCTGACACATAGATCTTTCTGCTGGAGCATCCCATGCCTTTTCTCAGGCACTGTGACTAATTATGAGAATTAAAAAAAAAATTAAAAACTCACAGATTTTGCCAGAAGATGTTAGACCTAAAACAGCAAAAAAAAAGGTAACCTACCAGGGGACAATTCACATGATCGACCAGTAAAAAATGTTAAACAGCTGTGCCTTAGCATCTGTATTGTGGACTCTGCAAAAAGGAGTAAATGACCAGGACAGAAATTGCCAATTACTCCTCTAGTCAAGCCTATGCCATGCTTCAGGGAAGGAAGAAGTCAAGGACTGGGCAGGCTCCTTTCCTCTCACAGACAGTGGCTAAGGTTGGGATTGGTTAAAAATTTCTACCACATTTGTCTAGAAAGGTGTTGAGTCCAAATGCAGAGCTTCAAGCTCTCTTTGTTCCATCACCCCTCTGCTGATACCTCCTAGATGGACCATCCTGGTGGGGATGTGGTGTTTTGACCTGCCACCAAAGCCATGGCAAGTGCCTGAAATGTTTTTATCTTAAATTACAGAAATTAATACTGGTATCGGTTTGCTTCTTGCATTTGCCCATGTAGGCAAGATGGAAAGGAGTCCAACAATGAGCACTTTAAGCAATCCCAGAAGAAGCTCCTTAATCATAGGAACCTTCATTGCTTCACTGCATCCGGGTCAAATTGCAATCAGTTACAGTTGTTTTTAATTTCTCAGTCTGGAGTAATGAGATTACCCTAGATCCTGTGTTCTCAAACCCTTTTGGTTGTACAGTGGAAATCTAGACTTCCTTAGCCTGATGGCTCAAAATCAAAAGACAACCAACTTCTTCATTTACTTTCACAGTTTTTAAACCCATCTTATGACAGTTAGGGCAAGACTCCTCAATTTCTAACATTTATTATTTGTTTTGCTGCCAGGACAATAGAGAAGAGAAGCTCATGGATCACTGGCTCCTACTGCCTTTATAGACTAAGGCAAACACATTTTTGCAGAACACACTGATGTGACTAAATCTGGGCTATCTTGCCCTCAAAGGGTTTCTTAATGCTGCAATGAATGCCTGGATTTTTCAGAAAACCAATTGCAATTCCCACATGCTGAGGCTGAATCCTGGGTGATGTCGTGTGCAGTGCAGCAGCATCACTCCTGCACAGTCCTGCCCAGGGATGCAGGGACCTCCTCAGTCACGTCCCTCACATTTCTGAGCTCTGCCAACACCTCTTAAAAGAAGGTATTTTTAAGCATCCAAAAGAGGTGAAGGCATATTTACTCCTCACATCCTTCTTTTTCTAATTACAAAAGTAATTAATGCCCTGTCTGCTGAGACACAATTAAGCGAATTTGCTAAAAACTGCACTTTAGGCCTATTTGAGGTGGGATGAATTAATTAAAACACTGAATAAATCCAAACAACAAACAGATACAGAATTCAACCCAAAGCAATCTGAAACACCCAGTAAATGGCTTCTCATTAGCAGTGGGGAGGTTTTTAATCAGAGTTTCCTAAAATGGTTCTCAAAAATAGATTAATATTTTTAAATAACATGTTAATGTTAGCTTGGCAGTATTTCTAAAAAGAAGTATGAGTGTTTCCAAAATCACCTATGTATTTTTTTCAGCATTTCCTAGAAGAAATAGTTTAAAGGTTTAAGTAAAATAAATAAGTACTTCTTTTTCTTTCCTTTTGCAAAGGGAAAAGAAAAGCCTAGTCATTTGAAATGCCTGGAAACAATTTTTTCAGGAATGTTTTAGATCTTTCAGCTAAAAGGAAAAGTTGCTATATCTTCACTCTGACTCTCTCGAGCATATACTTTGATACCATAATTTTAAAAAGTGTCTGAAGAACAGGCTACTGAGGTTGCCTCAAAATCTCAGGTTGCATAAATCAGAGGAGACCCATAAAAAGGGACTCTGTGGTTTGCAGAAGCTGTGAATCTGTCCCATTTTTGCTATAAATACGTGCACCGGAATGTCTCATACACTTCCACATGCTAATGGCAGTGTCGTATTAGTGCGTGAAATCACACTTGTGAGACACAGATTTAAATGTTATTTGGTTAAAAGGATTTTAGAGCAGAGCACATAAGTTTTGAAGGCTTTTTTTGGCTGAAGTATAAGGAAAATGGACAGCCCTTTACACTTTCATTTGTGACTCCTCTGTCAATAGTGACTGGCTGTGGCTTATCACATAATACAGCTGGCAACTTCCCAAACCCCCATGAAACCAACAGAGAAAATCACCATGAACATTTTGGGGCTGGAATTAGGAGTTTTGGTAATGAATATTTTAAGCTCCTTTTGCAGCACTCATTCCCAGTGCAGAAATGGATTTAAAAGACAAGCTGGGGATCCTGACGGGCTCTGACATCACTTGAGCTGTCGTGCTCAGCAAAACCATCTAATTACATGAGTTCTAAAGTCCTGCAAAACCTGCTGTTTCCATGTGTTGAGCTTAGGAGTTAATGCAAGTCTCTTCTTTAGATTATGTCTTGCTTTGCATTTTGTCTGAAGTGCTTTTTGTTGTTCTACCTTTTGATGTATTTAATTAATTAATCCACTTAAGTGCTGTCAGCTTCATGTCAGATGGAGCTCTGTTGGTTGTGAGATGTGCCTGAGTTGTGCTGCTCTGTCCATGAGCAGTGGACAAGGCTGTCTGGGTGTCTGAATTTTGACTGGTTTTCATTATTCCTCTGATCCATTGATATACCGAGGTAGGAGAGCGTTGTGCAGACCTTGGAGATGGCCTCTCCCACAGCACTGCTGATTGCCTTGGTAAACCTGAAATTGAGACTGTATCTGATATCTCACAGGCTTTGGCTTCAATCTCTAATTTTACCAGCAGTTATCCATTTTACATCATCATAATTAAGTTTCTTCATTTTTTCCCCCCCCATTTTGCAGGCTTGAAATTAGGCACCTAAATTGATATGTGGGCTTTTAAAGGCATGGCCTGATTTTCAGAGACCTAAGTACTGCAATCTCCATTACTTATAACTTTAGCACTCCGAAAATGAGTGGCCAATGCTCCTTACTCTGTATTTCCCTCTTGTCTTATTTAAGAGTGAAAGCACTTGAGAAAGGAAATATCTGTCTACTTGTATAACAAAAACTAGTTCAACTTCACCATATCTGCACTGATCGTTCCATACAGCACACATAACCCACATTTACCACATTTGCATAGATTTTTCCATGCCTGATGCCCTGCGCAGCTCCCAAGCCCAGAGCCTGCTTGCTGCAGGTAGGAAAGAGCATTCAGGCTCATGAACCTGCATGCCCCAGTCCCCCTGATAACCCAGAGCTATTGCTCTGTCACAGAGTGTCACCATGAAATAGCAGCGGAACAACTGGGAGTGGGCGAGGTGTTTATGTCTTCTGAGCCTCAAACAAGACCAAAAAAAGAAAATTAACTCAAAATAGAGCTGGAGATGCTCCTCCCACAGAGATGGGAGATGTTCCTCCCTGCAATGTGGGAGTCATCCAAATGAGAGGAAGAGACCCTGCACAAATCTTTAAGGTTGGAACTAATGTCATGTTTCAACTCTGTAATCTAGGACCGTTAAATATTTATACTGTTGGAATAAACACAAAGAAAATTAATACTTGTTCAAATGAAATGGATCAAGCTAGGATGGAGGCTAAAAGCAAAAGAGAACAAAATACTCAAGATGGATTTTCTTTCTCTTTTTATTCTCAGCTCTCCTTCTGCTGATGTGTTATTTCACCCTCAATACCTCTGACAGTACCAGCTGCTTTGATCCCTAAGGCTTATTTGCTCCCTAAGTCAGCAAGTTTGCAATAGCTTAAATAAACTCGGAAAGGTTCAAAGCCCAACAGGAGAGAGAAAATATACTTTTAAAAGACATAAAGTCAGGAAGCCATGTGTTCCTTAATGACTTTCCTGGAGGCATTATCTCTTCTTCCCCCACACTCCTCCTCCTCATCTACCTTCCTTCTGTTTTCTGGCTAAAATTAGACTCTAAGATCTTGTGGAAGTGAACGCATCCTTCCTGTGCAATGGGCCATGATCTTCACTGGAGCCCCTGGTAATACTGGGACTCATTTTCCATCTGTTGGCAAGGGTACTTTTTTGGTCCATTAACAAACAGCAAAACAAAGAAAGCAAAAAGACCAGTTTACACATGATGAATTAATTCCCATCTCCACACTGCTTGTTTCTTGTCTCCAGACACTCCTTTTAAAACACAACAGGTATTTTCTGTGCATGCCAACGTAGTGGAGAGGCTGTGGACAATCAGAACAAGCCCAAGCAAGTTATGGAAACTGCAAGAACTGCTTCTATACAGAGTGTAATTTATTACCTGTTGCATTCTGCTGGTGGCAGGATTATGTCTGTCACAGCCTGAAAGGAGGACTGAGGGGGTGTGACACGAGGAGGATATCACACACATTACAGAGTGTCCTAAAGCTGCACTTGCAAAAAGCAACTGAGTGTAGGTGTGGGGAAGGAGGAACAAATGCACTAGAGATGTATTGGTTTTCTTTGAACATAATGAGGGTTTTGGTCTGTGACAGCAGTGAGATTAAGGCCATGTTTTAACTTGAGTTATGGCCCCTTTTCACTCTCTTTTTGGATAATGATGCAAATACAGCACTTCCATATATTGCAGACTTCTGCTCTTCTCCAGGCTTTCTCAGAAGTCTCATGCTGAGGACATAACCAGACAGCTTTGCCAGGCTCCTGGGACTTCAAATGTCTCAAGCGAGTCTGCACGGTCTTAAAACACAAATTCTCCAATATTGCCAAACTTTGGCATCCCACAAAATGCCAGGGGAGGGTTAACGCTGTGAGAAAGTCAGGACTGTAACTTTCCCACTAAATGAAGGGAAAAAAAGAGTTGAACATTATGTTTGCTGCCACTAGTCAAGCCTGGCGTAAGCTGCTCTCCACTCCCATCTCCTACCCTGCACACAGTGGCAGAGGGACAGGCCTCTGGGCAGCCACAGGCTGGACTGGTGGCACCAAAATTCACACACTGTGTCACCAGTCTGGCAGTGAGATGCCAACAGGCCATCATCTCCCCAAGCCCCTCACCAGCCTCTGCACAACAGGCTCCACTCTCATCTTCCACAATTTGGGAAATCTGGTAGAGATTAAAATAAATTCTACTCATTTTCTCACTAGCAAATCCAGGAAAATTCTTTGTTTTATTTCCTGGCAGAACACGGTTTGTCAAATCATAATTGTTTGCATTTCAAGTAAACTAGTTTTATGGAGAGAGGTTGCTCATATTCCTGAAGGATGATTCCCGTCTCCTTGTTGCTTGAGGAGAGTGGGGAGTCTCTACATCACCTCATCTGGCATCCAGAATTTTGCCATGTAGCCCACACACATTGCTGGCTACTGCTGATTCATTTCAAATATAACTTCTGCTCATCCAGTTTGCATAAAGGAAAAACACTGATGCACAAAGCTTTGCCAGGCAGGGCAGGGAGAGAGACTGGGAGACACAAACCAAACCTTTTCATAATCTACAGAATTTTGCTGCATTTATATCTATCCCTGCTACACCCACTAAGGGAATCTGAAATCGTTACAGTCATGTCCCCATGTGCAGCCTGTCAGATGGTGGAACTAGGTGGTCTTTAAGGTCCTTTCCAGCCCAAGCCATTCTATGATTCTATTCACAAGCATCTTCATCAAAACAGCCTCTGATTAACAACCTTCTGAACATAGAAGTCCATCCCACTCTTTTCCACTAGAAGCAATTCCTGGAGCTGATCTTAATCCCAGGCCTTCCAGCAGTAGAAAGTTACTGTGTATTAGAACCACATGTAAATCTTTGGTAGATCATGTCCAAAAATGCTGGGAACAGCAAACATTCACATTCAACCAGTAGCCACCAATTTTGTTATAAATATTTATATAGGAAAACAGGCACAAAGCTTTGTTTACTGCACAGCAAAGCACTCAAGGAATTTTTTTAAAAGTACATATGTAGCATTTGTTAGCTGAAAATCTGTTCTTGAAGTGACAAATCCTGGGTTTAGTTCCAGTCAGACAGTTTGATTCTCCTGAAGTGAACTCAAGGACTAGCAGCAAAAACAGGTTCTCATGGTCCATTCCCAGTGGTGGCAAAGTAAATGCACTATAGGGTCCCAGTACATATATTAAGTCAAAATGTGACTGCACAGCTCCAGCTTCACCCAGTGTCATTCTTTGGTTTACACAATGTTCACATCACGGTTCTTCAAAGCAGACCAAAAGATCTTCATCAGCAGGACTGTACACTTTCTGATATTTTCATGAGGTGCTTATGCAGAAAAATAATGGTCCAGAACATAAAAGGACCCAGAGCCAGCAGACACTTCCCAGCTTGCATATTTTCCATGTGCACTGCACAGCCTGGCTGCTGGAGCCAACTTTTAGGGTAAACACAGCTCCTCGGAATCCTGTTCCCTCTGGCTTGTGGCACGAGTTTTCCCTCAGGCCAGGGCATTTTGGGTGAAGCAGCCTCCCTTCCTTTGCTGCAGGGCAGGAGGAAAGAGCCTGAGGACTCAGCTTCTGAGTCCAGATTTGTAATGGAGCTGGAGATCAGTCAGTGGGACAGCAGGAAATGGGCACCACCCCAATGACACCGAGTCAAGAATAAATTCTCCCTGATGTCTGTGGCCTCTGTCGGTTTCTCACCCTTTCTCTCAGCCTGTTGGTGAAATAGAAATATTCGTAATTTGTGTTGGGATTTTTTTCCAGGATACTCAAAGAGAAGAGACTGGGCAGCAGATATAATCGGCCTTGCATCCATCACCCAACTAAAGGAGACTAAGGATCGGTGGCCAACCCACAGGTGGACAACTGTTCCTTGAACCATCAACATTTTTCATCTTTTGTGCAGCAAGATGCTTTGGAAGATCCCAGCTTTACCTGCCCAAGCAAAGGGTATGGGTGCATGCTAAAGTAAGGGGTTGAAGCAGCCTGTCCTGGGGGGACAGGGATGTGCTTACAGTCACAGCCAGGGTGACCTGGACAATGCCCTGGAGAATGAGCTGAATCAAGAAATTAGACTTTAATACCTAAAAATTAATGGACAGGGGGATATTTTTTAACCCTTCATTCGTGACAATACAGTGCTTCTTAATGGATGGGTCTCCCCTGAACACAGTTCCCAGGAAACAGCCAAATGAACTCAGTCCTTGGAAAGAGAGGGGAGAACACTGATTAACATCTGATCTCACATAGGGACTGGCTAAAAAAATTAAACATTTTTCCAATGGAGAAAACAATGAACTGTAAAGAACATAAAGTAAGCTGCTGATGATCAAATCTGGAATATTTTACATTATATGTAAGGAGACAAGGTTTGCTAAAGGATTTAACCTTTCCTCAGTACCCTGTCCTACCTACTTACTTTCTCTATTTCCTTCGGATTTCATAATCTTGATAATTTCCTATTTTGGATGCAAAGGAAGAAGTAATAGTCACTTAGGGAAAAGTGTATCAAACGTAGGAGAGGATTTTTTTCACTTCTGCTCCTTAATAACTTTAGGAATGTGGGTAAAACTATTTCTTTCTCTACTTCTGTTACATTAGTGACACATGCAGATTGCAGAGCTCCATTTCCCAGCATCTTTTTACACTGCATGAACTTAAGGCAAGCTTTATTTTGAGATACCCCCAAAACAGTGTTTTATACTGACTGGCATGGGATTAGGTCGTGCTATGAAAAGCTCTTGAGACCCTCAAGCCAGAATAATACCCCAAATCTGAGGCATCACAGTCAGTTACCCTTCCTAACCCTGCAGCCAGTATGGGATTTGGCAGACTTGTTCAGAGAAAACCTTTGAGCATCGAAAAGCAGCATGTAGGAAGGAAAGGAACAGCAGAAACACACAAAGGCATCAAAAGAGAATAAGGAGCTGATGTTTCTTAAAAAGAACCAAAAAGTCTTCAGAGAGTATCCCAGAGAAAGGCGCCCAAGGAGGCACTGAGCAGGATAGGAGCAAGCCATGGACTGCCTCCTTTCTCCTGTCAGAGGCAGCAGGGCAGAACTGGAAGGAAAGGGAGTCCCTCATAGTGTGCTTGAAAGTAAAACCCATAAGATTAATTCCCACCCATGTAAGAAAGAACTCCCTCTCTCTCCTTGCATCATTCTGTAGGGAGTTTTTCCATCAGGAATACATACTAATCCTCAATATTGCCAGTCAAAGGAGGGTGTTAGAGTAAGGAAAGCTCAAACTGGACTCAGCTCCCATCCTAAGCCAAACCTTGGTGCAGAGGGACTGCATCCACTGGATGCCACTGCTCAGTCTAACTCCTGGGGACCATCCCAGCCCCCCATAATCCCCTCGGAGCAAACTCAGAGCTTTGTCCTTGTCCCACCTGGCAGTGGCCCACCAGCACCCACTGACCACCTCAAATGCTCCTCACAGATAAAAAGGGAAGGGCTCTTTCCTTACTCTCCCCACAGGTCTTTAGTAGCAGTGGCACAGCAGGAGCCACAGGGAAACATTCAGTGTGTGCCTTCAAAGCAAAATGTACAGTTGCTGGGTAATTCAGTGAGTCTTGGCCTGATTCCTGACAAATGAGATCTGGCCAAGTCCTTCCATGGTGGCAACAAATTGTTAATGAAAGAATTATATCAACAGCTCTCAGGTTGTCGCCTTTATTTATACTAGAATCTGGTAATAGGCACAATTACAGTAGATTAACTTTGGCATAGCTTTAGCATGAAAACAACGTATCAAGGCCAAATTTTACTCCAAGTATAATATATCTATTGCCCTGTGTTTCTATTTATTTTGCTTGGACTGCCAAACTTTGATTCAAAGAACATAATTACAGCATAACTTGCTGCTAGGTTTTTTCAAGACTATCTTATTCACTTGAAGGGAAAGTAAGTTTACTTCTCATTGAGTTTCACTATGAAGGTTAATTTTCTTTGAGTTAAAGGAGTTTGGTTTTTGACTTGATTTCTATGCATTTGGGGCAACCAACACAGCTGTGAAAACATAATTGTTCTTAAAAATTTCGGGATGCTCATCCTCATTTTCAAAATTGCTCACTCTTCTGTGTGCTTTCCTAATTTCAGCTCGCTGAAGCGGCCGCTGATTAGCAACCACAGGTGCAATCCTTTTGGACTGTTCGTTACCTGGAACTCAAGCATTTCCAGCCACATTCTGCACTGCAGAAAATAGCCTAATTAGAGGCAAAAAGCTGATCTGTTAAAATAGCAGAGGGACCAGCTAGAGCAGCAGGGAGAGTTATTTGCCCCATCAGAGTCAAGGGGAAATTTATCCTTACGTTAGCAGGGATAGGGAGCAGGGAGATGCAGAGGACGTGCAGGTCTGTAGACCCACAGTGTCAGGAGTGAAAGATTGGCAGTAACCTGTTATTTATGAGCAATTAATATAACTAATAATTGTACAGCAGTGGCATCCCCAGGACCTAACCCCCCTACAGCCTCGGGACAGGACAGAGGCTTTTCTCTGTGAATACACAGGAGTGAATTGATGCCCCTGTGCAGGTGCTGAGGCTTTGGGGGACACACCAGTGAGGCACAGGGCAATGTCCAGAGCTGTGGCTGTAATGAGCCACATAAATCATCCCTAACCCCTGAGCCAGCCAGCCTGTGTGGGGGACAGCGAGCTGGCCCATGCTGCTGTGGCTGCTGGAGAAAGGCTTCGGGTTGCAGTGAGCACAAATGGCTCTTTCACACGTCTCACCAGATGTTACTCATTTTCTCCTCATCTGACTTTAAGATTTGGCTCCATTCTTTCCCTTTTCCCAAAGCCCATCAGTTGTCCTAGAAACCTCTCCCGGCTCCTCCACGGGCAATGGGCTATCCCAGTGTTTGGCAGGGGCCAGCCCATCTGCAGGCATCCCACTCCTCCAAGTCCTCATCCGGATTGCTTCTGTCTTCCCCACTGAACCTCGCCTCATGCACTGGCCATTTCCGCTGCTCCACTGCGCATGGTGTTATTCATCAAGGTGCTTGTCCTCCTGCACAGCCACGAGCTCTCCAAAATACTTAAAAACATTTGCAAAATTTGGATGGAGGATAGGAATAGCAAGCGGGACCAGATGTTCACTGGGAGAGACTAACACTGCACCACCATAACACAGTGTCCAAGGCTCACCCCTGGACCACAGGAGGATGGAGAGCAGCCAGCAGGGACAGTGCAGCTGGTCCTGGGATGGAGATGGACAAGGGCATCCTCTGCACAGCCCTGACAGCCACACAGCTTTGGCTGAACAGTTGTCCACATGAGTAGGAGTCTGTAATTCACAATTTACTTTCCCATAAACCATCTTTTGATTTCTTCTAAGGATCCCAGAAAAAAGCCCAAAAGGCCTCAATAGATGCTTCAAATTTTTTGCCATGTTGATAGCTTAAGCTGTATGGCACTTTGCAAAGGGAAAAGATACTATGAGCAAATTCTTAGAAATGTATTGCTGACAGTACATGTGTGTGTGGTTTAGCTCAATTCTATATACCAGTTGTGCACCACATGACAATCTATAACTCAAGAAAAATAACATTTCCTATGGATTCTGCTTCTTATATTAAGCACACAGATCACCCAAAGTCACCTGTCACCACCAGGAGGAATTGACTTAAAATAAATCATCAGTGAGAGCTGCAGTGCTCAGACTGAGAGCGCAGGGTGGGTGGAAGAAGATCTGATTCCTCTTGATTCAGGGAGCAAATGTTTTCCTGCCTTGGTGCTTGGACCCGCCATGCTCCTCATGAGCAAAGTGAGGGGATCTTCCCAGCCTGTAGCATCCCAAGCACATTCTCAGCAATCCACAATTTCATGAGATATCCTGAGATGAAAATAAACTCCACAGTAGGGTGTGTTCAAGGAAAATACAATTAAATGTTAACATGGAAGGAGGAAAACATTCATACAAAGTACATGTTTTACTCCAGCTCTACAGCTCTAAGTTCTCCAGAGGCAAGTTGAGAAAAGCCTTGGGATCCAAACTAGTAAAATAAAATCAATCAGAACCACAGTTAATCAATATATAACTCAAGTTTGCAAACTTTCACATGGAGGGAGACGCTTACAAAGTCACTTTGTTATTGCTACACACTTGTATGAACGAGAAAAGTACAACACAAGAATATCTTCAGGTAATCAAAACCCAGCTGTCAGAACTAAAAGCTGTGTCCACTGCTGTGTCCAGCCGTGATTTATTTCTCTCTGGGAAGAGATGTGTGGTGATCCTCAACACCAGAAATGTGCCCACCAATTACTGGATTTATGAGCATGCCTCCATGCCATCAGGAACCCTGCAGTCAGCAGGGAGGGACAGCACATCCTGCTTTCACCTCTGCCATATTTTAACACGGAAAACACTCAGCAATAACTTGTGACTGTCATCTAAAGAAAAGTTGTATTTCACAAGCAGGGTAGTAGATGTTGGCCATACTCCAACCCAGAAATTAGGAATGTATGGAAGGTGAGCAGAGCCACATACATGTTCAGAAAATTGCCATACACCTGCTTTGCTCCAAAATCACCGTTTTTTGATGGCAAGCCTCAGATCTGCTATTGTCTACAGAAACTCAAAGAGTCATAGAATCATTAAGGTTGGAAAAGACCTCCAAGATCATTAAATCCAACCTTTGACTGAATAGCCCCATGCCCACTAAACCATACTGCAAAAGGCCACATTTACTCATTTTTAGAACACTTCCAGGGATGTTGATTTCACCACTTCTCTGGGCAGCCTCTTCCAATGTTTAACCACTCTTTCAGTGAAGAAACTTTCCCTAATACCCAACCTGAACCTCCCCTGGTGCAACTTGAGGCCATTTCCCCATGTCCTCTCTCTGGTTGCCTGGGAGAAGAGACCAATTCCCACCTGACCAATTCCCTTTCCGGCAGTTCTGGAGCCCAACTGGCTCTCGCATGAGCCTTCCTTTTCTTGAGACTAAACAACTCCATCTCCCTCAGCCCCTTCCCACAGGGTTTATGCTCCAGACCCTTCATCACCTGATCATATCCCATCCCGTTACGGCACCAAGGCACATTTTTGTGCGGAAGCACTTCCTGCCATCCCTGCGGATGCGGCACAGGCAGCTGCAGCCCAGCGCAGGGAAACGCTGCCGGAGCACTTGGTCTCCAAACTAAATGAATTAAAAGGGAATGATTTCCCCAAACAGAGGCTGGGGGGAACCATCAGAAACAAATTAAAATCAAAACAACTTTTCAGCAGGAAACAATGGAACAGATGGAATAATATTTATAACTGGAAACTGCTAAATGTGCCAATTAATTTTGAAGGGGCTTAAGTGGATTAAGCACTTTTTTACTGGAAAATATGAAGTAGGAGTCATGAATCACAGCAATACCTTCAGCATTGTCAATGTATTCTTCTGGAAGCCTGTTCAGAAATCAAAGGAAAAAACAAATCTGAAAATTCTCAAATTGAACAAAAATGTTTCTGTTGCATAAATAATATCAATGTCCCCATTACCATGCCTAGAAGTATTAGGGGGAGGCAAAAATTAAACTAATGTTTTCACACATCAAGTTGGTCATTTTTGTCTGAACCAGAAAAGCATTTGACTGGGGCCAAAATTAGCCAGGTAAGCATTTTGTGATGCTCAAAGCACAGAAAGATTTTTGAGGTCATTTGTATGTTGAAAGTTGTACAGATGATTAAACGCTCAGACAGACCAGTGTGTAATCCAACCCTGCTACCACATAGAGGTAGTATTATTAAAAGTAGGAAATTAGTGTGCATCTTTATTGGTTTATTTTAACACAAGAACATGGAAGTCCTTTCCCACAAAAATGTGTAATGTTTTAAAAATATTCATTCTACGCTAGGACATGGAGTAAAACATGAATAAAAAATATGTAATAATCCAATTCAATTTTAGGAGCACTTAGGGTGTGGGTTTTTTAGTATTTTTACATGCTTGCTTAGAAAACTTTTATCCACATTGCTTCCTGCCAGAAAGAGAGTTGAGAAGTGCCTTTCCAATAAGGCTAAGAAATCAATTTAATTTTTCCAAAAGGAAATTAAAAATACTTCACAGCACTGAAATTTGCCCATTGCAAATATTGATTTTACAAAGGGACATTCTCCTTCACAAAACTATCCAGAAACATTCTGCTCAGCTCCACTTATCATCATTGCCTTCCCTTCCTTTCGCATTTTATATAACACTTCATGTTTTCTTACACAAAATTGTCCTGTTCCTCCCAAAATAGTGCTATGTTTAGAGAGGTTATAAGGAGTTACTAATAAAATTGTGGTTATTTAAAGAGTACAAGATAAATATGACACACACGCTTTCACAAATAGAAAGCAGCTGGAAGAAAACTAACAGTGTCAGGGTTATGTGTAAACTCCATTTTCCTATCAAAAATTATGGAAACACAAAAAGAACTGAGAAAAAGTCACTGTTTGCTCAAACTTAGACTTACTGCTGCTAACTCTGGATATGGCTCATCCAAGAGACAAATTGCTTCATGTCTCCAGGCTTTGATATTCTGATCTCAGCAAGAAAGTTTCTGATTTCTTCCTCAGCAGCTTGAATGTATTTTCTTTGGCAGTTCCATTGCAATTGTGAAAGTATTTTGTCCCTAAATGTGTGCAAGTTTTCTTTTCCACTAAGTGGCCCAAACCCCTGAGATTTTGACCTGTTTATACATACTGAACAGTTGCTCAGTGGGAACTTTGACTCCATGAGGAACCCAAGATAACACTTTTCACACAAGAGTGTGGTGGTAGTTGGGCTATCTCTGCACAGTCCTTAAACAGGAAATGAGGGGGGACACCTCCAAAAACTGATCCATCCTAAAAAAGTTATTTGGTTTGGAAGGAGGGGAAGAGGACATTAGTTCAGTCTTACCTTGTTCATTCTCACCTGAGGACAGCCCTGAGTTCCAAACGTTGCCAGCATGCATCAGCCACAGAAGCCATCCTTGTGGAAAGGGTTAAAAAACCCCTCAAGTAATGAGACACGAGCTGCCTCAGGGCCCTTCAGCTGTTGAAGTGCAGGTGTCACTTATGGAAACCTCACAAAACACAATCTTTTCCCTACCACCAATACTGAAGCCCACAAGGAATTACTCTCACACTTACAACCAGATGCTGCAATCAACTGCACTCAGAGAGTGGGGGGAAGGATCCAACTCCTCTACAGTTTGCCTTTCCTCAGGCCGAGGACACTGGGGACACTGTGCACTCTGGGTGACGCTGGCCATGCTGGAGCAGCACCAAGGATGCCAAAGGAGGAGATGCCCACCTGTCTCGTACAGAAAGAGGGAGTCCATAAAGTAAAAGCCAGTTTGCTCTTACTTATGGACTCCATCAGCAGCCAAATCCATTTTGTCCTATCTCTTCCTTGCTTATTAAATATTTGACTATTAACTCTCAATGCCTCGACTATAAGACTTTGTTTTAAATTTAAACATAGCTCAGGTTCAGGAAACTCTGGCAGCATGGGACATTGCCCATCACCTGCTTTCTCTGGGTCATGCCCTGTTTCCTCTGCCCTCCTTCAAGCGGTGGGTGAGGCTGCAACATGTGTTTAAACCCCAGAGGTTTAAGTATTGCTCAGGGGCTGCATCACTGCGTATGACCCCACTGAGCAATCCAACCTTTTACCCTGTCCCTGGGCATCAGGCACAGCAGGTGCTGACCTGGGAAGGTAGAACACGGTTCAACAGTGTCGCATCTATACATCCATCACAGGTACTTTCTGGACCTTTAACTGGGACTAACATCACTGATAACCAATAATCCCATTTTCACAGGTCAGTACACTTCCATTTCCAGCCCATTTATACTCCTGTGCCCATGACTTCTCTCAGTTATGTATGGACCAAGTACAAAGTTGAAACAAATCTTTTCAGTTAAAGCAAGCTGGATATTGTGTGCCCCGTGCCCCTGTATTACAAAAGGCAATTCTGTACTCCTCCTGTACTGCTCCTGGCTCAGCCTTACTCCTGGGTGCTTGGGGAAAGGTGAACCATCTCAAGCCCAGGATTTCAACCACAAAATCTTTGGACCTGCTCACAGATGTCCAGAGGAGCAACCCTGCGTGTAATGTTCAAACACTCCAGAAAAATGTCTTGTCTTTCCATATCAGTATCTCCTCACTGGGCAAAGTATAAAACAGCAGATTTCACAGGAATGAAGGAATTACTCTGGTTGAAAAGGGTAATAATATCCATCACCATAAGCTAAGATTCAAGCTGACATTGTTGCAAAGGCAATAAGACATGAGCTGTTTCCAGGCCACATTTCTTAACCCAAACACACAGCAAGGAGCATGGTGAGGAAGAGGAGGAGAAGCTGAAGATGCCCTTCACCCTTTTCCGCTGTGTGGTGCCCACAAGATGGGTGTTCCCAGTCCTTTGCTCACATCATTCCCTGTTTTAAAGGACAAATCCACCACAGAAGCCATGAGTACATGGAGAGAAACAAAGCAACATGATACTCATTTGGCTCAGTCCCTGGAGAGGCTGTGTTTTACTAAATTAATAATCTAGTTAGATCTGTTCAGCTTCAGCTTCTTAAGAAACTAATCCAGACAAGCCGAGAAGTACTAATAACTTTTCAGTCTGGGCTTGAAGAGAGATTAGAGAACATTTATTTTGCTTCCAGTATTTTCTGATTGCTCCTAACCTTTTCTTGCACAAGCATCTAAATGAATAAATATGAACAAAATGACTAAGTAGTAGGGCTTATGTTGAATTAAACTCCACTGAGAAAAAAAATCAAGGCAACCACAGTAAAACTGAACCACTTAACATTCAACATAATAAATATACAGGAACATGCTTGGCTGTGCATGTAGAAAATTGGAGATTTATAGGTCCATATTTCAAAACTATTGCAATGAACTCCTTCATCTGCCACTTAAATCTTAGCTCCTGGCTCACCTACAACTCACAGAAAACTGTCAGACTTGAATTTTCCTGCTTTGATTGTTTTGGAGGGGGTTTTTTGATGCCTCAGCATGAGCATGTTGACCCAGGTCATGGAAATCCCCCCCTCACCTGGATTTTTTTAACCATAGAAAAAACACAACTTTCTCATAAAATCCTACTTTTGTCCTGAAATTCATCAAAAATAATGAAGGCAAAGGAAAGTGGGAAGGCTCAGAGGTGTAGGTCTGCAATTCAGGTCGCTCTGACTGCTCTGCCCATGGCTCAGGGAGCAGGCAGAGTGTTACCCACAGGACAGTTTGGGAACAAGGGTGGCTGCACAGGAACCATCTCAAGGTGAGAACAGCAAGTGGCACAGGCTGGAGAATAAACCCTACCCAGGTTCATGGCAGGGAGAACTGGGGCAAGGTGTGTTTGCTTTAAGCACCACTGCAAAAATAAATTGTTTAGAAAGTGCCTGAGTGCCCAAGCCCAAGCCCGGGAAATCAATTTGGGAACCAGGGAATCCACGTAATCCACTGTTTGGCCTTGCTTAGATTTATGGGCTGATAAGTGGATCATGGAGCAGGTATAAAGCTGTAACGAGATTATATGTGGATGATAAGGAAGGTTCAGTCTCTAAGGAAGCACAGGGCAGCCCAGGAAAAGGCTCTGGTGATTAATGGCAGGGAGGCACAGCAGGGGCTCACACAGCACTTGGCAGTGAGACAAAATGCAAAGCTGGATGAGGTTGTGTTAGAGACATGAAAACAGAGGTGTGGGGCCAGCTTCACTCACCCTACAATAGGGTGAGATAAATCATGGCTGTCAGCACCCACTGAGCCCTGGGGCTCTCATCTCTCTGCTGACCCTCAATAGGTTTTTCGTTGGCTGATGCCTCCTCACAGACCTGCACAGAGGAGCTACAGCTACTGCATTTCATGGGGACAAACCCACAGTGTGTGTAACTCCTGCATGGCAAAGGATCAAAAGGTTTACTGAGGCTATTACACCGATTTTGCAAATTTTATCCTGTTTAAACAATTTCAAAAGATAAAAATTCCACAATGGGATTTTTTTTACAGGAAACAATTGTGTGATTTTGTCCCCACAAACTCATAGTACCGGATTCAGGAGCACTTCCCAGCCGTGATGTAAACATTTCACCTTTGTTTCCTTTGTTCCCACGTAGCTTGTTTTTCACTGGGAAAGAAATCCAGACAAGTGCTTTGGAACAGAACTGCAATACCTATATATATGTATGTATGTATGTATGTACGTATGTATCACACATTCATTGAATCATTTCTGTTAGAAAAGCCCTCTAAGACCACTGAGTCCAACCCTTAACCCAGCACTGCCAACCCCCACTAAGCCATGTCCCCAAGTACTACATCTGCATGTCTCTTAAATCCCTCAAGGGATGGTGACTCCACCACTGCCCTGGGCATCCTCTTCCAACCCTTTTGGCGAAGAAATTTTTCTTAATATTCAATCTAAATGTTATTACTATAATCCAAACAATCTAATAATATTAATATTAGAACATTGTGAGCCTATGTCTTGGAAAACAAATGCTTACTTGTACAAGGAAAGTTCACATTAATTCTGATTGAATTATATTGGATATTTATATATATAATAGGTTACAGCCTTTGAAGTCCTTAACAGTCCACCTATTTTTTGAAGTTGATTGGCACTACTAATTTACAGGCAGAGAGAGCAAGACAAGTGAGCAGCACATATTTTTCACATTGAGCCGCAATCTGGGAATGGAAAGCTGCAGCCCCAGGCTATGCTCCAGGCTGGGTTTTTCCCCAGGCTCTGTGCTGCCAGCCCATTGTGCTGTGCTGCCAGCAATTGTGTGGGCTGGAAACAGCCCCAGGAGCTTCAAGAACCTGGCAGTGACATGGTGGAGACAAGCAAAGAGAGATATGGTGGACAGCACCCTGGTAATAGAAGAAGAAAATTCTTCTGTAGGGGCAGGAAAGCACAAACACATGCAGAAAAATCCCTCAGGGCTGTTTCTAGTGCCTGCATCCCGCATTTCTCTAAAGGAAAGCTCCAGGCAGGGCCACAGGCTCTACTTCAAACTCCTGTGGAGGTGAATAACCATGTGCACAACACGGCCAATATCAGACCTACACACCTCCAACATGCCACAGAATAAATCAGCCAGATACAGGTGCCCAGTGCTGCCACCTGCAACCCATCAGGTATAAGCCCTCTGTTAAATTAATCTGGAAATATCTATAAAGTTGAAGTATTTATTGTAGGAGGAGAGAGTGCAATCCCATAACCTCATTTCTGTAAGCACATGGCAAGAACTGCTCACATTATCAGGTTACTAAAATGTTGCTTCAATGCAGGACACCTTCATCATGCCTCAAATAATTGCACATTGATCTGCTCCAGAGAGGCAAAATTTATGCAGGTATTTAACATTGCTGACATCTGTCTTACTATATTATATGGTGTTTTTTAATAAATCAGGTTCTTCACTCTAAGACACGAGTCTTAACATGATAAACAAAGAGCTGAGGAAAGATGTCCACACAGACCCCAGCTGAGCATTTACCAAGCCCACAGGGTGTTGGGCAACAATAGCCAGAGCTATCAGCAACCTACCCATTGTCATAAACAATGTTTCAACAAAAATGAATACAGAAAGGCATTTGTCAAGTTAGTTTTCCTTCATGGGTCAAGGTGAAGGGTGATTTACAGTGTGCATCTTGAATGAATTAGTGAAAGACACAAGATTTGGCCAGTGAGTTTGTTAAAAGTATGCACTGAAAAGAACCAGAATATTCCATAGCAGAGTTTCAGCTGATGGAGTTAAGCTGACTTATATGTCCTGAAGATCTGATACGTGGTTTATACTGTCCAAGTATAAACCAAACAAATGTGCAATACCCTATGAATTCCATTAACCACATGTCCAGCAAATTCTACCATGAAAATCAGGGAGAGGAAATTGCTATTTCCACTTCTTTCTTTTTGCTTAGTTGGCTTCTGTCAGCTTTCAAGCAAGCTGGATGAATCATGGTGACACGAGAGGGGGTGAATATTGATATCTAAACAAGAAATTGGTTTTATTGCTCTTTTTTTAGCTCTGGTAAGGAGCAGTACCAAGTGATCTTTGCATGTCCTGATGCCTTAAATGGCAACTTAGAAACAGAGACTAGACAGGAATAAATGAGGTATTTATTTAAAAGGCCTTCAGAGGTACACTCTGGGCTCCAGAGGGTCCTGCCTCAGTGCATCCCAAAAATGGATGACAGGTCATGAGTTCTTCACACTTTGATATCAGCATCAATTCCCCAAGCAGAACCCAACCAAGGATGGAATTTCCCCAAGCTTGCCTCCCTCTCCCCAAGATGAAGGTTTGCAGTTGTTGGGCCCAGGAGGGTCTGGGTGTCCTTGGAGAGTGAGCTGGAGAGGCTTTGTTATGTCAGTGTGAGCATGAGAGAACAGCACTGAACGAGCTCCAGGGAACTGCAGAGTTACACTGGGCACTGCAGGATTGGAAAAATACAAAAGTTAAAACCTAAGGCATCAGTCCAGATAAGGGCAACAGAGCTGGGGCAGGGTCTGGAGCACAAGTCTGATGAGAAGCAGCTGAGGGAGCTGGGGTGGCTCAGCCTGGAGAAAAAGGAGACTCAGGAAGGATCTTCTCATTCTCTACCACTCCCTGAAAGGAGGTTGTAGCCAGCAGGGGATCAGTCTCTTCTCCCAGGTAACAAGTGGCAGAACAAAAGGAAACAGCCACAAGTTGTACCAGGTTGGATGCTAGGAAAAATTTCTTCCCCAAAATGGTTATCAAGCCCTGGCACAGGGTGCCCAGGGAAATGGTGGAGTGACCATCCCTGAAGGGATTTAAAAGCTGTGTAGGTGCATCACTTGGGGACATTAGTGGTGGCTTTGGCAGTTCTGGGGGAATGGTAAATGATCCTGGAGGGCTTTTCCAACATAAATGATTTTCTTGTTCCATGATTCTAACAATTCAAAGTAAGAGCTGAGCCTGTCAGGAGGCCAGGAGAGCACCTGAGGATCCTTTTGAAGAACAAACACACTAAAACTCGTGTCTGCCCTGTCCTGCCCTGTGTAGACTTGAGGGTTTGGGCTCCCTGGGCTGGTGCAGGGATAGGATCTCCCCACTGTGGTCTGGGCATGCAGGAGCAGATCCAGCTGCTGCCTCAGTCATTAGGATTATTACAATTTGCCCCACAGTTGTCATTTTGCTTCTCTTTCCACTCCGGCTTTTCTCCATAAGTGTAAATCCAACTGCCTCACCCTGGAAGTTGTCTCTTAGCAGCAAAGAACAGAAGCTGAAGAATGTTAAAGGGCAACTTGTTTTACCATGCTTTAGCTCTAGATGGATTTGTGCAGACAGAAGCACAAATTGCACCTTAAAACAGGGCTGGTTGGCATCAAGAGAGAAATTACTGCACCTTTTCCCCATCTATTCTCATCAGCCAGATCTTTGCAACTCCAAGTGTTACATCCAACCAAATTACACATGAGGCCAGCGATGAGGTGCAGGGCTGTAATGAAAATCCCTGGTGTGTGTTATACTCAGTGGACACAGGTCAGCCCAGAGGGGATGAAAGTTAATATAAGAGGCTTTAAAAGAGCACTACATCTGTGAATGGCTGGTGCTTCTGCATCCAGAGTTTACAAATGAAACAAGAGAAAAAATTCTGAGAAACACCCTGAAACTTCAAAAACCCTTGGACATAATTATGGGGTTGAACGGAAGGGGAAGGAGATGGTCCCTTAGCTTGAACTGGATCATTTTAAGAGCTTTTCTTAAGAAAAACAAGGCCACCCTGTCCTCCACATACAAGTCAAATTAATAATAACATTCTTATCTGATATAACCCTCCTGACCAACTAGTGCAATCATGGATACAAGATCAGGCCAGTGTTGTGGGAAAGGCAAACCTGTCCTGGATTTTCCCTTCCTGCATCCAGCCTTACCCAATAGCTTATTTGGAGCAATTTACGTGCTAAAGAAATTAATACATTGGGTACAACGTGGGTTTGTTTGGGTACAGACATGTCTAAAGGCTGCGTGGGCTGCTTCTCATACTTAGAAACTTTATTTGCTCTTTAAGAGCATTAAAGAATTCAATTTTCACTTCCGGACAGCATTTCCCAGGCGACTTTCTTCCGCTGCCCCGCTCCGGTGAGGAACATCAAGAACCACGGCAGACCTTTGAAGAACNGCCTTAAATGGCAACTTAGAAACAGAGACTAGACAGGAATAAATGAGGTATTTATTTAAAAGGCCTTCAGAGGTACACTCTGGGCTCCAGAGGGTCCTGCCTCAGTGCATCCCAAAAATGGATGACAGGTCATGAGTTCTTCACACTTTGATATCAGCATCAATTCCCCAAGCAGAACCCAACCAAGGATGGAATTTCCCCAAGCTTGCCTCCCTCTCCCCAAGATGAAGGTTTGCAGTTGTTGGGCCCAGGAGGGTCTGGGTGTCCTTGGAGAGTGAGCTGGAGAGGCTTTGTTATGTCAGTGTGAGCATGAGAGAACAGCACTGAACGAGCTCCAGGGAACTGCAGAGTTACACTGGGCACTGCAGGATTGGAAAAATACAAAAGTTAAAACCTAAGGCATCAGTCCAGATAAGGGCAACAGAGCTGGGGCAGGGTCTGGAGCACAAGTCTGATGAGAAGCAGCTGAGGGAGCTGGGGTGGCTCAGCCTGGAGAAAAAGGAGACTCAGGAAGGATCTTCTCATTCTCTACCACTCCCTGAAAGGAGGTTGTAGCCAGCAGGGGATCAGTCTCTTCTCCCAGGTAACAAGTGGCAGAACAAAAGGAAACAGCCACAAGTTGTACCAGGTTGGATGCTAGGAAAAATTTCTTCCCCAAAATGGTTATCAAGCCCTGGCACAGGGTGCCCAGGGAAATGGTGGAGTGACCATCCCTGAAGGGATTTAAAAGCTGTGTAGGTGCATCACTTGGGGACATTAGTGGTGGCTTTGGCAGTTCTGGGGGAATGGTAAATGATCCTGGAGGGCTTTTCCAACATAAATGATTTTCTTGTTCCATGATTCTAACAATTCAAAGTAAGAGCTGAGCCTGTCAGGAGGCCAGGAGAGCACCTGAGGATCCTTTTGAAGAACAAACACACTAAAACTCGTGTCTGCCCTGTCCTGCCCTGTGTAGACTTGAGGGTTTGGGCTCCCTGGGCTGGTGCAGGGATAGGATCTCCCCACTGTGGTCTGGGCATGCAGGAGCAGATCCAGCTGCTGCCTCAGTCATTAGGATTATTACAATTTGCACCACAGTTGTCATTTTGCTTCTCTTTCCACTCCGGCTTTTCTCCATAAGTGTAAATCCAACTGCCTCACCCTGGAAGTTGTCTCTTAGCAGCAAAGAACAGAAGCTGAAGAATGTTAAAGGGCAACTTGTTTTACCATGCTTTAGCTCTAGATGGATTTGTGCAGACAGAAGCACAAATTGCACCTTAAAACAGGGCTGGTTGGCATCAAGAGAGAAATTACTGCACCTTTTCCCCATCTATTCTCATCAGCCAGATCTTTGCAACTCCAAGTGTTACATCCAACCAAATTACACATGAGGCCAGGGATGAGGTGCAGGGCTGTAATGAAAATCCCTGTGTGTGTTATACTGAGTGGACACAGGTCAGCCTAGAGGGGATGAAAGTTAATATAAGAGGCTTTAAAAGAGCACTACATCTGTGAATGGGTGCACTACATCTGTGAATGGCTGGTGCTTCTGCATCCAGAGTTTACAAATGAAACAAGAGAAAAAATTCTGAGAAACACCCTGAAACTTCAAAAACCCTTGGACATAATTATGGGGTTGAACGGAAGGGGAAGGAGATGGTCCCTTAGCTTGAACTGGATCATTTTAAGAGCTTTTCTTAAGAAAAACAAGGCCACCCTGTCCTCCACATACAAGTCAAATTAATAATAACATTCTTATCTGATATAACCCTCCTGACCAACTAGTGCAATCATGGATACAAGATCAGGCCAGTGTTGTGGGAAAGGCAAACCTGTCCTGGATTTTCCCCTCCTGCATCCAGCCTTACCCAATAGCTTATTTGGAGCAATTTGCGTGCTAAAGAAATTAATACATTGGGTACAACGTGGGTTTGTTTGGGTACAGACATGTCTAAAGGCTGCGTGGGCTGCTTCTCATACTTAGAAACTTTATTTGCTCTTTAAGAGCATTAAAGAATTCAATTTTCACTTCCGGACAGCATTTCCCAGGCGACTTTCTTCCGCTGCCCCGCTCCAGTGAGGAACATCAAGAACCACGGCAGACCTTTGAAGAACTGGCCAATAATTTTAACACCTCCTTGGCAAAAACAGACCCTGCAAGGCAGCCATCCCACCTGACAGCTCTGGAGCAGAGGGGCTGTGCAGGGAGCAGGGGCACAGCTGCATTCGCAGCAGAACAGCCTTTCCCAAGTCAGGCACTAAATGCAATTAGAGAGAACTGAAAATCTCAAGTATAAGATATCAAAACAAAACATGTTCAAAGTCCGGAAGCCGAGCGTGGGGCAAGGCTGGGATTGTTTGGAGCTGGCCTCCTTTCTGCTGGCACCCACTGCTCACAGACACAGAGAGCAGTGCAGTTTAAAAGCTTTTTTTGTGTTGTTCTCTGTATCTGTGAGGACTTTCAGTTTTGGAGTTTAACTGCCTGTTGTTAAAGCCAAGGTATTCTTACTGCTAAAATGTGGCTCCTTTGTTATCAAAGTGCCATATCTATGGGAAGTTTACTATGCCAAGGGGAAGACACTGCCTGGCACAGCCAAAGGCATTGCTAGGGGAAAGAAAAACCCATTCAGACACCTGGAAGGGAAACCATGCCTAAACTAGCTGATATCACCAACAAACATGTGCAAAGTACCAGAGACACAAATGCTAATAAAGAATTTATGAAGATAAAGATGTTAATTAGAGAGACATCAGTTTCAAGAAACCCTGAGAGTAGCACAAGGACAAATGATGCATCTTGGCCTCTGGCAGCACTTGCCTGCTACCAGCCAGCTGGTCGGGACATCAGACCAAGGGCTTGTACATCAGGGAAGGGGCAAAACTGGAGTGTTAGTGCACTCCCAAAGAGGAGGTGGCTTTGGCAGTGGTGTGTGGCTGCAAAAACCTTGAATCTTTGCTCATCAAAGCCCAATGCTGCCTGGAGTTGATCACCAACCACTGACTGCTGATGCCCAAAGGACCTGTTTACCCAAGAACACAGAAAGTACTTTGGCAGCCCCCACTGCAAGAGTTTTCCCATTGATTTCCAGCTGGGAAGAGGCTTGGTGGTTGCAAAAGAAGACAGGGAGAGTATGACCCATACACAGCTTAGCAATGACCTGGAGCTATGGAGTGGGCACAGGGAAATGCTTTAAAAGAAGAAGAAACAAAATCACAGCCCTAGGGAAATATTGGGACCAGAGCTACTGCTGGAATGACAACTCATAGAAAGTACTTGTCTCTCTGAGGGCAAGTCACTTGGAGTGCCAAGAAGTGCCAAGGCCCAAAGCTAACCTGAAGTCCCAGAAAGGATTTGCTTTGAGCCATGAGGACTGTGACTCCAGCACCACTGAAATGCTGGAAGGCAAGGACAGAGATCCTTTTCTCTGTCCTGGTTCTGAGCATCTGCCACACTGCTCCATGAACAGCCTGGAGAGAGAGGTGTGTGCAGCTCAGCCTCCCTGAGATGCTGAGAGAGATCCCCTGGTGTAGCTGCTCCAATGTCCCTGGACTTACAGCTCCAATAATCCAGCCCTTGAGCCCTGCAGGGAGCCATGCTCTGGCAGATGCCACAGCTCTGTGTGGTTTCTGAGAGCACCAGGGGAGGGCACATCCAGCAGCGTCCCACCACTTGTACCTGAAATGGATTGTTTCCTTTTCAATCCCTGCAAGGCATCAGCCTCTACCACGGGTTTCATCTTGGAGTCATGAGTTATCCAAATCTGTTAAAAAAATAAGAGAATATTTGATCCTCTGAAGGGCAAATTTCCCAATTCACCATATGAAATAAGCTGTAAAGCAGCAATTCCTTTGATTTCTCATTTCCTTTTATTTTTTCCATTGATCTCATCACATTCTCTCATTGTCTCATCTTATAGAGCAAGGCAAGAGGACAGCTAATCTGTTTTCCCTCTGCTCTTCTTAATGTCTTCTTGATTGAAATTCATGTTAACTCTTAGGCACCCCTATCTCTGAGAGTATCCATAAAGCCAGACCTACTTCTAGAAAATTCTGCTGCTCTGCGACTTCTTTTTCAAGCTACTGAGCTCTGGAGAGTTCTCAGGAATGGGACAGATACTTGCATAATGTTTAGCAGACATCAAAAGAAATGCTGGCTGCTGAGTTTCTCCAAAATTTTCCTGGGGACAGAACATTGCTCTGACACAGGGGATGAAGAAGGACGGAGGGGGACTTCATACCCATCTTCTCCTTCCAAAGATGAGCTGCTAGCACAAAGCCAGCCCTATCTACAGTGGGAACAACCTTGGGTGCTGATCCTCTCTTGCAGCACTAGGGCTCCAGAGCACCACTTCTGCCTCCAAATCACTTTAGCAACAACTGCCTGCCTTTTCAGAAACAGCCAACTGCCAGGACAGGCTGCCAAAGGCCTTTGGAAGGAATCGCAAGCCGGACATATTTTTGTCCTCAAGAGTGAAAGCGGCAAAGCCCTGGATTTGGGGAAGACACCTAAGGCAGCCTGCAAAGAGCAGGGGCTGCACCCTGCACAGTTTGCCAGTCCCCTGTCTGAGCACCATGCCATCATTGCTCTTGGCATTTATAGACTTTATCAGCCCTGTCTTGCTCTCTAACCAGTTGCTTCTTCACCACATCAGTTCTGCAATGTGCCATCTTTGTGTGATTATTTTTGGATTGTCAATAAAAAACCCCAAAACTTCACTTCTGCCTACTCAGGGGTATGACAGTGCAGCAAAGCACAGCATGAATTTTCTGTGCTTCAGGTATTCTTGATGCAAGCACTGTGAGCATGGGCAAGAGGGAGAGGTTGCCAGCATGTAATGAGGAGGGGGATGCTGCACAGTGGCCCCTGCTGTTCCCTTGCTGGTCTCTCCCTGTGATGATCTGCAAGCCTGGCCAAACCACCCTGCTCCTAGGGAGTGATGAACTCCAGAATATTTGCTGGCAAAGTGGGCTGTGAAGTGCTTGGCCCAGCTCTTCTGCAGCCCACCCAGACCACACATGAAGAAGAGATGTGTGGCAAGGAAGTGTCACACTTGAGCATGTAACCAGGTGGAAAATTTGAGAAAAGTGTGAAAATCCAGCCTGAGGAGGCTTCAGAGCAATGAGGCACCCCACCAAGTCCTTACTGGTAATACCATTGCCAGGAGAAGTGCACAGCTTGGCTGTAGCAGTAGGATGTCTATTGGTTTGCTTGCAGAAATGCTGGTTGGTTTATTTGCAGAATGAACTGATTTTCTTAGGAACACTATGCATAACAACTACCTCCCTCTTCCCACTTCCCAAGTGCTATGGTAATTAAGCTTTTATCTGAGTAGATAAAATAATTAACATATTTATTACTCAGAAGAAAAAGATCTTTTTTTGATTGATTGCAGCCTACTAATGTTCCATCAAATATTCAAAGTCTGCATTGTTAAGCCATTCATTTTATTTATTTTTAAAGACACTACATATGTTTTCTATCCCAAGGGGAGGAAAAGAATCAGTGTATGAAAAATTCCCATCATTACTAGCACACAGCTCAGCAGAAAATGAACACAGATAGGGAGCACCCTTCCTGTCTGCAGGAGAGTGGGCTTCATTAAGCTTGAAAGAGATTTTTGCACATTACAGAAAGCACCAAGGGGGTGGGAGAAGCCCTGCAGAGCCTTGCACCTACAGATGCTGTGGCTTCATGCCCAAGCCAGGCTCAGTGTGCTGCAGTGCTTGGTCCTGGCACTCTCATCCTTGCAGGCACCCACCTCCAATGGCACCCCAGGCACTGTTGGACCATGGGAGATGCTGTGAGATGATTTCCCTCCATACCTAATCCACTGTATGATGACCTTTTTTATCTAATGGCTTTAATTCTTGGTGCTGGGCAGTTTTGTTGCTGTGATTACTCTGTGGGCAAATGTAAACAGCTCCCAGTCACTGAGAACAAGCACAAAAACAAACCTCACAAAGGCTGCTGAGATCTTCCATCAAGTGTCCACACACCCACGGACTTTTGGGTGTTGGGTTTTTTCGGAAATACAAAGCCACAAGTCCAAAAAAAAAAGGCAATCAAGGTAACCATGGGGTCTTCCCAGGGTGGGCAGCCACCCCTTCCCATCCTTTCCTCGTGTGTGGGATCCCCAGGGCAGCTCAATGCCTGGATGCCACCTCCTGGGTCATAGAGCAGGACATGAGAAAGGTGGATCTGACACCCTGCATGGCTCTGCCTCTGCAGTTTTGTATGTATTGACCATTTTATGTCTTCATCTTTTTGCTTCAAAAGCTCTCCTAAAAGGCAATAGAAAAGACTCTCACTCCAGGGCTTTGCAAAAGGCCTTGAAGAGCTGCACATACCTGCTACCAGATCTGCTGTCCATCTGCAGTGGCCATCAGCCTCCAGGCACTACAACTCCCACCCAGAGTGCCAGCAGGGCACACAGGCTCTGCTCCTGCCCCTGCAGCTCATGGTAAACAGCCCCATACACACCAAGCACTGCTGCCCTCTCCCCCACAGTCTCAGTTTCCTTGTATTAAGGCCCATAAAACCATTGCAATGTGGACACTTCAGCAGGTTCCTGCTCACCAGCTCTCCTAAGGGACTCTCATCCCATGGAACCAGTGCTGGAAGCAGATGTGCTGAAGCACGTTCCTACCATTCCTGGAAATGTTTGAAATTATGCCCAGTTCTAACAAGCTGCAGAAAGGAGAAGTTCAGGAACGGGTTTTCTCATGCCTGAATATTTGTGGATCTTGCTGTCACAGCTCCCCACCTCAGCAAGTGCTCACCTGGGACTGGATTAGACACTTTTCAGGTGCTGATCCCATTCGGTCCTGCTGTCTTGCAAAAATAAAACACCTGCGGTTCAGTTTTCCACATTCCCTTTGAATATGGATGGCTTGGCAGCAGAGCCACTCCTTTAGAGAGCACCAGCATTAATAGCACAGAGAGAGGCTGCCTGTAATTCATGATATACAGTAACACCCTATTCTACTCCTAAAGCCTTCCACTATCTAAGATGGTACCCACAGATGCTCCAAAACTGCCCCCACACAAACACAGACGTGAACAGCAAATCAGAATGGCACAGTGTGTTTCCAATCCTGGGGCAAAAAGAAGGATTTTCCATGTGGTGGCTGTTGTGTTATCCAGTGCTGTGATCTAACTGCACACCTGGGCACTAACACCATATCACAGGTCTCTCAGTCTGACATCAAGAATTAAAAAACTATTGGGAAAGGGAGAACACACAAACAAGGATGGGATTCATGCCGTCCCCATCTCTCATTCCATACAACACCATGTAGACTTCTCAAGGCTTTGGCCAGCACCATCAGGAATGTGAGTCAGATCAAATAAATTGCTTTTCTTACCTCCACATTATTACCTCTACACTACAGCAAGCATTGGGGTGGATGGCAAAGAAGCCACCCAACTTGTTGTGTCATTAAGCACAAAAGAGATACCTACAGCCATTCACAGTTGAAATGCCTGTTAACAAAACTGTATAAAGTATAAGCTGTGCTTGCACATAAAACCCAATGGTAAGTTGAAACACGCAAGGAAATGAGTCAGTAGGAAATTAAACACAACTTACTATTTTCTCAATGTAAAAAGTCACAGTTGGGATTAATCCTTTTGTGCATATCTACAGGTGACTCTCAAACCACTTAAACAAAGAGCCAGTTCTCCCTTTTGCCATCCTATTGCAGCCCTTTTTAATGATTCATGATGACGAGCTTCAAAGGGCTCCAAGCCATGACAACAGTCCCAGATCTGACCTCCTCATTCTCATCTCAGCAAAAAATCCTCCTCAGTGAATAATTTAGGTTTAGGAAGAAAGCTGCCTTAAAAGTATTCTCAAGGGAAGAAGCAGTGTCTAGAATTTAATCTCATTATGGAAATAAAAATAAAAAGAAAATATCAAAAGAACACAGCAACTGCAGCAGCAATACAAGACTTATTTTGCAGAATTCATCTGTTGTGAAACTCCACGAAAGGGAACACAGCTGTTTTCCCTGAAATATGTTTCATGTTTCCAGAGACCAAAGCTTTGCCTTTCAACTTACGATAGACAAATACATGGAAGGATGACACAACTACTGTTGTTCAGGGCTATTGAGGAAAGAAAAAGGTCATTTAGAGCTAGAGGTGAAAACATGAGCTCGACCACAGGCTGAAGCACATCCTCCACTAAGTTCAGCACGGCGGGAGCAGGCTTGCGACAGTCTCCCAAAATCTGAGGCAATTCACCCCTGACTTCAAGCTTGGAATCAAGTTTTATATTTCCTCTGTTGCAAGGGCTGAAGGCCCATACAGAATGGTTACAACACCAAGAAGGCATAAAAAAGGAAGCGCGGCACTCAGAAAAAAAAACCCCAACACATACAACATGCATCACATCTGTGCACCTCCACCTTAATGCTGAAATTTCTAGTGAGCATTTAAGTCTAATTCCTCCCTCAAATTCCTGTGATATGCAGGGATTTTTTCACATCACTTCAAATGTTTAAGCTTCTCCTCGACGGGCTGATAGGGATATTCTTAGACATTAAACTCAGATAAGCCATTCACAGTTCGCCTCAACAGCAATAAGTAGCTTCAGTTTCATGGCCATTTTGCAAAGATTTCTCACCATGACGAGCACCTTCATCTTCCCTCTGTGAAACACAATGATATTTGGAAGGACAGTTAATCCAAATCATGGATTGCCCCGTGCTTGAAATAACCAGTATATCCAAAGCCAGTTGAATGCCAAAATATTTCTAATAATGGGGATGACTATAACAGTGTATATCCTGGTCCCTGGGATGCAGATGAACACCTAAGGGACACTGTGTGCTGGCTTAGAAAGTTGTGTACATTCACAGCAGGAGGAAAAGCCTCGCCTGAGGTCAGGTCAGGGCATGGACCCCATCCAATCTTGTTTAGCACAAAGACACAAATGTCCTTGCTCTGGCAGATCCAACAGCTCTTTTGGAGCCCTCCCATTTTGTCACCACAACTATTTGTTTTGGGGATGAACTGCCCCATTCCAGTAGCTCCCCCTTCAAAGGGCAATGTGCATTTGGGAGTTGTCCCCATGTCTACAAGCTCAAATATTTTGCTCCAGCTCAGCTACATGTTGTGCTCAACAATGTATGATTTCAGCTTCCAGGTGGCCAAAAATGGTGAGGATTTCACTACACATAGTAGTCTCTTTGCTAAAACTCTTCTTTCTTATTTAGGAGGAGACAAGCACTCATCCATGCCCTCCATGTTGCAAGTCAGCCTCCCAGGGTGGCAAATCACCTCTGGTCCAACTGGGTCTCACCCTCAGAGGCAAAGCCAGGCTTCAGCCTTGGTTTTCTAGAGAGCCTTATGCTGAGGCGGAGACCTGAAAAGATCAGAGGATGAGATGAAATGAGAGCCCTTTCAGCAGCAACAATGCCCCTCTAATTAGCCAGAGAGAGCGGATGACAGGCTCCGTGCACAGGTACAGTGATGCTCCCCTGGGGACACGTGGCTCTCTGAGCATGTCCCATCTGCAGAGCCAAGGACAACAGCAGGGCCCTGGTGATGGTGTCCACTCTCAAACACTCCTTTTGTATGCAGCAAAACCCAAGCCCTGATCAATTACTCTGCAACTGAGTAGCTTTATGAGGGCTGAAAGGGATGCTTCAACCGCTTGCCCTGTGCTCACCTGGCCAGCCCTCCACAGCATGTGGAGCACCAGGTGCTCACCCAAACACATTTGCAGGGCTTAGCAGAGCTGCTGGAAATATCCCAGGCACACCAGTGTATGCTGAGCAACTCAGCATATGATTGCACAAAGGAAATATATCTGAATTATTGGGGTTTCTTTTGGGGCAGACCATGGTGAAATCCATATATGTTTCTTTTTCCTCAAATCACTTGCTAAAACTTCTTCTGTGATTGTCATTTTAAGACAGAGTAGGTTTCAGATGCAGCTTTATATGGCCAAAATCTGTCACACCAGGCAAGAGGCACCTTCGAGCCCTCAGAAATAATTTCTGTCAAAGACAGTGCCTGAACTGCTCGGGCACACAGTAAGAATCACTATATGTGTACACACACCTCAAATACATTCATTTCTACATCAAACTTGGAACTAGAGCAGAAGTTTATTAAGTATGCTTAGTCCATACTTAATAAACTTGGCTCTTTCAAAGTGAGAAGAGTCATGCAAGAAGATGGGATTCACTTTTGGAAAGCATGAGAATTTCCTTTACTTTTCCTCCAGCCTGTACATGAGTTCCCTGGTTTGGGGAAAGTTCAAATTGCCGTCAGCTAAAGCTGCACCCAAATTCTTATTAGCAGAGGGGGAGGGAAAAAGATTTATCTTTACCACAACTCTCCCTGCGGCTGTTCCTGCATACAGTGCAGAGAAAGCTGAAAGGAGGGAATTACCCTGAGATGCAGCAGGGAGGGATTACAGCTCTGGACGTGGATGCTTTTCAGCCAATTTTCCCCTGCGCCTAATGAGCATCTTCACCACCAGCTGATAGTAATTCTGAAAAAAGCTTTTTGTACTCTCCTTGGGTCTTTTTTCCTTTTTGTGTAAGAAACTGGAAATTTATTTGAAAGGTTTGAACTGAGACCTGCCATACCTCAGCTGCCTGTTTTCATCCCAGGTTCTGGAACAAACCTCTCTCAGGTCCTGTTGGCATTTAATAACAGCCCACAAACCATTCTTAGCAGGGTGCAATGAGGGCCACCAGAGATGGTTCAGAGCTGTGCAGCAAAAATACCTAAAGTACAACAGAAACTATATCACACCTTCCTCCTCTGCCCCATTGCACCAGCAGCAGCTTCACAACCCCAAAACAGGTCTTTCAGCCCAAAAGCTCCGTGCCACGTCAGCCAGTGCCCACAGCCTTGTCCCCAGTGTGCAGCCCCCCCGGCAATCCCCCATAGCAGGCAGGGCAGCGAGGCAGGGCAGGCAGTGCAGGCAGGGCAGTGCAAGGACAGAGCAGTGCAAGGGCAGAGCTATGCAGGCAGAGCAGTGCAAGGGCAGGGCAGCGCAGGCAGGGCAGAGCAGGAAAGGCAGGCGGGGCAGTGCAAGCAGTGCAGGCAGGGCAGAGAGGAAGAGCAGTGAGGCAGTGCAGGCAGGGCAGGCAGGGCAGTGCAGGCAGAGCAGTGCAAGGGCAGGGCAGCGCAGGCAGGGCCGGGCAGGCAGTGCAGGCAGGCAGCGCAGCGCAGGCAGTGCAGGCAGCGCAGGCAGGCTGTTCCCGGCTGGTCGGCACGTCCCGCAGGGAGCCGGGGCCAGGAACACGGCAGCTGCCGGCGCGCAACGTGCAGCCTGTGTGTGGTAGGGCTGTACTCGCAGCCTGCCAACACCCGGGCCGGGAACGCAGCGGGATGGCCGCTGCCAATGGGAGCCGGCAGGAACGAAGCCATGTGGGAAACTTAAAATGCAAGTGGAGCTGGGAATGCATGGCGACTCGTTCCCAAGCGCTGCCTGAGCCGGCGGGGTGGCTGGTTTCGGTCGGTTCCAGTAACGCGGATGCGAGCGGGGAGCGCGGGCAGCGTGCGCCGGAGAGGGGCTGGGATGACCCGCAGAGGCGTTTGGCTGCGGCGTGTTTGGAACACTGCTGTGAAGGCGATTAGACCCCACTCTGATCTGCACCCGTTTCGTTTAGACAAAAATCTGGAATCTGGATTTAAAGATGCTCTTTTAGCTGTTTCTAAAATCAGAAACAGACTCTTCAAGGGAGGGGAAACATGTATTTACATCCATGAAGTTCCTGCGTGTTGCTACCCTGTTCTTCGTGGAGCAGAATATTGTTCGAGTGTTCATTAAAGCACCGCTAAACCGATCTTATTTCCTGGAGCATTCCACATGCTAAACCCACTTAACAACGCTTTTAGGAATATTTTCTCCCATTTGATTAACTAAACCTTCCTTTAGATTTAGAAGCCTGCTAAAGCTAGAAAAATTAATATTTAAGTCAATTTGCGACAAAAGGTGACACCCCTTCCCAGGTGAGACTTCCCCAAATCTTATCTCCAAGGTGCATGGGAATTTCCGCGGAGCGCGGGCATCCCCGGAGCGCTCACAAGAGGATTGTTTTCCAGCTAACATCCCCATTCACACAAATGCACACATCGCCCTCCCCAGCAAACCTCCTCTGATGGGGAAGGTCCCAGCTGGGCAGGGGCAGAAGCGGCCGCCCCATCGCCTGCGCTCCCTCCGGGATGTTCGGGGCGGGGATGGGGGATGTTCCCCCCGGGGTGCCGGTCCCCCCCCTCCCCGCCGGGGCTGAGGAAGCGGAGGGAGCCGTGGAGTTGCTCTGCATATTAATGAGCCGGGAGCGAGGGCAGCGGGAGCCGCTTTAAAGGAGGAGAAGGGAAGGCAGCGGCAGAGCGCAGGCAGCGCCGGGAGCCCTTCGCCGTCCCCTCCCTGGTGACCCAGCCCTGGGACAGCGGCATCGCGGGGACGAACCCCCAGCGAACAAACACATCAAACCCCCGGCGCCTCCCTGGGTACCTGCTGTCTCACAATGAAGCTCCTGACAGCAGCTCTGCTTCTGCTCTTCATTGCGATGTGCTTAGCCAGCGCGGAAGGTAAAGTGGTTTATTCTGCTTATTCCCACATAAATCTCTTTTCCAGTAATTTGTGCTTGTGTCTTGATAGCCCTGGCTTTGGTTGAGCTATCCCCTGCGCGGTGGAAAGGTGCGATGTATGGAATCTGTGAGTAAGGAAGCTGCAAGTTGTTTAAAGGTGAAGTAGGGGTAAAATACTCGGGATAAAGTTGTGTCTTCGTTTGTGTCTTCACTGCAAGGCAAGGAGCTCGCGGTGGGGCAGGTCACGCCATGTTCTTCGTTATTCAGGAATAGAGCTCAAACATCTTTGAAAGTGAGGGTGGTTTTCAGGGAAAATAGAGCAGATCTGGATGTGAGGTGGTGGCACAGTCTGCGTTTTCTGCTGTGCATAAAAATTATGGTTAAGTGCTCAGCTTTTGTCTGACTACGACTGCATCACAGCATCCATGAAAGGAGAAATGACTCAAAGTCCTACAAAGTTCAAATGAGACACGAGTAAATGAGAAAGTAGCCCAGACATGCACTTGCTTGATCAGTTTAAAGTGAATTCTGACTCTTTCGTTTCCTTTTGTTAAATACAATTATATTTAATCACAGCAGGTGCACTTTAAAAAATCTGCTATTTACAAAGTCCCAGAATATATGTGGTGCTCTAAAACGTATTTCTCAGAGAGTCACCACCTTTTTCTAGGATATACCAAAGGAAAAAAAAAAATCTTTTTTTAAGCTCAACAACAGTACAAAATTCATCTTTTCCCACTAAGGCTTGAAAGCAAACTGAAGTTTTCCTGGATGCACACAGGCTGGCAGGGAAGGGACGCTTGGTATGCAGGAGGCTTTGCAGGCGCATGAGAAAATGCTTTCTCTTGTAGGCGTGAAGTGCAAATGTTCAAGAAAAGGTCCTAAAATAAGATTCTCTAATGTACGGAAGCTGGAAATAAAACCGAGGTACCCATTTTGCGTGGAAGAGATGATTATGTAAGTTTCCCTTCATTTATTGCTTTCTGTTTCCCTGTCAGCTGAACTGCTTCACCTTATCTGCAAGTTCCTTCTTTGTTCTTTGTTTTCCTCATGCCCTGGCATGCTAATTCCTGGGAATAGTCATTTGCTGCATCAGATGAAAAAAACTCATGCAATTCTGACCAAAACCCCAGGTATAATTTTTTGACACAATGGGGTTTTTTTTAATCAAATAAATATTTCCAGAACAGGTAGCAGAAAAAAGATTATCATTAGTTCAATTAAAAATAGAGGCAAATTCTCCTCCAAGCTGCCTGATATAAATCTCAGAACTATTTACTCAAATTATTCTGAGCATGCAGAATAAACATGACAGAGTTTGGTTCGTGGTGCCTTCCGCAAGGAAGAGTTACCCCAACCTCTGCATTGTAGCAGAGCAATCCCCTTCACCTGAGTAACCTGATGAGTTACTCAGCATGTGAGAAAATGCTTTCCTCCCACTCTCCCTGCAAGTCGGGACCAATGCTGCTGTGAAATCTCAAACTGATGTAGTGGTTAACCAAGCTGAGGCAGGTACAGGGATTTTTGACATGACTGACTGAAAAAAAGGAGGGGTTTCTTAGATTTTAAATATGGGCAGTTTGGCTTTTTTCCTGTCCTATTTGGATATCTTAAGATTCCTCCAACAAAGCACCATCCAACCAGAAGGGCAGATTATCCAAAAAGACTGCACCGAGCCTCCCTTGCCACCTAAGAGGGGGGAAAAGAGTCCCGAGATCAGCCACAGCCCCAGGATACCAAGGACTGATTTGATCCAGCATTGTGCTCCTCCATGGAACATCTGCCAGTCTCTTAACAGCAGGATCTGTGCAGGCTGCACACCACCTCCAGCACCTTGCACTGCCCACGGGGCCAAATCCACCTGGCACAAACAAGGAGATACCACAGACTTCCCACATGGAACTGGCTCGCCAGGCTCAGCAGAGGGCTTGTGGAGAAGGAATGGAGATTCAAGCTTCCTTAGGCTTCCTCCAGAGATAGAGCAGCATCACTGTGAGCAATGCTGAGCTCAGGGAACATGAGACTCACTTCTTGGAAGCCCAAACCGGCTGATGGTGACCTGAACAGAAAAATTCTTTCAGAGCATCCCTACCTGAATCAGCTCCTCTCAGCTTTGCTGTTTGCTTTGACGCTTCAATAGTAAAATGATGTCATAGAGGGACACTAACTCTTCGCATCCCACGCCAGTTATTTGCACAAAAGCAGATGGTGACCAGGGGTATGAAATAAATCTCTTTAATGCAACCTTTTACTTCCAATCACAAATCTGGGAAAGCTGGAATGCCATGTAGGAGCAGTTGCTTTGCCAGCCTGACAGGGCAGATGCTGAGCAATACCATTTAAGGCTGAGGGCTGTCCAGGGTTTGCAGCAGCTGCTGGGACAGAACTGTCCCATCACTGTCTCATTGCTGGGGTGTCTGTGGGGTAGGCAGGGCAAATCCACTGCCATCACTGCCTTTCCAGCTAATGCAGCCTGAACTCAGCACTGAAAGCAGTGAAATTAATATTCTGGGAACCAATTGATCCGAGAGTCTCTGGACATGGCACAGAGGAGCTAAATTCCTACAACTGAGTTTTTGTTGCTGCAGTGATCATCTAAAATGAGTTGTCGAAGCTGCGTCCTCCTTAAAAGCTCTCATACAGCAGAAATGTGATATAAATTATATTGGACAGAGAAACAGTATGTATGGGGGTGTGCAGTTAAGGGGGGCTTTGGCCATAAATCCCCAGCAGAGCTGTGCCACAGGGTAAGAGACAGTTAAACTGAGCCCTCAGTCTAGTCAAAACCTATCAAGATTCATGGTACATCTAGCAGTAATTGTGAGTGTATCTGTCTCGTGGAATGAGAGAAAGCAGCAGAAAATAGAAGTGAAGTTTAACTCTTTCTGTCTGAAATGTTTTGCCCAAACCCATATTTTGCCCACCCCAGAGTCGGGGGATATACCAGGGTGAGAAGAGCTGATGGGAAATAGGCTCACAGTAGTGCCTTTCCCAAGGGGCAGTAAAGGCAGATGGCAGTTCCCACACCAGCCTGGGAGGAAATCACCCGAGCCAGCATCCTTGTGGTCATGAAGACAGAGTATTTGTAGGCAGAGGTGCAGCCCTTCTACCCCTGCAGATGAGATGTGTGGGGGCACAGGGTGCTGGGGTCACAGATTGACTCAGGGTGCTCATCACAGCCCTGGAGGCATGGATACACTGGGGAGAATTTTGGCACAGGGACACTCAGACACCAGGGTGAAGGCTACAGCCACCAAGCCCTGGGCAGCTAAGGGACAAATCCCACTGGGGGAATCTTACTGGAGGTGTAAGTTCTGGTGCTTCATCCTGTCTCCATCTCAACCTCTTCTTGCAGCCCAACCAGGCAACTCCTCAATTAGGTAGAAGCTCCCACAGCACCTCTTAGGTACATTCCCTTACATTTCAGACCAACATCCCCAAAAGCAGGCCCAAGTCATCTCAGCGTGCCCAAACACGCTGCCACCCAACCCTGCACCCATCAGAAACTGTCTGAGAACTGCACAGGACCATGGGGTTGCCTTGGGAACATTTCTGTTGTCCATCCTCCAGAACCAAAGCAGAAAAACTACATGTGATGTCAAAGCAATGCATCTCAGCCTAAGGAAAGAGCCAGCCCACCTGGGAGGTAAACCATGGATCTCTTCGTGCTCAGACTGCAGGCTCTGGTAAATCCAGTGTCTTTCACTGCCTCTGGTGCAAATGTAGGGCTTGCTGCTTTTCAGAGGTGTTCCTGTTCCTCTCCTGCTGCAATTCACCTTGTCCATCACTTTCTGGAAATATCCTCCATGGTCTGTCAGAAGAGAAACCCAAGCCAAGGTCTGGATCAGCCAGTGCAGATGGCACAGCTGAGGAGGTGGCTGCTGCATGGAGAAACCTTGCTCTACCCTCAAAGCCCTTAAAACTCACATCACTCCTGTTCAAAGCTACAGGAAAACTCCTCTCCTCAGGCCCATAGTGCTCACAGAGGAGCTGGCTAAGAACACCCTTGGAACAGAAGCAGCCCATAGTTTTTAGCACTGACCCTTCCCTTTCTGATGCCTGCAGCCATTCAAGGCTCTTGGAGGCTTCCACTGCTTTCCCATGCACTGGGGAAAAGTCTACATCCTCCCAGAAAACAACCTGGAAATTACACAGTAACTTTTTTGACCTTAGCTGGAGATAGAGCAGAAAGGGGAGTGGGGATGAAGGTTAATTGAACAGAAAGACCTATTTGAACCCCTTGTAAAACCTTGAAATTGGAATCGTGGTGAGACCCTTAGTTCAGTTCATGCAGGCAGCATGTTTTAATTTGTGAGGCACCAGGAGGGTGAACTGGGAAAGTCTGAGAGGCATTTGTCTTCCTTTCTGAACCAAACCATAAAATAAGCCCTTCACTATACACAGGTATTTCTGGGTTTCTGTCATCGTTATACTCATGTCTATAGCAGCATTTAATTAATTCCATTATAGGTTTTTAATTAAACCAATGACTGTTATCTTAAACCATCCCTGTTATGGGATTGGTTATTATATTACCTATTATTTGGAAATTACTAATTTCCAAATAATTAGTAATTCTAATACAAATTTTCATTGTAGATTGGTTTTTGGATGTTGTCTGGGGTTTTTTTAATCACAGAATTAATAACAAAACCAGAAAAATACTCAATTTTGAGCCCTCAAAAGTGGGGCAGTCTTGATGCTTCTGAAAAGCCGTCCTGTTGGGACTCAGATCCCTCATGTCACATCAGCTTAAGTGACCAACTGAGGCAGCCTAACAGCCCTCCAGGAGGTAACCTCAAATTATGAATGTTTTGTCTCCCAGCACGCTTAGTCCTGACAATAAGGGGACACCAAAGTGGCAAGGAGAGCAGGATCAAGCAGTGATCAGAGGAGGGTGAGCCCCCAGGGCTGATGCTGAGGCTCAGAGCTCGGCTGTTGGGCACACAAGCACTCTGCCATGTGCAAGTATTTAAAATATTACAGAATTAAGGGGGGAAAAAAAAATCAATGAAGCAGTACTGATCATTTCTCTTGGATAAAGTATTGTTGAGTGTAACAGAACTGTCTCCTCATGCAAAGTCCTTGTGGTTGCCTGAATGAGCCCTAATTAAATTACGTATTAGGCTCCAAAGATGACATCTAACAGATAGGCAGAGCAAATCCACTGATGAAAACCAGTGGATATGTCTTCATCTGCTACAACCTCAATGCCCTGCACAGAGGGAGAACAGCTGCTCTGACCTTATCCCAGTAAACTCAAAATATCTGCCACAGAGCACAGATCTGGAAAACCCTTTTTCTGCCCCGCTGGGTGAGAGGCCCAGCCCATTGTGGCACGGAGTGGAGGGGGAGCAGGGGGTGTTCCTGTGCCTCTGTGACCTGTCCCCTTGCCTTGCAGTGTGACACTGTGGACACGGGTGAGGGGGGAGCAGCAGCACTGCCTCAACCCCAAGCGCCAGAACACCGTGAGGCTGCTCAAGTGGTACCGAGTATGGAAGGAGAAAGGCAGGTAAGTCCCAGTTTGCTGAATGAGTGAGGATCTTGGAGGCAAGTCAGGCAACCTGCAGCATTCAGACACAGCAAAAGCAGGAAAATGCACACACTTGCAAATGCTCCATCCAGCACAGAGGATGTCTTTCGTTACCAACATTACAATTTTAAATGGATGTTCTTGATATTAATTCTTTCCTGCCACATGCAATTCTTGCTTCTATTTTGGCATTAGGCTATTCTGACTATAAATAGTAATTATTTTTGGTTAAAATATTCATCAGCTGACATTCTCAGTTATTTACATACACTCACCTCCCTTCTACGGGTAAAATTCCAAGATGAAAAGCTAAACTACTTTCACACAGTCACAAGAAAAGCAGTCAGGAGAGATGGGAAGAGGGAGCCCTGTCCCACACTTCAATCACACCACCTCAACCTCATCAATACTTGATGACGCAAGTATTTGCCACTTTTAACTGGCATATCATTCCCCAAAGAATGGTAATTTTCTGATAAAAATCTCTGGCAGCTTCTCCCTTGTAAAGAGTGTTGGATTTTTTCCTAAGTCGTAGACAGAAGACAGAGAGTGAGACATTAATTCCTTATGGCCAGTGGTGATGTCCCCATCTGTAATTAAGAGGAACTGCCCAGACCCTGCCACATCCCAGCCATGGCCAAGAAAGAGCCTCCACACACAGTACAGGTCCATCAAACCCTCATCCTCCTCATCTGGTGGGAAATTTGCTCCCCAAAAGCGAGCTCAAGTAAGGCCAGGGAGCAGCAGGCTCCTCTCTCTGCAGGCCCAGAGGTGCCAGCAATCCCCAGCATGGTCCTGGTGGTGCCTCAGGCGATGCCAGGGCACAGCAAGCCCCTGGCCATCTCCCCAAATTCCTGCCAGCTCACTGCATCTCCTTCACAAACAGAGCACGTGGGGAAGCCCTGGCTATTGCATAACCACATATTTACACTCTTCCCCTGTTTCTTTTATTTTTTTTTACATAAGGCCATCATTAAGATCATGAAGGATGCTCAGCCCCAGGCTTGTGCTGTCAGGAAACACACAGACAGACAAGCTCATCAAGTTGTGCTGTCAGGAAATAATCTAGAAAAATGAAATAGAGTCATATTATTGCAAACAACAGATATTGTGAACTTTTTGTCTATATACAGCTCATGATAAGCTTCAACATTTGTATACGAGATAGGGATTTTCCAGCATTTAAAGAGAATTAGCAGATGTGGATTTCTTCATGTGATTTATCCAGATAATTGTGGCAGTGTGTTACTCCCCACATGCCTCCAAGATGTGACAGTGTCAAAGTCCAACACTGCTCCCAGATGCTTTATGGATATAGGTAGCAATCTGGTGACTGCTGAAGTCAATAACTTACTTTCCAAATTACTTAGGAACTTAGGCTAAAAGTCTGATTTTGGCAGTTTTATTAATTTTGAGTTATTATTTTTATTGTTATTATTTACTACTTTTGTTATTTGAAATTGAGTTTTTTAATTCCTAGTTTAAACACCTTCCTCTTGGCTCTTCTTTTGTTTAGGGTTTATGAAGAATAAGAGAAGGTGGTACAAGGAATGGAGTGGACTCCCTTGGCTGGCATAGGACTGGGCTCAACAGAAGATTATTTCTCTCTCACAGACATAAGACACAAATTCTATATTATTATAAAGCACTTTTTACCAAGGGTCAGTTTTTACATTTTATAGCCGTGTGCAAAAGGCTTCCAGATTTCACAAGCATCTGTTGCACTTCTGATTTCATACCCGTCTGCTCTGTACTGAAATTAGGAAAACACATGCTTTTCGTTTTAAAGAAGTTCTTTTGGGATTATTTTTGTTTTTAATTATTATTCATTCATACTTCACTATGATTGCAATCGAGCTTTATAAGCTCACTAGGCAAACAGAACTGTTTGTGATGGTGTTGTACAGCCATGGCCCTCACCCTCTGGCAGTGGGAAAGCTTTGGGGCTGGGGTTGTTGCTCGTGTTTGCAGCCTCCACCTCAGTCAGGCAGAGCAGGGACCAAAGACGAGCTTGCTGGGGAAGATGCCACTAAAATGTCATGGCTGTACCTGCAGGAGTGAGGTCCCTCAGCACCTCGTCAAATGAGCGTGAGCATCACTTGTGTACCTCTTCTTTAATGGACTTGAGGTCTTGCTGCAAGGCGAAGCGTCCTGAATCTCCCATTTAACCTCTCATGCGTTAGAAAGCATTCCTAGGTCATTTTTATTACTAAGAAAATGTTTATTTTTTTTCCACCTGAAGCACTTACAGAAAGTTTGCGGCTTCAGTACTGAGACATCTTAAGCTTCAAGACTATTGCGTATGTTTTCCTAGATTTGTAGCAACAACAACAACAAAAAGCCTTTAAAAGGTACCTTTTTATGAAAAATATGATAGGGCAAACATATGAATACCTATGTATGTTTTAGTCACAGTACAACATATTCATTATTTTGAATGTAATACTTCAATGTTAAGCAGTGCATTCCTCCTTTTAATATAACAAAACTACCTTTTCATTTGTAAATATCCTATAGGAAGTCTCCCTATATTATCTCGCTGTATAATGTACTGTACTGCTAAATTATCATATGCTATTTAAATGTTTGAAATATTTAGAAGGTTGCATGCAGATTTCATATTTCTTTCTAAGACAAACGAAAAAAGTAATAAAAAAATATTTAAAAAATTTTGAAAATTGCTAGTAAATTTCCTTAAGCCATCAGGGAACTCCTGCCACTTTCAATCACTTGGTAGCTGAATTGGTTTGAAGGGGGAAATAGTAGATCAGAGAAGCTGATTAGAGATAGGAAAGTAAATTGTACTGGAATAATGTTTTCTAATTCCAGTGTCATCAAGATGTCCTTTCTCATTTTAGGATTTGGACTTTAGCCAAACACTGAGGAATGCTGTGACATAAAGAAGGGTGATCCATTCGCCTATAACCACTGGTCTAGTGTTGTGTTAAGTAAACGTAAATCAAGAACTACAATTCATATAAAACCACATAAAAAGTAATTTGGACAAGATCTGGGTTAGATTAGAGATGGTTATACATCAAAAGTCAGTCAACAAAAACCTGTGAGCCACCACCTCCTGTTCCTCCCAGTTTCTGCCCTCGCCCACAGGGAGGGACTTTGCACCCAACAAGGGTCCTGCATCACTCCCCAGATAAAAGGAAACCAACAGCTTGGAACAGTAAAGCCAGCAGGAGTTTAGAGGCACTAAAAGCTGCTGATGTTCCCTGAACAGCACTGCTGGCCTCCCTGCCTGCTCCCAGCTGTGCAAGGGCAGCTGCACACGGGGCTGCTCCCAGGATCAGCACCAACCTGGCGACAGAAATCTCATCCTGCAGAACCAGGGCAATGCCTGGCCTCGGCTCACGGGTTTCCTTTAGTTCAGACAGACAAAATAGGAAAAGAAAATATAAACATATTATATATATATAGCCTAAATCACTGGGATAACCACCTGGCAGAGCTGGAGAGCAAAGAGGATTTCAAAGAAGCTTCCTATTCTGCACGAGCGTGAAGCTCAAGCTTCAGATACATATGAGTAAAAATCTTGAGAAATATCCCAGGGTATTTAAGAAATTAAATTTCTGGGGCTGTCAACCACAGAGGGGCTGTTTCTGGCTGAACATCTGAACCCAATCTCTGGGCAAACGCAGACCTGTGACCAAGCAAGCTGCCTTTCTCCTTTCTTGAGTCACATTTTAGCAAAACCAGTAGTTTTTCCTTGAGAAGATTTGATTTCAACATGCCAGAAGACTTCAAAAAAGGTTCCAGCTTATTTAGCGACTACTGGGCAATTTCCTGGAAAAATATTGATATGGTTGCATAAGAGGAATGGTGTGCACAGCTCTGACTGCTCAAGCACAGGATTCACTGACTCATATCTCGCAGGGCAGAGCATGTTCAAATGTCTTAGCTCTGGGTTCATCTGCCAGACCAAAACTACCAGCACCAACAAAAACTAATCACAGAGGAAACCAATTGCAATTTTTCTTCCACTTGCCAGAATGGGAGGTCAAAAAAATTCCATCTGAAACAACAAATAAAATCACAAACCAATTAAAAAAAAAAAAAAATTTTTTTTATAAAAAAAATTTTTTTTATAAAAAAAATTTTTTTTATAAAAAAAATTTTTTTTTTTTAAAAAAAAATCCTGTAAAAAAAAAAAAAAACACCAAAACCAACCAAAAATTGCTTGGTTCAATAACGTGAATTTCCTTTAACGTAAAATCCTGTGAATAAAACAACGCTCAAAAACAAGAATTGAAAACTCAAAGAGAAAAAACTGACTCTGAGCTGGTTTTCCCAAGTCTGTTAGCCTGCAGCTCCAGGCAGGATTGTTAATTTTCCAGGAACAAGAGGTGAAGCCCTTGCTGTCCCTGATATGCAGTTGTAAAAAGAAATACTGCATCAGAAGGTAGCAGCCACACACAAAGCATCAGCCACTTTCTTTCAGACTAAAACATCTCTGCTAAAACATTTAAATAAATATAATATACATATGTATATGTAGATACTTCCTCCACCACGATTTGGCAGCAGTCTTAAGGCTTGATTTTGTTTTCCCCAGCAGATTTCAGGTTGCAAAGCCACAGGAGACCCTTCAGTCCAGCCTCCCTCATATGCAGACCATACATTTGTGCTCTGAGATCGAAAATGAAGCCACTGAAGTATGGTCTGAGCACACACCAGCCAGCCCTGATGGCTCCCCAGTTACTAATAAACCTTCCCAAGAGTCTGAACATTTGCAGGGTAAGCAGGAGCCTTGTTTAATCCTGGGGGACAGGAGCAGGACATGCAGACCCCACAGTTCCTTTACTCGAGCACCAGTGCTGCACCACAAGTATGTGAACCCATCCCAGAGCCTCCAAGGAGGGCCATAGGCAACTGCTTTCCCCATCCAGCCTGAAAATTTTCTCCCTGGCACTCTGCAGGAACACCAAGCCCTGCACAGGAGACCTGCCCACACATCCCATCCTTCCCCTGGGCATTGGGTACCCACCAGCTGCACCCATCCCAAAACAGTGCTATTAGATTTTATTTTAATAAAGGCACAGAGGTCACCCAAACAGCTGCAGTGAGAGGACACAATAGCAGCAGGCCTGCCTAGCCTTTTCAGCGAGAGCACTACGTGGGATTAGTAATGTTACACAGAGCCTTTCACCACTTGCTTTTCACTTGTTCATATATGGGCTAGGTCAGCAATGGCCAAGAAAGTTTATTAAGAAATGGTGGTTGCTTGGTGGTCTGTGTGAGGTGGCTCTCGGCAGGTCCTGCTGTGCCCCAGCTCCCCCAGCCTCCCTAAATCAAGGCACAAGGCTATGCCAGATTGTTACACACATGAGGACCTTTCCTGACCACATCCATCTGGTGGAAGTGCTGGTTCCACACCAACAAACTTTTATCAGGACTGTGGGAGCAAACGTGGGGATCAATGGTAAAATCATTGTTGGGGCTGGGGGTTTGCACTGGTCACCCCTGAGACCTGAGTGGGAGGTCGAAGGCAGTGTTACAGCAACACAAATGGTCTCTGAGCTAATTAAACAGCAGTTGGGTCCCTTCTGGGCCCATATTTGCAGAGAATAGGAACAAATGTAAATAAAAAAGCCACCATCCCCAGGATTCACCATCCCACTGGGATCCAGAGCCAGGGAGCTGTGCCTGTTCAAGGGTAAAGGGCCTCTGTGCAACCTGACAATCACTTAAAAGGTTTTATATAAGCCCAGACAGAGCTTGCATTCTACAAAACACACTTCCCCTTAAGTCAAATGAAGCTCCAGTCACATTTGGGGTATTTTTCCTCCAAATCTACCTTTCAAAATTGAAGGACTGAGACCCAGATGTGCCTGGCATCTGAAGACCTCAGTTATTGCTGGTTGTGCAGCCCTTTTGGGAGAAGATAAGAGGGTTTGGGCTGAGTTTGGGCTTGAGATCCAGGAGGATGGACAGCCCATTTTGAAAGCCCTGACTGCACCAACTTCATGCCAGGGCATTCTGTAGATCTTCCATCTGGCACTCATGCTGGAATTTGTTGTTCAGTTGCTCTTTTCAGTGGGTTTGGGTGTGCATGGCCACAACTAGAAATACAGATATTTTTGAGGACTGCTGTTTGCAGTGCTCACTAAATCTGTGTTTGCTCTATCAAAAGATCTGATAGAGTTAGTCATTGATTTCCCTCTGATCCTAAACCACAAAGAGCCAAGTGTTTCCTGGAAGTTCCTTGGTTTGCTAGAAAGGCTGCACCCCATGAGCCTCCAGACATCCTTGTAACCAGCACTTATTCCTGGCAAAGATTTCCTCTAATTTCTTTACCCAGAACAGCAACAAGGATTGCCATTCCCTGACAGACAGTGGATGCAGCTGCATTTGCAGCTCCAGGTAATAGAGTGACTACTGGTGCTCATAGATTGCAATACACACCTTACAGAAATATTATTTGTTTTCAAAACCCTGGGCAGGCAGGCAGCTTGGGAAATCTCACAAAACTGTTGGCTGTGCTTTCTGACAACACATAGCTGCATCTCTATGGAATTTACCTGCAAAGGTATTGGAGCTACCATTTCATAGAGAGAAAGCTGAACACCTGCACCAAACGGGGTCACAATCCTTTTTACCTTCCAAGGCTTTCTCTTGGGCCATCACCTCTGCTGACCACCAGCAACAGTTCCTGAGTCATGCTAGGGGTATTAAAGTATTTAATATCCAGTACAGATCCAGAAGTTGGGTTTTGAGCATTTCTATGAGCCAGCACTACTTGAGATGGACTTGTGAGATCAAAAGGGTGGTTGGGAGGCCCCAGCAGCTTGGGATTCAGGCCCCTTCCTTTCTCTCACCAGCACTTTGGTGTCCAGCAGCTCCTTGACCATGGCCATCAGATCGCAGCCCAAATGATTGTTCTGAAGTAGCAGTAGGGAAAGCAGGACTGAAAGGACATCTAGTGGCGACCAAAAACCTTCTCAGACAGCCGGGGAACACCTCTACAGCCGTCTGCATTGTAAGTCCTTTTGGAGCCTGCTCATTGTGCTGCTGTCGCTGGGAATGCTCTTCCCCAGCTCTGTGAGAAAAGCTTCAACTGTTGCATTTGGTTTAGGAAACACCTCCAAAGAATTTTTTTTTGAAAAGAAAACAAATTAAAAAAAAAAAAAGAGCAAAGCAGCTGTGTTTTGGGAAGCCTGCTCAGAGGTCCACACAGTCATATTATCCTGTCAATTTGGAACATGTACACTAAGGGAAAAGAGAACACCTGACTGCTCTCTGTCTACAGGAGCCATGTTCATCACACCAGCATGGGAAACCGGATTGCAGCACAACTCAGGGCAGACTCATTCCCAAAACACCTGCCTCAAATCCTTTAAAAACATTGAGCATTTCTGCTCAATATGGTTTTCTTGCCCAGAGGTTCTCCCTCCTGCCACCTGCTCTCCAGCAAGCCCAGAACCCCGAGAGGTTGCCATTCCTCTGGTGTTGCACTGGGGTCCCTTTGAGCTCCCAGCAGCAAAACCCACACATGCACAATATCACCTCCAGTGCCTGAAGTGGAGAACTCACTCCCTGTTGCTGGGTACCAGCACAGCTACCTCCAACCACCAAAACAAAGCCAAGATCCCTGGAGGAAATGCCTGTAGGGATGTAACGTGCATGAGAGTTTCTTCTCTGAACACCCAGTGACAGGTTGCATTTTTGGCCCTTCCGCTGACCTCCAAAGCCCTCAAATCCCCTTCGAATTTTCTCTCATCTTTTGCCTGTTTGTGTTATCAGCTCTTTGGGTAGTGGCTGCTCTGACGACACACATGGAGGGCATCCAGCCCGACAGGAGCTGCTCCCAGTGAGCGGGCAGGCAGGACCTGGGAGGGAGGAATGACATGACATGAAGTGACAGGAGAGGAGGCAGGCAGCCAAGGAAAATCACCACGCCTGTGTTTTTGGTTTTCCTCCTGCACAATAAAAGAGGTTTGTGAATTCCTCTTGAATGGGTTTCAGAATCTCCTCCAAGGAAAAATAATAAAGGATCCTGTTCATGTTCACTTAAGACAGATAATTACAGGAATAATTATGATTTATTCCCATCATAAATCTTGGAGAAAGAAAAGGGTTTTGAGGTTTGCAAGATTTGCTGGATGACAAAAGGAAAACACAGCTCTAATTGCCCTTCTTTGTTGTGTTTAATTAAGGATTCTGAAGCAACTGATCTCAGGGTTTTTTTCATGGTTAGAAACCTGCAAGGAAAAGAAAATCTTTCTGCAGAGGCACCAATCAAAGCTTTGTTGGGTTACTAGGCACTAAGTGTGCTACATCTGAACACTCAGGACACCCAGAAAAAGAAGCTTATTAAAGGAAAAGAAATGCTACAACAGGCTTCTTTCCACCACCACCCCCCTACTTCCAGTAGGCCTTGGCAATTTTGAGCTCACTTCTAATCCCGGAAGAAATGTCTTTTGTCTTTACCACTCAGCATTTTTACCTCATTATTACCCATTAGGTTGTGTTGCATAAAAACGCTTCTCCATTTCTATTACCTTCATAATTCCACCATTTACATTTTATCTTGTGGTTTGCTTCAACTTCCTTTTTATCTCTCCAGAGTTATCACTTCTGCAAGCACATCCAGAAAAGCAAACCAGCCTAGAGCTCCTCAGCTCCTACTCTGGGCCAGCAATTCCCAGTCAAGCACCACTTCTCCCCAGAAAGAACCAGTTTGCCAAGTGCTACCTCTCCAATTCAAAGTGTAAGTGACTGGCAGGGTGTTCCCTCTCCATTTCTGTGCAACAGCTACAAGAGTTCTGCCAGGAAAATCCAGTCACTCATTATAGTAACCAGTGTCCAATCATCACGTCTGGCTCTGAGCGATGCCACCACCCCACGAGTTACATTATGCTCAGCCAAGGCTTCAGGAAGTTAAGGAATAAAAACAGCAAGAAATCCTTGGGATTGCTTTCAATCTGGAGGCACTTGTGACAGGGCTTTTGCAGAAAGCAGTGGCACTTGAGAAGCGTGGCACTCCCAGGCTGAAAACAGGACCAGCACACACTGCAGCCCCAAAGGGAACACAGAAACACAGAATAGTCTGAGTTGGAAGGGACCCACAAGAATCATCGAGTCCAACACTCAAGTGAATGGTCCTGTGAGGAAACAGAGGTCTGGGTTGAACAGAGCGTAAAATCCCAACACTTAACTGCACAGAACATCCTGGATAATGATGCCTTGAAATGCTGCTCTACAAAGGATAATTGTCAGCTTTAAAGGAAGAAAAAAAAGACTTCTTGGGTTTGTCATGATGTTAAGGAAATGTGTCTTTAGGGTCAGGAGAAAAGGATGAAGGGAAACAATGATTTTGGCTAAAGCTTTTTGTGGAAAATAATTATTAAAAATATAGAAATGAAGAATAGCTATAAAGCAAAGAATAGAAGGAAAACAATCATTTTGCCATGTTATATGAGATATTTCCCAACTTACTTGAAGCAGGTGCCCGGGTTTTCCAGCAGAGCCTCTGAGCAAGCTTATTCATCCTGGCCACTGCCGGGAGAGCAGAACCAGCTCCGAGCTGCAGCTTGGTGGAGGTTGACACCTTGTGGCAATTCCTATCACTTACAAGTCAGGAAAGCTGGAGTTTTTTTCCTTTTTTTCTGGCGAAGACGGTGGGTGGAGTTCATAGCCGAAGAGCTGAATTCCCAGCACCTGGCATGTCATCTGTGGGATAGAGGTCTGGGGTCATTAACAGTTTAATGAAGATAAATAACACCAAACACTGAAAACGATATAAAAAGAAGTCCAAGTCATATCCTATTTGTTTCTGGGTGAAAAATAAAGAAAAGGAAAAAGAGATTCCTTGGGATAGCACCAGCTGTATACACACAAGGCCCACAAGACAAGTAATAAAAAGTGATCTAGTGAAAGATATTTCTTGGCAATTTCTGTCTCATTGGATCCCCTCCTGTTTGCACAGTGGGGTAAGAGGTGCAGAGCCCCAACTAACTCCAACAGCTGCTTTGGAGAAGTGAAGCTGCACCAGCTCCAGAGAGATTAATTCCCCTGGAGTAAACAGAAACAGGCTCAAGACCTGCCATGCATTAAACCTGAGGTGAAGGAAAAAAATACCTTGGGTTTTATGCCTTGGGTTTAAAAAGATGAAAAACAAGAGAAGAAGTACATTCACTTCTTCATTTATAATTAGCTATTTTACTGAAATTTACTACGTGTTTAAATTGGAAAAGAAAGTGGCATCCCCTCACAAGCCTAGCAGAAACATGTCAGCCAAACTTGTCTCCCCTCATTAGCCAAGTACTTGTTTTGGAGGAGCTTCTTATTGTGGAAATGCATCCAGCCCCAAGGGAAAAAACTCACCTAGGACAACATTTACTTTCCCTTAATCATGCTACTCCATTGTCTAATTTCCTGAATACTGAATTCCTGAATACTAGAACTAGTACTTTGTATTCACTTAGCATTTTTACCCCCTTTTACATTTCAAAATATGTATTAGCAGGCCTAAAACTTAGAGCTACTCTAGCAGAAAAATGTTCAGGGATTAAGGGCTAATAAATGCCTTGAAAAATATTCCTGCCACTTAACTGTGGGCCAGACTTATCTGCATCCCCTGATCCTCCACAGTCCCACTCCAGGCATAAAGCACAGCACCTGAAGTGTCTTCCTGGAGGGTTTTTCCTTCTCACTCTCTGCCCAGTTCAGCTGCACCACTTTGTACTGGTGCCAGCAAACCCAGGAGTTTGGACCCTCCCATATGCTGCCTGAGAGTTTTCAAGGGCTGCTGCACATGTAGTTTAACACTAATACTTTTATTTTTCTCTTTATACCTGGAGGCATTATCCTAAAGAGCTACTGAGAGCATGATGGAGAGAGATGGACCCCCTCACCTTCACAGCTGCTTTCACAAAAAAGGAATTGAATTCAGACAAGAATTTAAAATGTTTATGCATGTGGGTTTGTCCCTGAAAAATGGGAACTTTAAAGGATATATTGCACATCTAATACTAATAGTAAGTTAAATGGATAACCAGAGGCCATTTAAGTCAGTGCAAAGGGTTCCTTTAAATTCCAGAAAGCAGAGCAAATCTACACGTTATGTACCATATGCTGAGATGCAAACCCTCATCCCTGTATGGCCGAATTTGCAGTGCTGAGCCTTGGGGTGTCACCCTCATCCCTCTCACGGCCAGGGTGGCAGGACCTGCACCCCAAAGGGTCATCCCTGGGGTCAGGATGCAGGACCCTGGTGCCAGGACTGTTGGCTGGAGCTGTCTCCTCTCCCCTCCCACTTGCCCCACTTTGCTCAGGCTCTGGGGCTCCTACAAGCACTGTCACTCCTACAAGGCCCTTGCCCAGCCCTCACATCTCTTTTGGGGTGAATTCACCTGCTTTTTTTTTTTTTTTTTTAATTGACAAATTGTCAGCTTCCTCCTCACGGATTAATCTTTTACTATAGATTGCCTCAATTTATGTATATAATACATCCAGTTTCCTTTGATGTGAAAGGCATCTGGATGATTTCATACTGATGTCCCTTCAGAGAAAAACCTTTCCTACCTGCCCCAACAGCCTGGAAGTAGATGCACGTCAAAATGGTTCCCCACTTAAAAACACATGAAGCATCTCAATTTTCTTTTATGTACATGTGCTCTAATTGCCGGGGCAGAGCAGCAACCGAGGTGTGACAGGGAATTTTGATCAAGGCCCCCTGGGAATGCGAGTGACCCAGCGTTCCTCTCCTATTCTGTGTGCAGAAGTACAAATACTTATAGCTGTAAAAGTCGCTACTATCACAGGAGCTGTGCTTGTGCATGTGTGTGACTGCCTGTGTCTGCACACACCCGAGCGTGCAGGGGATGTGGGTCCATGGCTGGGTGCACATGTGGGACACGTGTCTGTGTGGCACATCCTTGGGGGGGTTGCTCCCCAGCCTTGCCCTCCGGCCCCGAATCCCGGGGAAGGAAGCAGGCAATTCCCTTCGGGTGCAACCCTTGTCCGTACAATGCCAGAGAAGGGATTATACCAGGGATTAACATTTTAAACTCCCCTTCCAGACCTACTCAATCAAAGATCCTCAGGCCAGTAATCGTATTTCTGTCGTGGGATTACTGCGTTCCTGAGACCAAACCTCAATTTCAGAAGTCGGGGAGAGTTTCCCCCTCTGTGTCTGTGCATCCCAAACTCCCTGGGCTGGGGCAGAACCTCTGCGCTTGGGTTTTCTTCCCTTTTTTAGCCATCCTCTCCAATTCCCCTGCCACATTCAGGAGAAGACTCCATGAGTGCTTTTCTTGTCGCCTGCCTCCTCCTCATTCCCAGTAATTTATCCTGTATTAAAACTCCCTTAAGGAAGAATGGCCCAGGACCCAACACCTGCTATGCAAATGGCAGCAAATCCCCTGGGCCCCCGCGGCGGGGACCCGCAGGCTGACGGTGGTCCTGCAGCATCCTCCCCCGGCTGTAAGGCTCCATCCTCAGAGCCAAAGGGGACCCCAGAGCTGGGGGGCACCCCCAACTCCCCCCTCCAAGAGTTCAGGCTCATTTTCACCCCCACATTATAGTGCTTAATTCTTTCAGGTTATCTTTGCCCCTCCTAAGAAGAATTATTTATATGGAAGGTATAAAAGAAAACCTGAGTGTCTCAGCATGTAGTTAAGCTTCCTGTTTTGGATGTTGTTGGGAGATTTCTTCTGCAGGGCAGTCCGTTAATTTGGTCCCTTTCTTTTAGGATATGTATTCTAGCTTCAATTAGCAAAATACAAATGAACAAAAGAGAGAGAATTGTGTGAGGGAGAAGGTGGAGGGGGAAAAAGAAGAGAAGAAAAATCTCTGCACAACAAAGGTGCAGGGTAAAGGGCTCATTTCTCGGATATGACATTCTAATCTCATTTTTCCCAGTTAATGTGGTAGCCAGGAGGCTGGGGAAGGGCCGGACAGGGACCATGGCCCAGCACCATGACCACACCAGGAGGGTTTGGCCCTTTTCCTTGCTCAACTCAGACTAGGGCTGTTGAAACCTCGGGCAGCCAGCCACATCCCCAGGCACCTGCACCCCACACCGGGTCCAGCCCATCTCCCCAGGGGTACCCATGCTGGGGAGCCCCACGGGAACCCCACAAGCCTCTCCATTTCCACGCTTTCTTCCCGTGGCCCTTTACCATGATCACACATTTCCCAGCCCTGAGGACTTGAGTGACATTTGGGCTATTATTCGAGGAGATAGATTGTTTGGCCTGAAGATGCATTGTTTGGGCTCCTCATAAAAGAAACAAGTTAAATGCCACAGCTACCACACACAAAAATGACTCCTTCTGGCCATAAAACCAGTGGGACAAGGAAGTGGTTGTAGGAGTCAAACATAATTGATGCTCAGAAAGATGTTATAAATAATCTGTGCCGAGTCCTCTCTCATGTGTCTCAAAACCACAGAAAGTGGCGCTTTTTTTTTTCTCTTTATCTCCCCTTGAATTCAGAAGCATAATACACCGTGAGCACCAATAATTGATGTATGTTATAATTCTTCATTACCCTATCAGTAGTCTGGGAAAACTGGAAGAAAAGAAAATGCCAGAAAGTTATGGTAAAACTTAAGATGCGACAGAAGTAGCTTTCTTTGCTCATGCTGTGAGTGTTTGAATAAGAAGAATGTCCCTGCACTGTAACAAGCTAAAAGAATGAGGAAGACAAAGGATTTCACGAAAAAGGTTTAGATAGAAGACAAGGCAAGTGAAACTGAAAGGAAGGGAAAAAAACCATTTACAATGGAACAATGCGTGTACTAATCGCTTTGATATATTATACAAACCCAAAGACCCAAAACATTGTGTAATTATTTATAAATGACTTCTCCACTCCTGTGTATAATACCACAGAAAGAATAAAACTGCAGGCTACTCTCTAAACTATTTCTAAATAGACCTAGCTCAAAAGGAAGCAGAAGTGTTTGAAAAAAAATAATTAATGGTTGATTTTATGGTTGTCTCATTAAAACATTTTAATTACAACAAACAAAATACATTTGTGCTTGCAGGGAACAATCATTTACCTACTCACCCCCCACCCCCCCCAAAGAGAAGCAAAATGTTACATCACACATTTAAAACCTGAAAATAAAACATTCCCACTATTTCTGCAGATCCCCCAGGAGGGGTTGAGCCCTGAGTGCAACTCCCAGGCACTTGTGCAGGATTTCAGAGAGGATTTGGCTTGCTGGGCCAGGAACCCACTGGTACATGGGGACACTCCCTGTGATGCCCCCATGCTCCCCACCCCAAGCAGCCCCTGGCACATGGCCCAAGGCCTCACACTGGCCACAGGCAGGTAGGAGATGAGGCCACATCCTTTAAAGACAAAGCCCTTGAGCTGCTCCCAAGGTGTTTCCCTGGCAGGAGAACTGGCTCCTGCTCCAAAAGAGGTTAATGCTACTTCCCTGCAGGCTGAGATCCCTTTCAAATACTGGGCTTCCAGGGCTGTGCATTAGCCAGCAGCCACAGCACCAATCCCTGAACCCCCCAGAGCTTCGGGCTGGGGTCTGTAAGGTGACTCCAGCCAGGTGAAGGGTCCCAGGAGCACAGCACCTTATGTCCATCCCTAGCCTTGCAGTCCTCGCCGCACGTCTGTCCCCAGACCAGGCTGGACAGAAGCCACTGTGCTCTGCACCATGTCCAGACAAGTGGAAGGAGACAAGCTGCCCCACTGAACCATGTCCTCATTTTCTACCTGCTTTTAGAATTCCTGCTGCATCCACCTGGGCATCTCCAGGGGTGAGGGAGCAAGATCCTTCCTTTACTCCTGCAAGGCACTGGGTCTAGCTTTCAGCTCTGGGTGATGGCTTTGCCATTAGCCATGTCACCTCTCTAAATTTAGTTCAAGCATTCTCCACAGGCAGCTCTGCCTTCTCTTTCTGGCCATGCTTTCAAACGATGAGGGAGCGAAAAAGCAGTATTCTCCTAGTTGATCTGTTATTTTGACACTCATCCCAAGAACTCATCAACAGTTCAGGCCCTCTTGTAATAATGTAACAAAAGACAGAGTTTGCTGAGTTGCTGTAATGATGTGCATCTTAAGACCTGAAAAAAAATTATGTACCTCTGACTTCTCTGAAGCATTTCAACTGTAGGAGCAGTGTTACTGTGAACTTCTCATTTCCGTGCTTGAAGAGTGATGCTAACACTGCTTTAATGATCATAATTCTGGTTGGATCTGAAATGTGAGGTTGATTTGTAACATGGAGTTTTATTTACCTTTACAAGGTACAACACACATTTACCAGAGAATGGCACGTTCTTGCAGTTTGACTTTTTCCTTGAAGGAAGCAGTGCATCCAGAGAGCCACAGGGAGTCTTGTGGCACATTTTCTCCAAAAGCCCTTCCTCCACCTTTATTCATCAATTTCTACTTTTTCTGGAGTCCAGCCATGAGTGAGACCCCACACGTGATGTCTCAACATGAGGGCAGAGAACAGGCTTCATGCTCGAGGCCTCACAAGTGATAAATGTGCTTGTAAATGGAAAGGCATGGAAATGCACCCACAACAATTCAGATTTTGGATGAGCACTTTGCCATCACTTGTAAGGAAGGATGGGCCGATCCAGCTGTGCTTTTTCAGAGTAACAAATGCCACTTTAATCTTTTTCCCTTTCACTTTTTTAAAGTGCTGTCTCTCAAAGCAAATTATGAAGTATTTCTGAAAACTTCCTTAAGAGTTCAAAATATGAAATTAATAATATCCATGAGTCCAGCTGAGCCCAGCTGCACTTACAATTAAGGTGGAAGAATTAGTATCAAAGGCTAAAACTCAGGATAAGGCCATCAGTGAGATGCTAGCAACATGCTGTGTCTTTCTTGAAATCAAAGGTCCCGTTTAATTTTTTTCCAATCCCAGAAAACATCACAAAACTTCAGCAGCCGACTTCCATAGGAGCAGGCCCATAAGGTGTAAGAGCTATTATCTGTGTTGGCTGAATAATTTATCTGCAAAATTAGTAGACTGCCTGTGATAGAACTGGTTGAATTATTCATCGGGAATAAATTATCCAAGATATTTAGCACTTCTTTCTGTTTGCGAAGGCTTCCTGAAACAATTCTGGTTCTGTGAATGCATTCGTTATTCATAAGTACGCAGTGAATAGATTATGCAAACAAATTTCAGCCTATGGGTTGTTTGTGAAACATTCACTTCAGCCCTGGCTATTCATGGCTGTGACTGATCACAGAGACACATGGTGCTCTCTCCCCTCCTTGATTGGAGCACAAACTTTTAAAACAAGAGAATAACAAATGACAAACTGCAAATGATGGATAAGGACTAATGAATAATGCGCTTTCACTGCAAACTTTCAGACAAGTGATCGGTTGTGCCAAAGTCTGTGAAACTCTAGGGAATCATAAACATTTTAATGAATAAACTATTGACTGCTCAAAGACACCTAAACAAAAGACAGTAAAAGTGTTGCAGACAACACTGGAGTTTATATCACTATATATAAAATGCACAGTAACAAAAGTTGAACACTTTTTGCCATATGCTTCCATAACCTTTAAATTTTGGTCCCTTCTGGCTTTCTGGTTACTGCTAGAAACTCCACTGTCGGTCTCTGCCTGCTGACAGAGGCCTCTAATTGTGCCGTCACTTAAGGACATGAGTAACTCAGTGAAGTGGAACTGCTTAGTGCAGAAAGTCACTTATGTATGCAGAGGCCCTAAAAACATCAGCCTGATTGCAGGTCCAGTGATTGAGAGAGCCCAATCCCTCCCGAGAACAGCCAGGCCCCCCATCGCCTGAGCTACGTGGGTATATTGCACACCCCTGGTCTGCAAGTGTGTAACGATGTAAAAAAGCAAGAAAGAGAGCTCATCCTGCAAGCTCGGCTGCTGCCAAACTACTTCTAGTTTGAGACTCGTTAATATTCATCACCCAGGGCTTTTTGGATTGCTCACTTCTGTGCATGATCTTCTTGGCACAAAGAAGGTTGTTTGTGGCAGTTTGCTGGTGTCGTGGGTCATCGCAAAGCGAGGAGAGTGGAAAACAGGAATAACTCTGATAGCAAACTCCTCGCTCAGGTTCAAGTAAAAAATGGTTGCTGTGAACTTAAAATGCAGATATAGAAATTAATTTAGGCTGTCAATATTCCCTGTTTATCAAAGATCAAAGGCATAGGAGAAAATTAAAGGAGGGGGTATCGATCTACATTTTGTGTAAGGGGAAATCAGGTAAATACATGTGAGTTTAGGAATAGGCACCTGAAAATGGCTATTGATGGACGGTGAAACTGAAAACCTTCCAGGGACACAAGTACCCCTGAGTGCTGACAATGGGGCTTCTTCCAAGCACAGAGAGCAGGATGCAGAGAGCCAGATGTCAGAATGAGGAAACTTTTTAGCCAGTTACAAAACTGTGGCTTCCCAAAATGTTAGATAGTGATACCCTGGCACTGAATGGGGATTAGCAGAGGCAGCAAAAACTTTACAATCAAAACAGCACAATTCTTTGTTTTTATCCAGACAAAAAAAAATTGTATGTGTACATTGTATATACGGTGTGTGTGTGTGTATATATATATACACACGCACTGTATATATATTGTGATTACAACCATCGATGCTTATAAAATAAATGTCCTTTTTAACTTTTAACTTTCTGAACACTTGCAAAACCCTTTTCAAAGCGAAGCATGTGAAAGCCAAAGTGCATGTTGATATTCACCTCAGAAACGCAGGAAGGAAATACCTGCTTTGAGTTTTACCATTTTATTTTCACTTAGACCGGTGGACGTAGAAAAGCCGCAAGGTGCAACGAAAACCTGACAAAATCTTCCACCCGCATCTGGCTGGGAAATAATCCACGGCTCATCCTCTGGAAGCCCAGATTAACCTTTTTCTTTCCCCAAACCCCCTGCTCGCAGCGGTTTAAACTCACACTGGAGCCCCTCCGGCCGGAGCGGGACGGTGACCCCTCCATCCCCACGCTGAGCCGCGACCCCCCTGCCCCGCTTTGTCCTGCCGCCTCCCTCCCCGCACACGGGGGGGACAAAGCGGGGGGACCCCCCCTCTCTCCCCCGTCCCCCGGGGGCGCGGCAGATGCGCGGCCGCCCGCGGTAATTGCGGGCACGCTCCGGAGGGCGCGGCGCACGGGGCCGACCTGCCGCCTCGGCGCGGCCCCGCGGGGCGGCCACGGGGCCATTGTCCGCCCGCCGCTATAAGANNNTTTCGGCGCTGAGTCCCCTGCCTTCCCCTATAGAGGCCGGCTCGGCTTTTTCCTCTCTTTACTTTTATACCGTTATTGCTTAACCGCATCCCCGGGAGTGCCTTTCCATGTGAGTACGGGAGCGCCGGCACCTGCCAAGCACCCGCACCGCCACCCCCTTCGTTATATTTATTTTTTTCCTTCCCCCCCACCCCTTCCCCGGCAGCTTCGCACCTTCCCCTTCGCTCCCCGCTCCATCCTCCCCTGGCCCCGCGTGGCAGTGACGGGGCTCCGGCTTCTCTCCCGCAGGATGCCCTCCGAGGCGCCCAGCAGCGGTGACGGTGCGGAGCCCGGCGCTCCGCGGGAGCGGCGGAGACGGCGCGGCCGAGCGCGGGCGCGGACCGAGGCGCTGCTGCACACGCTGAAGCGCAGCCGGAGGGTCAAGGCCAACGACCGGGAGCGGAACCGCATGCACCACCTCAACGCCGCCCTGGACGAGCTCCGCAGCGTCCTGCCCACCTTCCCCGACGACACCAAGCTCACCAAGATCGAAACCCTGCGCTTCGCCTACAACTATATCTGGGCCCTCTCCGAGACCCTCCGCCTGGCCGAGCAGTGCCTCCCGCCGGCCCCCGCCTTCCGCGGGGTCGCCGCGCCCCCCAGCCCCGGCAGCGACGCGGGGTCCTGGCTGTCCAGCGCCCCCCCGTCCGCCCCTTCGCTCTGCGCCTCCGCCTCCGGCCCCAGCAGCCCCGCCACCTCCGAGGACTGCGCTTATGCGCCCGCCGACAGCCTAAGGGGCTTCTGCGGGCTGCCCGCCGGCCCGGGCGCGCCCCTCCGCTAGCGCGCAGCCCCCGCGCACCGCCCGACGCTCCCGGCCCAGGGCCGGAGGCGGAGGGGGGAACAGGGGGGGCCTTGTCCCGTTGCACTTTTCATCCCTCTCCTCCCCCCCCGGCCCCTTCCCCCCGACCCCCGCCTCGCCTCCCGCTCCACTCCGAAAAACTGGGAAGAAGAAAAGCGACAGATTTGCTGCCGCAGACGAGGTGAAAAGTCAATTTTACAATTTGTAGCTCTCCAGCGAAGAAAAACGAGCATGAAAATTTGGTTTGAACGCCCTGACAATGCCATGAAAAGGCTTAAGGGGCTGATGCGGCCCGGGGCGCAGCGCGGGGCTCAGCGCATCTCCCCGGCCCTGCCCCGGGGCGGCTCAGCCCCTCCCGGGGGTCCCAGCACCGGCCCCGATGGGACCCCGGCCCCGGTGGACAGTGGAGAGGCTCATGCATTATAGATGCTGACCCCCAGCACTGCCGGCCTGCTTTAGAGTGGGAGCAGACACGGGGTATTCAGTGACTGGACCAGAGTGCGGTTTAATTTATTCAAGATGTTCATTCATATGAAAATTGTATTTTTGTACATAAAGAGCTTTATTCTATTATTATACCTCTTATCAAAGTGGGGGTTTTGTTTTGGTTTGATTTTTTAATGAAATCCTACTTTACCCTGTAAATAAAATTTTTAACGTTTGTACTGAATTTTGGCAGCGCCTCTGGAGTTTTGTTTCTTGCAGTCGAGGGGTTCACTCCTCGGAAGGAGGCTGGGGTGGAAGGGAAGGGATCACCCCAAGGCAGCAGCCAGCACTTCTGACACCCCACTGGCCACAGACACGTGTGGCTACCTGGCCCCCAAATCTCCTAGAGAAGGGAGCAGAGGCCTGTTCAGGTGATGCAGGCAGAGAACAGGAGCAGGGTTGTGACGCCAGCAGTGCTGTTTCAGCCTGTCCATGCCGTGGTTCACAGCAGGTGCTGGAACGTGTCAGGAGCTTTGGGGCAAGGAGAAGGTGCTGCACCCCTGAACAGGGCACAGAGCTTGTAACTTTCCCTGAACCTGCAACACTGGCAGAACTTGACTGGCATGAGCTGCCTCTTTTCCTCAAGTCACAAGGTGGGATGGAGGCTCCCCTAGTTCACTCACAGGCAGGGAGAGGAAAAAGGGTGGCCAAAGGTGCCACCTCATGGCCTTGGCACCAGCTCTGGCACAGCTCTGGCTCTTAGCTAGAGATTGAGAGTGTTAAGAGTACCCTCGTCTCCAGAAAATCTGCTCCACTGTTACAAAATCCCAAACTTTCCTTTCTCCTGCAACGGTGTGTAATGGGGGAGCCCTCTGACCCCCAAAATCCTACCTTGCTGAAGGGCTTCTACTCTTCCTGACTCCATTCTCCATTCTCTTTAGGATTGCTCAATGCTCCCATATTGCATTGGGCACACAGACCCTTAAAAACAAGTTTTATCCTCTTTGCCTTGTTTTGTGGGGAAAATGAGGCAGCTCAGACATGTCCCTACAGTCATCTCCAAAATATGAGTGAATTGGAGCTGTATGTGCACTTAGCAGGGAGTTTGTGGGGAAAGATGGATAGATGGTATTGTACAAGCCCAAATAAATCCGTTCCTATAGATGTCTGATGGGACAGCCAAGGACTATGGAATTAACTGACTTTCATTTTTCTGCGCCTCAGTTTCCCATCTGTAAAGTTGGGGTACCACCATCTCACATCATCAGTGAATTTAAGGATTTAATATATAGAGCTTTCAGTGTACTCAGATGCTCAGGGCTGCAGTAAAAGCCCAGGAAGGAATGTTTTAGGATTTGACCATACACTGTGTGGGGGAAAAGGCAGAGGGCAAACACTGGAAGCATCAGACAGAGCACTGAGAAGCTTCTCATCACACAGGCAAAAACTCTGCCTGAAAGTTAACCCTCCTGTGGGAAGAAGGTGGAGATATTACCAAAAATATAATTTGGGATCATATAATTGTCACAAAAATTAGAAGGAGAAGAGCTGAATTAAGTTTGCACAGACACTTCAGTGTCAGCATTTCCTCCTGTTTGAGTGCCTGAGCCTGCAATATAGATAAACATTTCTTTAATACAGTTTTCATATTCATGTTAATACAGACACATACCCACCTCTGCTTTTCAGTAACTAAATTGCTGAAAAGTGTTATTTTTTGGAAATCCTAATAGCATCATAATACTTATATTAATTAAAGACACCATCAACCAGTATAGGGCAGTTCCTTAATGATGTCCTGTTAACTGAAAGAGTTTTGTGAAATCTAATTCTGGCAGTAACAGGTCTTGATCTGTGACGCAGTGAAGCTTTGCTTGCACCTGCCCTTGAAAGCCAGGAGTTTTTGTGTGCAGGAGCCTCCAGGGGCTGAAATTTAGTACAGTCCATGGAGGCGGAAGGTCATCTAAAGTCACTGGGTCCCAAGACACTGGACTTCGATCTCAAAGAAGAAAAAAAACTCCACAAAACTTCAAAATATCCTCTATTCTTTTGTGTTTTCTTAGCTGCCAGCAGAGATCTGTGGACATTATGCAGTATATAAAGACCATACATCTACTAGGACTCAGTGTATGATGTTAATGTTCCTAATGGGCAATGAAAGCTGCAAAGTGCGTGAGGACACAATTAGATTCATACATTAACATGAGTCAGAGAACAGTTTTTCCCTGGAGCGGTGATAGGTTCAGACATAGTTGAACAAATCTGCCACCGGGACAGATGGAATGCCCATATTCAGAGGCTGCAGCACCAACCTGCACCCCCGTTTACAACAAGGGGGCTTGTATTTATTTTTATCAAAAGAATAGTTTGGTGAATTGGAACAGGCTTCCCCGGCTGGAAACAGACGGCTATTTTTAATTGCACTAAAATCATCTCCTTGCAATACTACAGGGGGAAAAAAATACGTGAACTAAATACTAGGGCTGATGAAAGTATTAGCAAATTTTTGGAAATACCAGATTTTTCTGTGGTAAAAATCCTTATGGACTTCAGAAATAACTGAAATAGAATCTTGATTTTTAAGCTTGGCACCACATTGCCTGTAGGTATATGCATTTTTTCATATGTCTGCTGATAGGTGTTGGTAATACTTTATCACTCTTGGAACCATTCAACCACCTCCAGGGCATGCAAGTATTAGGGACCCTCTGCCAGGAGGTTCTGCAAGCCCTTAGGTCTCTTAATTCGCCTTTAGTTAGGAGAGAAAGTCTGAGATGGCTCCATTGATAGGGAATCCCTGCTGGCTGGGAGGCATCCAGCACAGACTTTCTCGAAACACAGCTGGGATTACACCACTTTCTCTCTGCTGGGATTTACTGTGAGGAAACAGTCCCCTACCAACTTACAAGATGCTTGTGTGCTCTGACGAGAAGGGCCCACAGCTCAGAACTACTCTGTTTCAGCCTTTTACAACTGTTTTGAAGATCTGGAGCTTCTCAACCTGTGCTCAACAAGGGAGCAAATAACTGCAAATCAAAAATCCTGTCCAGGTTTTAGATAACAAGTATTTTCTGTAGTTTCAATGCCATGTGGTACCCTACTTAGTGTCATCCCTGCTGTGGTGAGGCTCAAATGCTGCTTAGGGTTTAATTAGGAACAAGAGCATCCTCAGAAGGATTTTCATTATTGGGCCTCAATCTGTCATAGATTTTGATTTTACTCTGTACATGATCTGTAAAATACAGTCTGCACTACCACCTCTGAGCACATGAAACTTAATATTATAATTACAGATCTCCGGGGCTCAAATGCTCCATTAAGACTGATTTCTATAGTAGGTAGAGATTATCAGAGCAGAAGCAGGTGAGAACTAATTTTCAGGAGCTTTTTTTGTTGGTGGCATATGCAATTAAAAGAAATCATCTGGAGGAGCAGAGCTGCTAAGGACCAAGATTTACTGTCTGAACTGTATGTGAGCACAACAGAGATGCAAAAATACTGCATAAATACTTCTAGCTGATACTTAGCCTCTTATTTTTATAGTCTTCAAATAACACCGCTAGAAGCCTTTTAAGTCTAGATTAACAAATTAAATGACTTGTTAAAACCAGGTTTATCCCCAGTAGCCTGGTAGCAGTGCCTATGAACAACTAATGCCTGCTCTCTCTTCCTCCTCCACCAAAAGGCCTAATGGTCAATGTGAAAAACTACCGAAGATCCCACAGATGTCACAGAGCCATGGTGAAGCAACAGATCCCTTTAAAACCCTGTGGGAGCCAGCCCTGTTATTGATCCCCAGGGCTGAGCTGAGGGGGTGAAATAGCCATGTCCCTGGAAACAGGCGTTCCCCTCCATGCTGAGGTTACTGTTCTCTCAAGAGAGATGGGAAAGGGTTCACATGAGGCACTGCTGGTGCAGACCAAGGCTCCACATGCTGAGCAGTGCTCCTCCATTATCATCACTATTGTTTTTCAGTTGTCAGTCTTCCAGTTTAAAATCCAATAGACAAGAGTAAAAAGACTTTCCAATGGATAATGCTCTTCTCTGCCAGGGTGGAAATGATGATGGCACAGCACTCGTTGTTATTCAGGTCTCCCACTTTTGCCTCTATTTGACTGTGTAAAGCATCTTTTAGAACTCCCATCTTACTACTTATGAAAGAAAATCATATGAAACTCTGATTATTTAAAAAGGAAAACTAAATATCACATTGGAGGAGCTGCAACAGAGATGCCACCCTTCTCCATGCCATGTGTATTATTCCACAAGTACAAGAAACTCTTCTCACTCAGCTCCTACCCCATTTGTTTTACTCATTGGCTGCCAGTAGGACTTTGGCAAAGGTCAGTGGGACTTTGGCAAAGGTCAGTAGGATGGAGTGCATAGCTCTGCAGAGAGGAAAAACTTGTGGAAGCAAGACTTTTAGAGAAGAGATTAACTTTAGTCTTTGAGTAATCATGAATAAGGGTCCACAGGCACAGTCTTGTATGCACTCTGCCAAATGGAAGTGTCGAAATCAAGTCCAGAATTTTGGCGTCCTAATGCAGTAATTGGAAAGAAAATGCTTCGAGTGTCTCACTAACATCCCTGCTCTGTTCTCATCCATTTTGTTGCACTATTCAAGCCCCCTGATCCCTTGCTTTCAATCCAAGAGTTTCATTGTGCTTTAGGGAAGGAGCAGCCTGTGTCAGTACATGGTCTCCCTTCCACTCTTCCTTCATGCTTGTGAGATGTACTTAATTACAAATTGAAGCATGTGAGGGAACTGATGCCTCTATTTCCCAAACAGGGATTTGGCAGAGTCCTCAGGACTTCACTGTCTCTTTCTTGGATTATTACATTCTGCACATTCCAGGATAATCTTTTTCTTTAACCTGAAGATTTCACAAAATTGCCTTCTAGGAAAGCATTTAAAGCTGTCTAATGGCAGTTCAAGGTGATTACGGACCTCAATGGTTTGTTGCACAAATAATGGATTAAGTTCCATCTGTAGGAGTTAATTTGGCTTATTTTTACAAACAAACCACTTTTTCTGCTCCTCTTTGTATGGCAGATGTCAGCAATCTTTATGAAACCATACCCAGGAGTACCTCCACCAGGACTGTCTAGGGCAGCACCTGGCATCTATAGCCCAGCACAAATCTGGCAGAACATCATGCTTTTCCAACTTGCAGTTTCCATTGAGATGACAAGCCTGAAGAGATACAACATTTGCAAACAGGAAAATATAAAATCCCAAACCTAAGATGGTCTTAGTCCACTTCTTGGAGGTGGCAGGAGAAGAGGCGCATAGCCAAGGGAAATTGTGGACTTAGAAGTTTGTCCCTGTCTCTGCTGTAGGGACCAAGTGATCTGGGGGCTCTGGGTGAACACTTCAGTTTAGATAAATGAAGCCAAAGGGAGAAGGCAAATGTTACAAATTGAATGGAGGAAGACAAAATTCCCAGCATGGTAATTTTCATGTTGGATTACCCATGCTAACCTTCAGGATAATGTACAGAAAAGAGAGTCTCAAAGGCAGGGTCAGAAATAATGAAAATCACTAGTCACAGGTAAAAGTTGATCAAACTACCCTAAACAGTCCTTTCCCACCTGGATTTCTCCTTGAAAATATTTAATTTTGAGGAAGCAATGTCCTTCTAGTCAAGGCTGCTATCTGTGTGGAAGAATGGGACATGGCCTTCAGATGTAAATCTAACATGAACCAGAAAAGGATCTCTTCCCCTGTAGCTTTCCAGTTTGGTCTCTGGGGCTCATACAAAAGAAGCAATATTTATCTATACATTAGATAGACCCTAGAAAAGCTAGAGACTACAAGCAGCTAAGTCAATCCCTCCCTTCAAAGCCTAAGACCTTGATTTACTTTTTTTGCTTTTTCACTTGACAATCCCTAGATATAAATGTAGAAGTTTCTCTTCTTCACTGGTAGTAGTATTCATACTGAAGGGATTTAACTCCTGAGATAAAAGAATATGGCAATCTTTTTCCTTCCTATTTGAGTACCATCTCTCCTGCAACAAGTCTTTTGTAATCTGAAAGGAAAACCCTTCCTGTCACAACACCAGTAATGGATATTGCTCTCTCAATTACCCCTTGCTTCGCCAGGAGAGCAACTGATGCGCATCGTGTTTATCCAGCTCACTGAAGTGCTTTCATTATCTAAGAAAAGAGGTTAATTAGTATTTAATCAATCTTTTCACAGGGTACAGTTTCTTCCTCTCCTATTTGCAATCCAAAAAGATGTCAGCCTCCAAAGCCATAATGCCCTCTTGATAAATCAAGTGGCAACTAATGAGGTCTGTGGTCCCAGGGAAGGAAGGTCTGGGCTACCTGTCACCAGCACGGCTGTCACCTGCACTGCTCTCCCGGGAAGCACTTGTTGGGATGCCGGGAGATGCAGGGAGCCATATGGGATGCAGGGAAGGGAATTGTCTGGTGAAGGTGATGGTGACTGTGTACACCCCAGACTGAAGCGTGAATGTGTATGTCCTGTGCATGCCTCACTCTAATCAAGCTTGGAGGATTCACAAGATAAATCTCACAGAAACTCTATCCTCAAGCAGGAAACAGATGGGAAATTTTTTTTCTTTCTTTTCTTTCTTTCTTTCTTTCTTTCTTTCTTTCTTTCTTTCTTTCTTTCTTTCTTTTTCTCTCTCTATTTCTCTCTTTCTTTCCCTCTCTCTTCCTTCCTTCCTTCCTTCCTTCCTTCCTTCCTTCCTTCCTTCCTTCCTTCCTTCCTTCCTTCCCCTGTATGGGGTTGAATCTCAGATGTAAGAGCCACTGATGATGCTTGTTGCCAAAAAGTTATGGATAATAACAGCATTATCCCATCTCAAAGAAACATACGTAGAACTTTGGAGTTTCCTTCATTAGGCAATATGCAAGTGTTTGTTCTTCCCTGAAAAATGCTGTGGGCAAAACCAAACCTCTCTCTCTTACCATTTCCACTGTGTTTAGTCCTGTGGCTGTGGCTCGGCACGGCTGTGCTGAAGCTAAACTGGGCTGAGACAAACACCTGTCAAAGCAAAAAAACCTAATTTTGGCCAGTCTTAGACAGGACCTTGAATGATTCAGTCCAAAAGGACTGTTCCAAGTGCCTAACCTTTGCATCTTTAAAAAGACCCAGCAGCACTTGCAGTGATATTTTTTCTGAGATATCTAAGCAGAGAAAGTGGCCCATGCATCTATATGCTCAAGCCCCTTTGGCTACTGGTCTGTTCTCCCCATAGCCAATGCTGCTGACGATGAGGAACTGAGGCACATGCCCTGTGGTAGCCATGCTCTGGATTTCTTTCCCTGACTTTGGGAAATTCATTGTCTTTAGCATCATCTGTATGTTCAAAGTCCACTTTCACTCCGCAGGGCGCCCTTTCTGGGTTCATAAAGCTACGTTCAGAAATCTTTGGGCAGACCCAAAGCTGACAAAAGTGTCATTAAATAATGCTGCCAATGAATGAAGCTACCAAAGAAGACATAGTCCAGTTTGCATCTCAGTTACAAGAAGAAAGTGCAATGACAGAGTGAGTAATTGGCTAATTGTCTATACGAGCTCTATTTTAACAGTGCAGTCGTGCGATCGCACCATCTGGGGGGAGCTTGGGGAGGGAGCCCCAGCGCACACAAAGCCAGCACAGCTCCACACAGGCCAGGCAACTGCCTCCTTCCCAGGCAAGAGGTGGGAGCTGCAGCCCCCCGAGTCCCCCCAAATACAGGCTGAGATGCTGAACCTCTGCTGATGGTGAAAGCTGCAGTGGGTTGCCAAGCAATGTCTGTGTTTTTGTGGAGTGCACGCTGAAGCCCACCTGAGTTGCACAGTGCAGTAACCGAGTGTTAGTGCACAGCGATATCTGCCTGATTGCAGGGCTGCTAATGAGCACAATTAGACGGGTGGTTGGTGTCATGAGCCGGCATCCCTGGCCCAGACGTGTGAGGGTGCTGCCGGCGGCGGCCAGGGAGCTCGGCACACTGGTGTGATTTCTGGGACATTCAGAAATGATGGCATTTCCCCCTCCTTGTCTTGAAAAAGCTGAATTACTGCCTTTCAGCTCCCAACTATTTTCCTCCAAAGTTACCATGAAGAAAAAAGTATAAATCACACTTCTAAGTGGGGCTAGCACTCGGCTCACAAGAAGGAAAAAAAAAAAAAGAGGTAATGCCATAATGTAAAATAGTTAAAAGCTTATTAGAGCCGTTCAGGGCAGTATGATTTCCACTTTGTTTCAGAACACCCCAAGCCCATCCTTTCATGCTATTGTGAAGGCAGCAATTCAAATCTCCCTTTGTCAGTATGAATGGCCCCTCTTAAAGCTCTTTTATGCCAACATATTCCCTACAGGCATATGCCCTTTAGCTCTATTACTGATTTACCCAAGTATTCAGCCCATACCTTCTGCTTTTCTTTTTCACTTACTGAAGTTCCACATGACACGAGCTGCAGGCTCTGCTTTGGTGCCTGCCCCACACCCGGGCCCCAGCCAGGATGCTGCGTGCTCTGCCACTATCTATCTCACCAGGAAAAGCCACCAAAAAAACTAACAGAGGAGACTTTTCAAATGATTGATTTTTCTCCCCCCCCTCCTCTACCTCTCCCCCTTCTTTTCATCTCTACATTTGTTAGCGCAAACAAATGGGAGAGGGTATATACCACCACCACCCCCCAGCCACAGGGGAAAAAGAGCCTTGCAGGCTTTGAGGGAGGAAAAATTCGAGTGTAAAAAACGCAAGTGGGCCTATTACCTCTACTTACCCTAATTAGACTTGCTTTGAAGGGCTATTCAGAGATTTTGAAAGGCTGTCCTCTCCCTGCATCTCATTGTGCAATGTTTGCAGAGACATTTGCATCTGTTTGTGCTTCTGAAAATAGCAATGGATGCTTTCAAGAAAGCAAAGCCACCTCCGAGCCCCTCGCACCAAGCCAAGGGCCGCAGCAGTCGAGGTATGTGTGGCCGGCACTGGGCGGGGGGACACCCCGGTTTCAAGGGTTTCAGGGTTCTCCACTGGTCCCCATTTAAACAATTCCCTTTAACAATGCAATTTTAGGCATAAAATCTGCTAACTAGATTAAATCCAGATGACACAGGACGTAGAAATGGAATAAAAAATCAACGCTAAAGTAAATGGTAGGCATCCTAACAGGATAGAAAGTGTGAAATCCATGCAGAGCTAGAGAGAATAGCTGGCAGCACAGCCCAGGCTTTCATACGCATATGGCCTTGACCATTTGACTCTGGTCCCATTGAGGTGATCAGCTGGAGACGTGAAGGGGCATCTCTGGCAACACACACGTCCCGCTCGCTCCTTGAAGAAAGCCCACGAAATAAAGCTGCATAAAGGTGATTGATAGTAAACATTTTGTAATTTGGAGGGATTAAACTTGCGGGATGATCTTGATCAGGTTCTCAAGGCATTGCCAGAATGCAATTACATTAGAATAGCCGCTGCTGGATCGCTGCTGGCAAAGCCACAATATCCGCCAAAGAAAGGGGGTGTGAATGGGACAAAAGGGTTAATTTGAATACGTGCTGAAAAGACTGGAGGTGGACAAGGAGCTCTGCAAGGACTTCATCAGGAGCCATGGGCAGAAGGAGACGGTTTTGCAAATACAGAGGGCGAGCGGAGAGGATGTTTGTAAAGCACACTTGGAAAGGGGGGAGAAAAGGAGAAGAAAAAAGCCCCACAAAGCTCAAACTGCTTCTTTCTTACACTGCCCTTGGCTACGCTCAGAGGAGCACTTTAGATGGATTAATCACGGGGAAAAACAATGGGATAGAAGTCTTCTCCTCCGTCTGTGCCCAGCTCCGCTGATCTTTCCCCACCGGTGCATGGTAAGCGCTGGCTTCTGGCCTGGGATGGACCCAGCCCAGTCACAGGGGGTGACCACATCTCCTGGTCTGCACGTTTGGGAGCTGGAAGTCCCACTACCTTTTTCTGAGGGACACCCGATTAAATTTATGCTATCGGCAGGTTGAAGATTTTATCAGATTACTCCTCCAAAAATGCTTAGTGGGAATTAAGCATGCAAATCCACTTGGCCAGCTCTGGGGACAATACACTCCCTCATGACTCCTTCTAGCTCAGGCACCCATGACACGAGCTTTTCTGCTCATCGTTTTAAACTTTAAACACGCACTGGCATCTGGAAAATGCTCTCATGCATGGCCTAGGCTCAGATGCACTGGGTGGGCTGGGAGGGGGCATGTCCCACCTCTCTAAGGTGATGAAAAGGTGTGGCACTGTCACCTCCTCCCCATCCCTGTCCCTGTTGGGGCTACAGAGGCAGTACATGGAGCACATCCTGCTTCCCTCAGAGATGCTGCGAAGTGCAGCATCTGAGCGGGGGTGAAGCCAGTAGGAATGCAGGACACAGGTGGAGGAAGCCCAGATTTCAAGAGAGGAGATGGGAACATGATGCCATCACTGCTGGCTTCTGATTTATGACAGATCTGACACTCTGTGTAGTAGCCAGAGGCTGTATGAGGATGTCGCTGTCTCAGTGAGGCAGAAAGCAGCAGCTGGGCAGGGGTTTAGGGCCAGGCAGGATGGTGACCCTCAACTCCCCAAACCAGTACAAAGGTCCTGGAGGGATGTGGCTGTTTGCACAAGCATCCCTCCCTGCAGGGAGCCACTGCTTGGACAGGGTGGCCTCTCTTGGGCATTAAGAACTGTTCCAAGTGAAGCATCGGCTGTGCATAACAGCTTACAACCCCTGAGCCATCCTACCTACCCCACCGTCATCCCCTGCCCCTGGGACAGTGACAGACCCAGTGACAGTGCCAGCCTGGCCGTCTGATCCACCTGTTGGTGATTGCACCCTCTAGGAAGTCAGGTCAGGGCTTGGCATCCTCCACAGCGCAGGGGCTTGGGCTGCTCCAGCCCCTTTTTGGCATTTGAAACTCCGAATGAAGTTTCAGTGTGCTCTGCAGAGACACAAGCAGGGCTGAACTCTGCTGTTTTCCTTTGGGACATCTGTATACAGCACATAATTTCCACACTGAATCTCTGTCACGAAAGCACTCCTCAAATGCAAACCCAGCCTATTTTCTTTGTATATTTAGAAATGCAGAACCCACAGAGAAACCCATTTTCCTCTACCCCACTTCAGCTTGCCCAGCCACTCCTAAATCCAGCCGAGACCCCATGAGAGAAGGACCCAGCTTAGCTGCAGAACTCCCCAGCAGTGAGTTTTCTGGGGTGGCTTTGCCCAGACCGCGTGTGCCTGCGCTTTCTCCCCGGCCGCCCCTCGCTGCCAGTTTGGGGAGGGTTTTTTTCCACTGGGTTTTTGTTTCCTTTGAGAACACCCCGTGTTTGTGTTGCTCTTTCTCCGCGGCACAATGCACCTCTCCATTTCCTTGGCCGGGGGCTCGCGCGAGCGTCAGATCTCGGCAGAGCGAAGTCGCAGGGGTCGCGGGTCACCCGAGGGCATCGGGGACAGACAAAGTCTCTTCAGCCGCTAATGTAAGCCGGGGTAACGGCACGCTGAAAGCGCATCCACTTGAGACTATCTACAAGGCACTCAGCCCTCTCTAAGGGCTTATAATGTTGACTCTCCTGTCATTGGATCCAACCTTACTATAAGCCCTGGAGGTATGAGGGGCTTAGAGACATTCATTCAGAAAAATAAATCCCCCTGCTACCATTCTCTTCATGAAGATAAATATACCACAAACAGAACAAGGAAAGAGGCTGAACTCCTGATCTCTGCTCCAGCCGCTTAAAAATTGCCATTAAAAACCCAACTCTTTATTAGACTCCTTTATTATTTGCCATTAAAAAACACAACACAGTTTATGAGTCTCCAAAGCAGTTTATTAGTATATTTTACTGGCAAAACTTGCCTTCAGTTCAATGCCATTTCTAGTCCACTCAAAAGAGAATATTTTTCGAAGAAAATGGGGTGTGTTTGTATTTGAACTCACTGTTTCTTAAGGCGTTGCAACCTGAGCTGCTCCAGCCTAGGGAGAATTTGTATTCCCTGCTGGAGGGGTTATTGCTCAGCTCCAAACTGTTGTCCTTTGCATTGGTATTAAACCTAGGAAGGCTCCTTGGCCATCAGGACTGCAGCTGGTCCAGGGCTCTACAGACACTGGGGAGCACAGAGCACCACTTCCCAGCCCAGAAAAAAATTTTTGGGCACCATGGCACATGATGTAAGACTGTCACCCCTTCTCATGGCCTGCTTAGCCTCCATATTCCTGTCCAAACTGTGTCAAACTTGGGTCTGGTGTAAAATGAGGGTCTGGTGTAAAACCTGCATGGGAGGGATATATTCAGGTCATACTCAGTCACAAGGAAAAACAGCGGCAGTGGGGTATGTGCTTCCATATCCCAACTGGAGGTCAGCCTCCGTCCCCACCCCTTCTCTTGCATCAAATCTTTCTGAAATACCCCACAGCCCTGGTTGTAGTGCCAGAGCTTTTGGTGGCTGTGAATCTTTGCATATTTACATGTTTTTCCTGAGGAAGGTGCCTCAGTGCTCCCCAGGAGTTCAAAGAGCAGCAGGTTGCCTCTAAGTCCTTGTCTTTAACTGCTTCCAACCTGGCATGTTCCCAGTAGATACAGGTCCCGGTGAGGTGCCTTCTCCAGAGCATCAGCTGTGAGGATGGAGGAGCCATGAGGCCAGAGATCCCTGCCTTGTCCTGGTGAGCACAGCTTAGAGCTGCCCATGAGCTGCTCTAAATCTCAGTCAGCCTGGGAGGGAGGATGTGTGGAAGGTCTCCAGCAGATGCAAAGCACTGACAGGTCTCTGCTCAACAGATCTGGGCTGGTGTCAGCATTTCTTCTTCCATTCCTCCATAGCTGGCTCCCTTAAAAAATCACCCAAACGATTGATTTTTAGCAAAATTTTACCTTCCACTGTAAGCAGACTTTGCTCTGGATGAAGATGTGAATTTTAAACCATCAGGTTTTTACCACCAAACATCAGATGCTAAAGCAAAGTCTGAGAGCATTTCACTTTTAAACGTATCAAATTCCTTCCTCTTTTAAGAAAAATATCCTGGTGAATGTGGGTGCTCTTGCAGACAGATTTCCCTCCTCTACCTCCACCTCCACCTGTTCATTTCCTGGCATGATGGGGACAGCAAGTCGGGGCTACTTGCAAGGGTTCAGCGGAGGAGGGGACCAGGCTCTGTGCATGGTGTGTGTACATGGTGAGGTGCTCAGATTTTGAGGGGAAATCATGCACAATGGGGGAAAGTTGTTGCCTTGGGAAAGGAAAAGGCTGAACTGATCAAACTGCTGATATAAAAGAGGAATAATGGGATTTTGTGGGATTCACATTGATGTTCAGATGAGAGGAGACTCTGGTTGCCTTTTTTCTTTCAAGCCACTGAACAAGAACTTTAAAGCCCCTTTAAAATCTGCTTTGGCTGAGCTAATTATTATCACAAGAGTTATTAGACAAAAGCTCAATGGCTTTTCCAGTGCCTCTTCAACAGTTTCTGGGCTGCCTCGACAACAAGAACCAGAGCTCCCTTTTATCATTGCCATATTCCTTCTGAGAGTTTTCAACTGCTGATCCTTATGTTAAGCCTTACAGGAAACACAGACAGAAAGAGGTGTGCCCATCAGCCTGACTCTCTCTCCTCTCACCCCCCATCCTGCAGCATTGTTGCTCCCCATCAGCACAGCTGGCCTGCACACAGCTGTTTTATTCTCTGCCATGCATCAGAGGAAAAACAAATGTCACAACAGAGTATCTGGTTTTTGAGCAGTGAGACACTGACCTATGGGAAGCAGCAGCCAGCCCGACTGGCCAAGGCTATCCAGTGACTTACTCAAGGAAGCCATTCACACCTTCTCCCCAAGGAGAGGGCTGCCCTGCCAAGTGATCAGCCCCAGCACAGAGACATGCTTGTGGGTTCTCCATCTGAGGTTCCACTCCCAGGACACAGCCTGGGCTCTGAAGCCCCAGTACTTCAGCCTTTGTTCAATGCTTCAAGACCTTCCCAGTTTGATAAACTGACTTTTTTTTTTTCCTTAGGAGAAGCAATAATCACATGGTTTTTAAACAGGGGTATCCAAGGAAAAGCAAAAAGCAATAAACAAAGCAATAAGGAAAAAAAGAGCAAAGACATCAATAAAGGCTGCTTATGGTGGGTATTTCTCCAAAAACCCCTCAGCACTGAAGGGGACCTGGGACCTCATTCACCTCACTGAGACAGAGAAACCTTCAGTATTCCCCAGGAGGGAAAATTTCCTCACTCCCAAGCAGAATGGCAGTGCATGGAACACGGAAACCAGCTATGGTTTGCCATTCCCATTCCCCATCTCTGCCCAGCCCAGGGGCTGTGGGGTTCTTTGTGGATCCCACCATCCAGCAGTGAAAGCCCCTTTTCCCATGCCTCCACCTCCCAGGTACAAGTTTAGTGCTGTTTTCCCTTCTTTTTAGGCAACCTCTGCTAAGAAGAAGCTGCTGATGGTGTAAGCAAACTGGGAATAGATGGTGGCTGGCTGGAAGCTATCCTACAGCAGAATGGGAGTTGCAGGCTCCATCCCACAGGTCCCAAGCCCACAGGCTGGGCCTTGCAGGACTCCCAGAAGTAGCACCAAACTTGCGATGATTTCTTTCGCATTGTTTTCAGACAGGGCTCTTCAAGATAAATGGACATTTTTTTTGTTCCCTAACTGGACTTCTAAACAAAACCTTTCCAAGGGCTCAAGGGGAGATGCCTGATGAGCAGACAGGAAATGGGAATGATTGATCTAGTGCTGATGGCCACAGCACTGGCACCCGGGCTCAGGTTTCAGCACAGAGCCGGGTGAGGAAGCACCTCTCACCTGCGCAGCTGCCACACACTGGGCTGCCTGCACGGGCAGCTCCCTGCCTTCCTTTGCAGCAGGTGACCAAAATGTTTCCTGGCTCTGCAGCAGCCACCCCTGGCAAAGCAGGCTCTGCAGCAGCCAACACAGGCACTGGCTGGGCAGAAGGAGGAGGTGTGGGGCTTTCTCCATCACTGGAGGACTTCTTTTTTAGAATAAAGGAGAGCAAACAACCAGCCTGCCACATTCCCTTAGACTTACTTCACCAAAAAGTTATTTTAAGACAAGAGAGGGAAGTAGAGAAAAATCTTCAGTGCTAAATGGTCCAGTGTTTGCCCATGGGAAGGGTGTTGGAACTAGATGATCTTAAACCTTCCTTCCAGCACAAACTATTCTGGGGTTCAATGATTCTGTGAAATAAATTGCAGGTGAGCTGAAATGGGCTGTTCCTTCAAGCCCAGGCAGTTGTTTACAGGTGTCCCTATGGCTATGCAGTTGGGCTGGGACTAGGAGATTTAAATTCCCACCTGACTCATGTCACTGATGGGGTAATATTTACTCTCTCCCAGATAGGCTGTGAGCACATCCACTGCTTTTTGCAGGAGCAGAGACCAAGCACACACCAGGTCAGGGCTGGCTGGTGACTTCACCATGTCCCCTCAGAGTACCAATCCAAATTTGCCAGAAGGAAACACCATTTCTACTTGAATTAAGCAGTGTGGGGGTTTATCATGCTCTCATAAGCTTTGCGTCCTGAGCTGGGAAGTAAGATGAGGTGTATTTTCCCCCACAACCTTTCCAATTAATATTTTAAGTGATTTTTTAGGCTTGTCCTCTCTTTCTACCCAGAGCTGAGTTTGAGATGAAGCACTGACCAAGCAAGAAGAAAGCAACATCCCCAGTCCACAGCCTATTAATGGTCCAAGACAACTCCACGCCAAGACAACTTTCTATCTCTGCAGAAGGGCAAAGGCTTCTGCAGAAGGGCAAAGGCACACCACTCCTCTTCTCCCTTCCCTTCTTCTGACCCTTCTCCATCTCCCTCTGTTCCTAGAGGTGTGCACTGGGAAAGTCATGGACTGCAGGGCACTGACCGCTCCCCACGCCAGCGACATCGGGATGTGCAGATCCCCCGGCCGGCCCCCGGCTCCAATCCCTTCCCATCTCTAGAAGTCATCTATTTTGTTGTGTGTACACAGAGAAAACAAGGGGCTGCCCCTTGTTCTCCTCCAGCCATGACACATCAAATTATCCAGCCTCCAAATATCCCATCTGGCTGTTAGTTTTTAGCTTTTTTTCTCTCCTTCTAGGTTGTTTCTGCTTTCCTCCTCCTCCTTTCTCTGCTCCCCAACCCATGTGTAAAAGTAGCAGGGGGGCCTTTATTAAAGGCAAAGCCCCACGGCAGCAGCTTCCCAGCCAAACTGCTCTTGTATTACTTTTTGATGAGTTTTCAATTTAGGCCTTTGCAGACAGGGGGAAGAAGGCGACTTGAGAGACAGAGGGGGGAAAAAAATGCAACAGATGGGGCCGATTGTGCTCTCTAGGCAAATTAAGGAAGACATCTGTAGCTCCCAAATACTGGTGGTCTAAAGCAATTAGTCCCCTGTGAAAAGGGGCCTCTCTGAGCCTCCTCCAGCCAATCCGCGCCCCGGCAGCACTCACGTTACAATGGCCTTGACCACAATTCACTGAGCCAAAAAAAAGAAAGATTAATCCAGGAGGAGCTGTGCGGCCAGGCTGGAGTTGCTAGGCTTAAAAGGGAAGGTTACGTCCGTTTCTGCCTGAGTTTGGAGCAGAAAAGCAGGGCGGGGGATTTTTTTTATCCTTCTTTCTGATGGTCACCCACAGCGTACCTGGTCTCTGTCAGATGTGTGGAACAGGCGTGTGTGTGTGTGTGTGCACATGACCCTGTACCAGGAGAGAGCTGTAATCTGTAAATTGCTCAGGGACTTCAATTTTCCACTGGCTTGTTTGGAAAGTGATGAATGAAGACGCAAACCCCTGTGGTTGGAATTATCTCCCCCAGCCCCCTTCGGTCCCACTCCATCCTGTATAAAAAGAAGCTGTTATATGATAAGACCCCTCTGCAAGTGATAATTATAATGATTGTTATGATGCCAGGGTTCTGCTTTTACAATTGGAAATAGGAACTCCGGCTGAACTAATCCGGCGGTGAGGTCCCTTATTTCATTCAACGTCAGGAAGCCGAGAGTGGAAAATTTAGAAAAGGACTTTATCCAAGCTGGTTATGAGGCCCCTTCCCCCTCCCCTCCTCTCCCCTGGCTCTTTTATTCATGCATATTTATGATCAGGAGATCTCAGTGGAGAAAAAAACACATACAGAAAACAAAACCGGCCTCACAATGGGGAGAGCTGCTCATGGGAGGTCACAGCACCTTTAAATTACACCTCTTGGCTTTGTTCACCCGCACACAATGGCGCTAAGAGATAGGAAGAATAGCACTCTGCGCCCAGCGCATCACAATTCTCCTAGTGATTTCAAAAAGGACAGAGAGCCCCAACTAATTTGATATCTTATTGCATTTCTGCTAACCTAAGGCCATGCCTCATCCCAGCCACCGAGGCTTGGCAGGGGCAGGCTCGTACAAAGAGCATGGCTGCGGTTCCACAGAGCGCTGGGGTTTGCCAGTCAAAGCAGATCTGTCTTGGTCAGCTTTGAATTTGAGCTGAGTTAACTGGTTTGGAAATACAAAAGCACCACCCGCCCACTGAACCTTTGCCCCTTTAAATTAATTAATTTAATTAACATGTTTATTGTCATGGCGCCCGTCAGAATGGGATCTTCCCGGGGCCACACCAAACTCCAGCCTGCCCTCACACACAAAGGAGATGGGCTCATGGTTTTGGAGACGAGTTGGAACCAAATGACTTCTCAAGGCACTGAAATTTGAGCCTATAATTTATTTCTCACCCAAATATTTCCTAGGATAGGAAAAACGGATGACCTCCAAAGCTGTGGTTCATGATGGAGGACATGAAGGGAGCAAAGTTAAAGAGGAAAACTCTGGAAATAAGCTGGTGTCCTGGGGCTGATACTGTGCAACAAGCTGGTAAATGCACCAACCTGAATATTTGGTAATAACTGCCTCTGAAGGCAAACTAGGAGGGAAAAAGTGAAACTGGTGTTGATAAAGAGCAAAATAATGACCTTCAAGGGAGAGAAAGGCTCTTTAGGAGAGTACTTGCCAATTCTCCAAGAATACCAGGTAGTCTTTGACTGCCAACCCATAAAACCCAATCTTTTCCCTCTCTCTTGTCCATCATTGACACAGTTTGCAGATTAAAATCAGGACAGGGGAGCAAAATAATCCCACAGCATTTTCAGATCCTGCATGTTGAAAACATTTAAATGTTGCAACTGCTGCCTATATTAAATATAAAATATGTTACATGGCCAAAGGGTTGCTGGGAATTTAGAAAGCTATTTAGATTTACTAAATGCTTAATGGAGTCATTACAATCCCATGATGAGCTGGAAGAGCATAACCTTTAATCTCTGTACTCATAGGACATACAAACCTTTTTGGAGTCCAACCCCATCCCATTGGGTTGGGTTACACTGGCACGCCTAAGAGACACTAAAAACTCTTTGCTATAATCAAAGTCAGATTTCTAAGTCCTGAAAAGACATATAAAAAAGCAGAATTCATGCTTTATCACCTCATTTTATTATTCATAATGACAAAAATGAATGTCTAAATTAATTTGCATTTTAAGAGCAACAAAATTGTATCCGTCCAAGACTAAGAGTCTCCCAAATCTGCCTAGGAATGCCATTAGAAGAAGGAAGAACTCCTTTCCCTGAGGAAGGAAAGAGATAGAGAGGCTTTCAAAGTGCCTTCCAGCAGCAAGAGAATGCTGCTCAGCAGTATAATCATATCTGCTGCAAGCATCCTGCAGAAAGTCACTCACCCTCGCCTACACAGGGGGCTGGCTCGACAAGGTATGGATTTCTCTGCCCGGGAGCTGGGGTATGGCTTGACTGACATCACCATGGGGACTAATGACAGAAGATTTCCCCAAAGACACTGGGGGCTTTGAAGAATGGTCTTTCATTCTATGTTGAACATACAGATAAAATGTCCACAGCAGAAAACTAATCAGATCATCTGTGGTTTGCTTTGCTGTTTGCTCAGGTCACTATCCCGTGGTTACAATTATCTCAGTCAAAAACCATACAGATGTCCAAATTGGCTTCCTGGCTTTTTCCTTAAAGAGTTCTGCTTCAGAGAATAGTGATTTCTACCAGGAAGTTCTTGGCCAAGTGTCTCACATTTATACTTATCTCCAAGGAGTCTCTCTCCAGCCTCCAGGCAAAGCTGGAACATCCCACCACCACACATTGCCAAAATAAGCATTTAAAAATCATAACTCACACACCAAAAGCACAGATTTATATGTGGAGAGGCAAGGAAGTGGGCAAAGGAGGTGAAACTCACAAGATGCCTGTGGGATTAGATAGCCTCAACCTTTTGAAACAGTAGGGAATTTATTGTCCACAATTTTGGTGTATCTCCGAGAATTTCAGAATTAAATTCTGCAGCTTTTACAGTGAGCATAAGTGCTCATGGGCTTCACTTCACTCTGTTCTAGCGGCTCAGGATTGATGTCTAGTCAAAGCAACAGCAGTGTAGCTATAGAAGGCTTTTGCTGCGTGCTCAGGGCATCAGTCTTTCCACTGCAAGAATTTTTTTTTAAATAGGATAACCTTTAATAATCTACTTAATTACACTGATGGGTATAATGAGGATGCAAGACCATGAGAAAGCTTTTGTCTCTGCTGGAACATGATGGGGATGTCCTTGGAGACACTGAAATGCTCCTCATAAGGGAAATAAAGGGCTGCTGGCCCCAAAAGTCAGACCCTCTGCCCATATCTCTCTCAGCAGAAATTTGGAAAATTGTTTCTGCATTTGAACTTATTCTGGTTTGCTCAAGATTTTGATCCTGCAGAAGCAGGATGGGGCTTTGAGCAGCCTGCTCTAGTGACAGGTGTCCCTAGATGGGTTGGAATGAGGTGAGCTTTAAGTTCCCTTCCAACCCAAAACATTCTGTGAATCTGTGTTATTTATTTTTGTAACCACTTAAGAGTTTACAAACAAAGAGTTTTAAACATATTTAATACCTAATATATCCTTACATTTAACACCTAATATATCCTCATCCTACATGAGGCAGAAGATCATGACAAGTAAACTGTAGAAAGTTAAGTAAAAACTTTAGAAAGGTTTTATAGGCCAAACTCAGGGATGTCCGGTCAGGGTAAGTTTAGGTGGAATATTCCCCAGGTGGCTCATCCCGGGCAGTTGTTTGTGCTGCCAAAGGCGGAACGGGAGCAGCCCCGCGGAGCCACCTCAGGCCCTCCGCCCCGGGCTCAGGTCCCGCCCGGGATCAGCGGGAGGAAGGAGGCAGAGCTTGGATCGAGCACCACCCTCTGGCACAACGCTAAACTGGAGCCGAGAGGAGAAAGGACTTCTATCCGTGAAGATGAGTACAGAATAAGGCATCCAGGCGTCCTCAGCACGAGAAGGACGTGGGGCAGGTCCAGAGGAGGCCATGGAGGTGCAGCTCTGCTCTGGGCACAGACTGAGAGAGCTGGAGAAGAGAAAGTTCCAGGGAGACTTAGAGCCTTCCAGTGACTAAAGGGAACTTAACAAAACGATGGAGAGTGACTTTTTACACGGGCAGATAAAGACAGGACAACTGTCCTAAACTACGACTAGGTTTAGATTGGACATTAGAAGGAAACTCTTCCCTGTGAGGGAGGTGAGGCCCTGGCACAGGTTGCCCAGAGAAGCTGTGGCTGCCCCATCGTGGGAACTGTTCAAGGCCAGGCTGGACGGGGCTTGGAACAACCTGGGACAGCAGAAGGTGTGTGAAACAATATAATCTTTAAAGTCTTTTCCAACTCAAGGGATTCTGTGATTCTACAAAAACTCCTTTTTGCTGAGCCAGGTTGTGCATGGCACTGCAGCTCTGAGAAGGGCATAAAAGCTCTTATGCAATTACAGTAGTTACAGGAAATTAATGAGTACCTCTAAGAGAATCTGCAGGGCTTAGGGTTTGCAGGAAAAATGCACCCCCAGAAAAAAAGAGAAATGTGAAACTTTTAAACCTGTGCTCCTGGGGCCTGTGATTGACTGCCGTCAGTGTACACCAGACCTGCAGCATCCCAGGCAAATGTCTGCCAGACACAACCACAGCAGCAACACCCATGGCCAAAGGGAGCCCAAGCACAGGAACCTAAATTTGGCAGCATAAACCAAAACACAACCAGCGGAGGGGGAGTCTGTTTGGCAGACAACGAGCATAAAGCTGTGGAAAATCTACTGCATTTCAAATGGGAGCATTCTGTATCCCTCAGGCAGCATCCCGACAGTGGGAGGGGAATGTCACCATAAGCCCTGGGCTGATGATTTGTGCGCTTGGGATGCACATTCTGCACATGCTGAGGCCACTCAGCCAAGCTCTGAAATACTCTCTCAGCTATTTCTCTTTTTTTTTTTTCTAACTGAAAGGCCACTCACTGACCACAGTGCTTTTATGCTTTGGATCTCCCATCATCCCATACTGTCGCCCTGGATTTCAGCCTTCTGATTCTCTTTGCATTTTTGCTATGGAGTTTCTCACACATTTTATATAAACAAGGTAGTGTTTCTGTAACCATCTCTCTTGTTTTCATTCCATTCCTGATAGAAGGGGTTTTTGATAGACTTCTACCTGAACCAGTGGAATTGGAGAGGAGAAGATCTCACTATCCAATCCATGGAGTTCCAAAAATTTGTATATAAAACAGGGGAAAATTAAAGATTTCCTCTCTTTCCTTTCACCCTCACTGCGTGTGTGCATGTGTTCATTTTTTGTTCTCTAGTGACACCATACCAACTGGGAAATGGCTTTTTTTGAGACAGAAGATGCTGTTTCTTTCTTGGCTTTGTTGTCAGATCAATCCAAAATATATAGCCACCCTGCATTGTTTAACCCTGAAATTCTTCATCTCCTGCTCCTTATCTGCAGCTTGGGTTTCCCTTAAACACTGCCATGTCCTCTTTTCATATTTTCCCTTTCTTGCAGAGGTGCTTTACAGACATTAATTACAAGTTTCATATGTTATGAAAGGGATTTATTTGTGCCAGACATATTGCAGGGTCCACATTGCAGGGCATTGTTATAAAGTCATTATACAAGCTCAGGCTTTGAGAAATCTCTACTTTGTCTCACTTCCAGAAGATGGAGCTAGAAAGCTGGGAGTAGTTGTTGCGGCGTAGGAAAGCCACCTTATCCTCCTGCTCACACACAAACACTGTTCCTTCTCAAGAGCCGCCCTAAGGTGATGCAAGTGGCTCACAGTGGGGAGAGGAGATGCCGTGGGGTACCAGTGGGTTGCTGGAAGGAGACTGATTTTCCTCTTTTCTGCTGCACAACCCTCTGCACTATGTCAGAGGAAGAACATGCAGCTGGTTAGCAGGGTAGGATCAGGAGACACGAGTTTTATTTGCAGTCCTGCTGCTGATTTTTTTCCAAACCAGAACAAGACCCTGAACCAGTCATTGTCCTTGTGTTTGCTGGAGGGGACAGATTCAGGACCAAGAGATGCTAAACCTGCCTGTGATGGAAAGCGGAGGTGCTGCACAGGGCACACTGCTGTCACTCACAAATTATAACTCAGCGCCAGGTCTTGTCCTCTTTTTCTGCTGACAGCATATCCTGGATCAGAGTGTACTTTCTGGGAAAGTATTCCTCAAACACAGTAACCTGATGGATATTTTCAAGGCATTGGTTTTTGATTCATAGTATAACTTCAAAATTTGGGGCAGGAAGTGAATGATTTGGACAATGATTTCATAACTGTTATCACCTATTTTTTTCTGTCTGCAGAGCTATCTAGAGAGAGTTTGTCCTTTTCAGATGTTCCCATTACAAAGATAACACTAAAAAAATGTGACATCTTAGTGAAAGACTTCTTACTGGTTTACGTCTTTTGAGTTTACTAGTTTTATTTTGGCAAGAAGACAGAATAGACCAGACCAGTGCTAGGAGCATCTTGCAGGAAAACTTCAGTGCTGTCACCGTGGAGGTTCAGTGAGTCTGAAGAAGGGTCCTGCTGCCTGCTCTGTCTCCTCCTTGGTGCCAGGCTTCAGGGAGAAGGAGACAGCAGCAGACAGACCAAGTACCTTGGTGCCCTTTGCAGCTGCTAACAGGGGGCTCACCCCTGCTTTATCCCATGGGATGCTGCCAGTGCACCAGCGTGTCTGGAAGTCCATCCAGGGTTGAGTGCTGCTGATTTGGGTAAGCACCAGTTTGGACATCATGCAGGTTAGAAAAGCACCGAAATATTCCAGCTTTCTTTTCTCATGCCAGGTAGATGCCTGCAATGGGCTGCACCCCTTTTTTGGCTACCATCCCTTCTAGCACACATAACTTCTCCAGCTAAATATAGCCTGACTGACAATTTGAAGGCTTTTTTTTTTTTTCTGCAGTACTTTCCTCTTTCCAGTAGCAAGAAATAAGTTGTGTTTTGTTTTGTATATTCAGGTAACAACATTGTTTGAGTGCTGCTGATGATTTATGTCCCTTTCAGCAGCAGGACTCTGGAAAACTACTTGGAAGATATGAACACCAAGAATTTTTTCATTTTCTCATCAGATTTCAATTGTTATGATATATGCCCTCAAGAGACTGTGAGGAGGGGAGAGGGGGGCAGGGGAAGACCTTTTATGGCATATTGTGATCCATATGGAAAAAATATATATTTCCCACACATCTGATTCAATACAGTGTGCACATTTGTAAGGCACATGTGAATGAATGCCGAGAGAAGGGAATTTTTATGAAAGCAGACTGATTACATGGCAAAAAATCTATCGGTTGAAGTTAGATTTATTTACAGCATAGTAAATTGGGTGCTCAGAGGGGCTGGCACTCTATTGGCGATCAAGATATCTGGGGAAATGTTGAGTTATGTTTGATAAAAGCCACCTGGCATTCCTCGAGCCAAAGTATCCATGTGTCATGTTCTTCTTGTGTCACAAGGAACCCAAGTGCTGAATATATTTGTACCAGTCTCCTGCAGATAAAGTTGGAGAAGGGAAGGAAGAATGGTGTGAGATTAAAATGTTCACTAATGCATTAAATGAGACTCCAGAGATTTGGGGCCCTGGCCAAGCTATTTTACTGTTTTCACATAATCTGGAAGTAAAGTGCTCCTCCACTGGGATTGCAGGAACTGCAAGGGAAGGGGAGGAAGGTGGGATCCTCCATCCTGGGTTTGTGTACAACCACCTTGGCACCGTCCTTCCAGGCCAGAGATGCTGCCCACTGCACAGTGGGACCCTGGGTGGTGGAGGTGAAGTTGATGGAGGATATTACTAGGAAAATGGGTTTCCAGAAAAAAGGGGGAAAACCCTGTCTCCTCTTAGTGGGCACACAACTGCTCCTACCAGTCTTCCTCCTCTACAGAGAGAAAAAACATCTGAAGGAATAGGACTTTATCTTTTTCCATTTAGCAGCTTCAGACTATGGGTTTTCAGCATTAGAAGGAGTTTTCTGTAATTCAGAGTTGTTCTTTGGTTAGTTTTTTCCCATATTTCTCATTCCGGTTGTCATCTTCATCTGTGCCCCATTTCCAAGGTGTAAAAAGAGACTCATCTTCTATCTCCCCAAGATCAGGGATTATTTTAAAATCCAGTCCTGTAGATAGGGGATCCCCTTCTAACTGGAAATGAACTAGAGGAAAAGGGATAATGGCAGCTGTGAAGAAAATGTGCTGAACTACTGAGCACCTCTGGAGATGCTCAGTAGATGGTGAAGCTCTTGCTCTCTCACAAAAGTGCATTGTCCCATTGGATTTCCTTCCACTGAAATGATAGGGCAGGTGGAATTGTTCTTGGAATAAGGCTAATGTGGGAAAGAGCTAATGAGCTTTGAAATATTTATTTGCACTGCAAAACAGTGAAAAGAGTTTGAAAGAAGACACCAGAATCTGGATTAAACACTCTCACCCGAACCCTAACCTTAAGCCTAATGGCACCTTGGTGTTGGGGCTTAGGTCCCCATCACCATGGCTGGTGCAGATCAGAAAGATGTAGGAGCAGCAATGTTGTGGCCCTGCTGCAATCACCATGGCTTGCCTTTTCCAGCCCCAGTGCTCCTGGAGCTGTAGGCTCTTTGACTCTCCCAACTCTAATGCTAACCCTAACCCTCACGGTCTTGTGTTATTGCTGAGATCCCCATCTCCACAGGTGGCCCATGTTAACACAGGGTATGAGGCTGAGGCCCTGCCATGATGCCCTTGCAATGCCTTTTCCAGCCCCATTGTCCAGAAGCTCCAGGCTCTGTGGCTCCCTGAAACCTCAACACCAACCTTTCAGGAAGCTTGGGGCTGCCGCTGAGGTGCCCATGTCCATGCATGGCCCTAATCTGAAAGGTGTGGAGGCAGCAACGTTGTGGGCACACCAGTGTGTATGAACACACACACACACATACACACAGAGGCTTTTCTTTAAGCAAAAGCAAACCAGATTGCATTACCCTATAAGATTAGTACTTTATTGAACCTCATTATAGGTTCACGTCCTCCCATAGTCATATCCCACTGTGTTATTTTTGGCACATGTAGCCATCATGATTTAGTATCCTGTGTGAGAAAAATGAAGTCTCTCTCTAAAATATGTTGACTATTATTCCAGATGTGGTAGTTGCCGGAGTTTCTTTTCAAGCAGGTTTTTATGGCTGAGGTTGTTTGAATCAAGCATTATTTATTTCTACGTTCAAACTAAAGAAGGGGCGGGAGCAGTTTTTAATGAAAGCTAAAGGAAAAGGGATAATAAAGTGAGCTTGCTGGAGAAATAAATATTTACACATAACTTTTGTATGTTCCCCAAGAAAAATAAAACGGGGGTATATTGAAAAGCATAGTTATTATTTGGCATTCTCCTGCAACAGCAAAATCCCAGGAAAGGACTAAGTTTTAAGTAATTAGACTTTCCAGTTAATTAACTGGTTATAACTAACTGTGTTATTGACAGATATCCAGGAGAGGCAATGAGTCATTACGGATTTTTTCAAGTCAAGATCACAAATTTGGAGATATAAGTGAGGCAGACACTAAGGGAAGGAGAAAGGACTTGAATTCCCTGTTGCCATACAAAGCTTCTATGTCCTCCCCTGGAGGTTTGATTTACTGTGGACCTGCTACAAACAGAAGAGTCATTTGCACAACCAAATCAAGGGCATAAATGCATAAAACAAACATTGAGGGGCAGAAGAGAAGTCAAAATAAAGAAGATTAATAAATTAATGGATTGGATGAGATGTAATAAGAAATGAAAGTGGGGATGAAGTACACCCAGGGGATGAGGATTTTGCCATGATGTCAGTAGGGCCAGACATGACCCTGGTGTGTGGGACAGGATAGGGCCCATAATTGGCATAGCAAGGGAAAGTGCTCATCGTTCACTTCTGGGCATTAATTGAGTGCTAATTATTACAGGTGGGGAGAACTTTTTCTGTGAGTAAACTCTTTCTAAATGCTCCTGGAGGAGCAGCCCATGTGTGGCCCCAGGCAGGAGATGTGATGCAGAGCAGCAGCTCCCCTGGACTGCAAAGTGTGAACTTCTGCACAAAGCAGTGGGCTGGGATTTGGATTTCAGGTTACAAAGAATCCTCCTCAAAACAGGCCAAAAATAAAAGAAAAACTAAAAAAAAAAAAAGGTTGCAAATGCCAGAAGACAAACTTACTTCGGAGTGGGAAACAAGGATTCAAGTCCAAATTTCCACTGAAACATCCAACTGAACCAGCCTCAGGTCTGTTACCACAGTGATTTTGTCATGTACCTTCCCCCTTGTGTGTCTTGAACAGATCTGGAAATGGAAGCAGAAAAACACCAGGTGAAAACCTATTTCACGGACTTTCCTTTACTGCTGGGAAGAACAAAGCCCTGGGACCCACTTTGCATTTCTAACCCTTTTTGGCAGATGGAGCAGGGTGAGCCGGCACAGCCAAAGCTGAGCACAAAGGTGGGTTTGACTTCTCATCCAAATGAGCTTCCTTACCCCTTACTGGTTTCTCTGGATTCCCCATAAAGAACGAGTTTGTGTATTTGATGATTTTAATTTGAGCACAAATTACTACAGAACAAATTCTCCTGTGTGGACCTGGCACATGAGATTCCCATTGCCTCCAGTTAATCAGGGGTTTTTAAGCAAACTAGCAAATCTGTCACCTCTGGGGCAGGAGCAGCACTGAGAGGAGGGAGTGCAGCTGTACAAGGCCCCTTTCCAGCAGCTGGGTGGGATGAGTGGAGCTGCAGCCCCTCACCTGCCCATCCACAGCAGGATGGGTCCCCAGTGGGAGCCACTTGTGACCACAGGGATGATGTTGGGATGCAGCCCAGCAGCCAGCTCTGCTTCATGCTCCTCTGAGTTTCTGTGACAGCTTGTGTGCTGGGACATCTCCTCAACACAAGTAAAATCAGGAGCAAGTCTCTTGTCAGTTTTCCTCTTGAGATCACAAATGCTTCAAACAAAAAGGGAAAAAGAATTAAATTCCACATCTGTGCTCACACCCAGGCTCACTCCCAGTTATTCTGGATCTACATTCAGTGGGGCTGTCTGCTGCACAGCTCTCCAGACAAGAGGTGTAAATCCATGTCTTTGCACACACAGGAGCAGCCTGGCCTCACTGACATTCCTCATTCCACCAGTGGAGCAGAGTGGAGCAGCTCAGGAGACAGAGCACACATTGTAGGCAAAGGAGAATAAACTCTGTGCCTGAAGCTCTGGGTTCTTCTTCCCCTTGCACAATTCCACCCTCTCAGAACCCCAGGCTCAGCAGTGGGGTCACACTGGGCCTTGCCCTGCCTCAGCCTACCCAGCACCTCACTGAAGGAGTGAGCATGGAAGGGAGAAGATCTTTTCCAAGTGGAAAGCCAATGGTAAATACTGGGTTTTGTTTTCTCTGGCCTTTGTTTTTGTATTTCAGCTAAACCCCCTAAGGCTGTCAACACAACTGAGCTGGGAAATTTTAGAGACACTGAACCCTGAACATCCACATTTCACCTGGTTCTTGTGACTTTAGATTGCTGCTCCATCACTAAGCCTTAGGGCTGGGAGGTTGAAACTGAGCTGAGAAGTAGGAAGCAAAAACATACAAAATCAAAACAAATTCATTCATCTGCTGCTAAAAGACATTTCTACTTTTAATTAATGACACCAGGTCCTAAATTATTCTTGAATTCAGTGGCAAGACCTGTTTTATTATTAAAGCATCTCAGGGCTGGCAATACATTAGAATTTGCTCTTGTAAATTAAATTAATTCCTCGCCCACTTCATCGTCTGCATCAATAATGGTCCACATGACTTTAGTTCAGTCTGCACTGGAATGGATGAAGAGCATTCAAACAGTCTCAAGACAGTTGGGAACAGGGACTTCTCAGGCTGTTGTTGCTGTTTCACACTCCATGATTGTGTCAAATCCAGAGCAAAACAACCTCCAGGGGAAAAAGAAAAGCTTTCTGGGGTCTGGCTTTCAAACAAAATAAAATTCAGCCCAGGCTCAATGCAGTTCTGTTTTATTAGCAGCTCTGTGTGAATGCAACAAGAGAAATGGAACTCTCAGCACCACAGTGGTTCCTATGGCAGCAAGGGGGGCCTATGGGTAGTGAATGGGGTGCTGCAAATCTGCAGGGGATTTGTGGGGCTGCTTCTGCTGCCCCCCAGCTCCAGGCTCCTGCCCCGAGTGCCCATGTGGCTCCAGATGGTTGTACCCAAGCATCAGCCCAGCCCACTGACACATAAGACACACCTGCACGGATAAAAGGGCTGGGAACTGCTTTAGAAACATAATGCTGAGGAGAAAACCAATGACATGTGTGGCCATAAGAGAAGTGGACTGGATTATGATAATTTTATTCCCCCTTGAGCAGCACCTGATGGCATAAGCAGCATCCCCAGGCTGAATCTAAAAACACCAGGATTCCAGGGAGTCTCCCAGGTGGCTTTTGGTGACCTCGGGAGCCTGAGCCTGATTTTGCTTTTATTTATGCCGACTGACACCACCAGCAATCTGCAACTGGCCTGCACAAGTGAGAAGAGAAATTAGACATTTTTTTTGGCAAGCTTTTCAAAAGAGTGATCAGCAACTCCTCAGGTTCTCACTATTGGCAAAAAGTAAAGGGCCTGAATCTAGAAAATTAAATATATATCTGCTGCTCTAAATCTATTTGCTGATAGCCAGATGTTAGCTTTAGTCTGGGTATTTCTGCTAGGAGGCACAGAAAGGCCAGCTGCAGATTAGCTCCAGGGAGGTTAGCTTTTATCCTAAATTGTCAGGAAACTGAGAAAAAATACATATTATTCACTTGATAGTGTAATAAGGCGGAGTAGACTGAGCTGAGGTAAGGGCACGACGTGAAGGATGGTTTTCCAAGGAACAGACCCTGACACTGTTACACCCTCCATTTTTGGCAGCTTTTCATTGCCTCTTCACAACACCCAATGAGCTTTTTTATGCTGAAGAATCTTTTGGGGGTAAAGAAGGGAGAATTTCACACTCTGGCCATTCCATAGGCACACTGAATACTAGTATGAGGTTTAACATTTTTCCAACATTACTCGGCACTCAAGGGAAAAAAAAAGTCAGACGACAGATTTACATCCCTGAATTTCAGTGGATGTGAAGGTTCTAAAATCTCCCTCATGTTTCTTTTTATTGATTGCTCCCAAGATGAAACAATTGTGAGTCTGAACGAATTTATAACTAGCTTGTGAAATAAACCTCACATCTAGCAAAGATATTACACTGAACAGGAAACAAGCCCACAGAAATTCATTATGTTCCCAGAATTAAATGAAAACAATATAGTTTATGGACCACAGAAGGTAGTTACAGTAAAAAATGAAACTAAAATCTGGGCTATGCAGAAAGACAGCGCAGAGGTCTCGGATCCTCTGGAGTGAGGACGTTTCAGCTGCCAGTTTTGTGTCATCACTTCAGCACTCCTGATCTCAGGGCCAGCGGCGCAGCACAAAGCACAGGCACACTCCCGTGGCTCCATTCGCCCAAGGAGCCCAGCAGCAGCATTGGGAGTGCTGTTTACATCCATCCCCGACGTCAGGGACCACCCAAGGGGGGCGGGATGGCAGGGGATGGCACCGCAGCAGCACGGGAAGCAGCGACCTGAGCTGGAGGGCAGCATCCCTCAGCTGCCCGCACCTTGGGGGGAAAGGATCATGTGAGCTGGAGCCTTTTAAGCTGGCAATGAAAGGCAGAAAAAGGTCTTGATAGCCAGCCTTCCTGTGTTTATTTTTAGCAAGAAGTATGCCTCTGCCAGCTCCTTTGTGACCGGCGCTGGATTGCTGCAGTGGGGAATGCGTGAGCTGAATTTCCAGCTGGGAAATCTCCTTGCTCCTGGGTAAACACTGAGCAGTATAAATATATATACCTTTATATACATATATATATATATATTTCTTTTAGGAAGACCAGATGACCGCAGCCCCAGCAGCACCACCACAGATCTGCCTGCTGGCATCGCCCCATGGCTGCTGTGGGGTGACAGTCATGGCCATGTCACACCTGGGCAGAGCAGCAGCTTTTGACCCCACATTTTGCCTCTGGGAATAATTAACTTCTCATTACTGGGGTCAGCCTGAGGAGGTGAGACAAAAGCCAGGACAACAAAGCTGTCTGTCCACACCCAGAGAAAGGCATGGGTATCACTGAGGGGACACAGCATGGTGTCTCCGAAGAAGATGCTCATGGCGGCAGATATTTTATTTGGTTATGAAAACAAACTGCAACATGAAAAGAGAACTAGAGTAAAATGCAATCACCTCACCCATTCGCAGTGCAGTAGCAAGGAAGATTTTTAAAGGCTGAGTCAGAGGAGGAATGCAAATGGAATAAAACCCCAGTGTTAGAGAGCTGGAGACATGCAGAGCTGGGGCTGCCCAGGACCCATCACAGCCCCAGGGGCAGCCTGGATTGGGTGACTGCTCCTCAGAAAAAGGCTCAGCTGAAGTGCTGGGGGTTTATGCAGAACCAGGGCACTGTGGAAGTGATAAACGACATTCCCAAATCACAGACAGATGCTGGGATACAAAAGAGTAACTAGTTTTGAATATGGCTTGAAATGAGGGCTTTAAAATCCTGACGTAACCTCATGAGAGGAGCATGCAGCTGTGTGGCTGTATCAGTCCTTGCCTGGGTCAGTGAGCAGCACAACCTGGGCTCAGGCCATGCCTTAATAGTCCTGCAGGTTGAAAATACCATGGATTTTGGCTTTGCCCAGCCTCCCACCACCATCCCCAGCCTGTGCCAGTCTTGTCCCTGTCACTGCAATCATGAATGGGATGTGCTCCTGCTGAAAGCAAAGCTTTATTTCTGGCTGATAACCCAGGTCCTGCTAAACCTTGTTAATCAAGAACTGACCCAACATGAGAAACTCCTGCTTGGTAGCCCATAAAGAATAACTGACAGACAGCATTTTAAAAAGTGGCTGAGGATTTCAGTGAGTAGCAAGCCCTGGGCACAAGGTGAATAGAGAGCCAGCCTTGCCAGCTCCATGTCTCCACACAGAGGAGGCTTGTGAATTCCAGCAGGGAACATTCACACACCTGCAGTGTGGCTTGAGAGATGTTTGCCATCAGCATGCAGGAGACCGTGCTTCTCTTCCCAGGCCAGCCTCTGCCTAGAATCACAAAATCATTTAGGTTGGAAGGTTCTGAGATCACTGAGTCCAGTCTTTAACCAGCACTCCCAAGCCCACCACTAAACCATGTCCCCAGGTGCCACATCTACATGTTTTCTGAAACAAACGTTTTCCTCTGTGCCTCAGTTTACCTACTGAGAACCAGAGCAGTGATGTCCACCCTTTTTGCAAAGCACGTGGAGATCTGCTGGTGAAGGCAACTGCAGAAAGAATTGGCCTTTTTGGATTGTTACACATCTGTGAGGCACTCAGCACACACAATAATTCCAACAAAACCAAAGGAAATGGCTGCAGCTCCCAGCTTATTGAAACAGGGGAAGAAAAAGCTGTTCTGGGAGCCAGACTGTTTGGGGAAGCCCAGAAAGCTGATGGAAAGTGTGAAAAGACCTGATGGGCTTGAGGTCTCCTCCCAATCTACATCTCTCGTTCCTTCACTCCTCCAAACACCCAACCCCAGAAAAAGGGAGTGACAGGGAAGGAATGGTGTTATGGCAGCTGGGATGGAGCTGCATCAGAACTCACACCTCAGCTACCTCTGGAAAGCCCCATGAGCAGCACTGGCTGAAACTCAGCTTAGGAAAATGAAAAGCCACAAACTGATTTCATAGTCCCGGGAGTGAGGCAAGCAGGAGTGATATTCCAAAAGCAAGAAAGACAGTTTAAAGAAGGGACACTTCTTTGGGAACTACTGCATGGAAAAAACAGGGTCAGAAGTGAATTGTGATCCCTTCTGCTCCAAAGCCTGGTAAGCAGAGCTGGGTGGGGAAGGGCTTCAATACCACATTTCCAATAGTATCCTTTTACCTTTTAGGTTTCACAGCTACTGAAATAAGAGATGATGTAACAAATAGCATAATGGAAAAGCTGGCAAGGCTGGTTCCTGCTACAGAGCTCCAGAAGTTCAGCCCTTGGTTTTCCTTGTCCTCACAGTAAGTTTCCAGCAGGAGCCATGGGCATGAAGAGAGCTCTGGGGGCAGGCAGGGGCTCACCAGGAGCTGCATCCCTTGTGTGGGGCATTGCTGTTACTGCAAAGGATGCATCCAAAAGCATCAGCTTCCTAGCTTGGCATAGGAAAAGGTTCTGGCATTACAGACCAGGAATCTAGCAGAGCCCTTAGAAGAAACCAGATTCCCACTGCTGTACACCTTGCCCCCACTCCTGTAGAAAGCCAGAAATGAGAATATTAACTTCTTCATGAGCTTTAACACAGTGATTTAGTCTGTGAACAGCAAAACTAATAAAGCCTGGATCTCTCTGCCTTTTTTTCTGGTGATTGATTTCAAAGGTGAAGCAGGAGCAGTCTTTTCTGGAGTTGATCACATATGGGGACTCCAGAGTGTCATCTGCATAAGCTGGTGCTGTAATGTTTCTCAGCCAGTATAAACAGACCTCAAAAACATTTAACATTTCAGTACATCAGAGCTTTCTTATCGTTTTCTCAATTTGTATAAAATTGATCAATAGATTCACAAGTTACAGGAGGGCAAGAGAAGTAGGAGAGGGCAGGCACAGGGATGGACACAAGCATTAGGAAATTCACTTCCATGAGAAATCAGGGGTTGATTGGGGCTGCTCTGTTTTAATTTCCAAATGGCAAAAAGTTTCCACAGCATTTTCCTTTCCAAAATTATGAGGAATATGGTCTCAGCTGTGAGCAGTGCTCCTGGACACGTTCAGCTCTGAAGTCATTGGGACTCGCAGTGAGTTTGAACTGGGCTTATTCTTAAATATGTCCCTCCCTAGGCAGGCACAGAACAGCTCCCATCACCCATGACCCAATTGCCACAGGAGACTGCTAGGTTTTCCAGACTGGAACTCTGTTCACTCTGAAAATTTCCATCTGCTTCAGTGAGGGAAAAAGATGCTCCAAAGCAAAACACTTTGGAAAAGTCCCACTCCATCTAAGTGTTGTGGTTATGCCATATAGCAATGAAAATTACAGACATGCAGAGGTGTCAGATGTAAGTGGCTTTCTTAGATTAGATATCATTTATCCCCTTCAAGACAAAAGTTAAATAAATAGTCACTAAATTATCTAATTCTTTAAGAGCCTCTTTTCCAGGTCACCAAGCCCCCAGGCACTCTGTGCAGCTACTGAGGGTCAGATGCTTGCACCACTTGAGCTGAATGAGGCCATTAGCATCAAAAGACATGTCTGCTCCAAGCCAGGGACATACCACAGCTCCAGCCCGTCCCAGGGCACAGCATGAGACAAAAGCCCACAATCCCAACCTCATACCCAGAAAAACCACAAAAGCAACCCAAACCTGCATTTTCTGATGCTGCAGGATGTTTTGGAAATAGTGTGGACAGCAGAAAGCCCAGCCTACCAGGCTTCACTTTTAATATTCAAACAGAGGGGGGAGGTTATCCCAGATAGAAATATTCATCCCAATTTACAGCTGTTTCCTTTTATTCTTCAACCATCTTATGTAAGTAGCTCAGATGAATCCAAACTGAATCTTTTGCACATCACCAATTACTGTGACATTTGTACCAAGCCTGCCTCCTTCTCACCCTCAGCCTGCTGAGGTCCAGCAGAACACTCACTCCATGGCAGAGCTTTCTCAGGCTCGTGTACATACACAGACTGTACTCAAACAGCAATTATTCCCAGGGTGACTTATGTGGTTGAGCTGCCGTGGCCAGCACTGGCAGGAAACACATGTTAGAAATTAGTGTATGTCTGGTACTGTCTCCCTTCTCTGTTTCTCCAGGTGGCTGAGCAGAAGCAAAAGTAAGAGCATTTCTGATGCTGACCCTGGTTAATGTGAGCATAAATACAAGGTTAATACCCAAAGGATGGTTGACGAAGGAAAAAGTGAAGAAAAGTAATCAGGATGAGGAAAGTAATTCAAACAATCCCTTGAAAAATATGCACCTTTGGCTGGTATTCTGACAACAAAGGGTGGGGATTACCATGAAATAGGAGAGTAGCATGTGTTATGTTACTTACTCCTCAGGAACTAAATCAGCAATGTACAGAAAATGTTAAATCTCTTAGCAAAACGAACTCAGTCCCTATTTTTAATCGAACAGTGTGCCCCAGCTCCAAGCAGAGTGTGCAGGCCCCTCTGTGGCTTTCCTGTGTGGATGGATCATGTTATCTTGCAGTCTTACAGCTCAGCTTATCCTCAGGGATTTCAAAACTCACCACACAGAAATGGAGATCCTGCTGCCTGCAGCATCCCAGTGCAGCACCTGTGGGAGCTGCAGGCTGACATCCCACACCTCCCCATGCAGGAGCCTCCAGACACAACACAGGGAACACAGAGAACACAGCTATTTAACACACTGGTTTGGAGAAAGGCATTATTGTCCCCAGGGTGTTTCCACTGGGAGCAGGGAACAAGGAGTGTAGAGCTGCTGTGATTTTACTGTCAGGACATTGGTATAGCCCAAGATCAGTCAAAAGGCCAGGCAGCACCAGAGGAATTATTCGTCATCTCTATCACTTACTTTTTTCTGTTCCCCAATACTATGCTTAAGTACATAAGGGAGGGAAATTCCTGCTCCCTCCCTTCCATATATTCAAGAAAAGCACAATCTGTCTCAAAGCCTTTATCAATTTTCATAGATACTTCAGGCTAGTTTTGGCTCTCAACTTCACCAAGGTAAACTTGCAATGAGCAGGCTTCAGAGGAGCTGCTCCAGTTTCCTTGAGAGTAGATTTGCCCTTCCCCTGCCCAGTGCAGCCAAATAAATACAATGAGAATCACATCTTTGATGTTCCCTTCGCAGGCTGGATCTCCTCAGCTGAGCCACAGTTTGCTTCATTAGCTGAGATCTTCTTTAATCAGCTGGTCAGCTACATTTCATGTCCCTGACACGGGAGGTACTGCAGGGAGTGAGGAACAGGCAGCACAAGCACAAGGTCGGACTGCAGAGGAGACTTCAGACCCTACTGAGGGCTTCTCCCCATGCTCCAGCAGCATGCCGGGAGGGCTGCAAGACCCATCAAGAGCAGTTCCCCAGCTGCTCCCCAGCCCTCCGCACCATGTGCAGGATGCAGGGTATCTCCAGGGAGCCCTCTGATGTGGCCACAGCCTGTTTGTGGCAGGGATGTTTCTGTCTGTTAAATATGAAGTGTGGTTCAGGATTGCTGCTTCTGCCCAGGACCACTGCTCACTCTGGAAACATGCCACAGCATCTGCTCCACTCTGCAGATCCTTCCACCTAGGGACCAAAGCAGATCTATTCCAGTTGACTGAGGGATCAAGATAGGAGAAGCAGACCTTCCCATAAAAATAAACATTCCCAGACCATGATGGCCAGTGCAGTAGAGGATGCATGTGTGCTCATCCCAGCTCCTGATTTACAGTGCTGTGGGTGAACATTAGGAAGTGCAGTTCTTTTTCCAGCGCAGAGGCTTTCGGCACAAACAACACATGAGGATATGAATACTTCTAACACTGCCTATAAATTCTTGTTGAATGTGTAGAAGTGATAGTGAAGAATGGGCTTGGTTAATTACAGAAACATATTTCAAGTCGCTTCAGACAAAATGCAATGAAAATTAATGCAATATATGTTTTCAACCTACTGTAAGGCAATAGTCTCATCAAACAGAGATTCTGCTCCTCTGTCATCTTTGGAGGCAACAGACTACATAGAAAAAAGTAAATCTCTGAAGTCATTAATTTCTTTGAGGTTTAGGTTCACTCTGTCCATTACAGCCCCTCCCATTCAGCACTGCGTCACCTTTTGGGCTTTTAGACTGTTTTTGCTCTACTTCCTTCTAACCACGTCAGCCTGGGAGCATGGAAGGGAGGGAATCTAATCAGAAAAAATCCTGTCTAAGGCAAAAGCCCAACTCAAGCCAAGTTCCCTGGTGCCCAACCAAGCCTTGTGCTGTTCTCCTGGCTATTCTCTACCTCCTTGTTCCTGACAGACCTGTGTTGCAGCTGCAGCAGCAGCACATCTTTGCATGGTCTGTGAAATGAGCCTTGTCAGGTGTTACCAAGTCATCCAACCTCCCCATAGTGAATTAAAATATATCACATCACTTATAATGTGTAGCTGTAGACAAAATCCTGCCTAAAACCACTCTTCCCTCAAAGAAAACAGATGCATTTGCAAGACCTTCAATTACCCCTTAAGCCACCTCCTCCTCCCTGCTGCATTCGTCCCTGAAGTCCCTGGAATACAGATGTTCCTTGCAGCTTGCCCAATGGACCAAATGAGAGGATGCACATTTGAGAAAGCAGGGCTGTGATCAGAATGCCTTCTCACCTACTCCCGCAGTAACCACAGATTTTGGCCTGAGCCCCTCAAATGTCCTCTGCTGCTTCAGGTCCCTGGAGGGAGGAGCTCCTCTTCCCCTCCCTCTCTTCATTACCCAGGTCACAAAATGGTTAAGGCTTTGCAAGCTCTTCTCCAGACCTGCAATTTCACCCAGAAAACTATTGGCAGGTGTGCTGATCGCAGGGCTCTGCAAGAAATTCAGCTTAAGGACAGGGCAGCTGCAGGCTGTGAGGGCTCCCCTTGCTCCCCGAGCTGTTCATTCCCCAGGAACTGCAGCCTGGACACCTTGGAGACAAAAGAGCACACTCACATCCCTGAGCACTGGCAACTGGGAGCTGTGTCCAAGACCTGCCGCATCCCAGATAATTCACACACTCCTGAGAAGGAACAAGGCTGAATTCCTCTCCTGAAGATGCCCCAGAGAAGGATGTTCACTGTCTTTATTTGACTCATTGGACACATACACAGTCCTGACATATTTCTTCATGGAATAGCGGGATTTTCCTGTTAGGTTTTGCCTCCAGGAACTCATCATGAGTATTAGGCAAATTTCCTCTAAAACCACCATCTGCCTGTTGCTCTCATACCCAGAGACAAGGAAAAGCCACTGGATGCACAAATGTGGGGCCACTGACAGGAGCAATGGAGCAGCTCTGGCACAAGCACCAAAGACATCGGCATCTAACTCTCATCTGTAAAGATTCTTGGATTAAACATATGCCACAAATATGAACATCTTCAGCTCAGAGTAATGACAAAACTTATAATCAGCTCGTAAAATGGACTTTTATCAGCTCTTCATGTGGCTTTGGTGGATGTGAGACTGATGTGAAAAGACTTCTTCAGGAGCAGTGCCTCGGGTGCAGCAATGGTGGGGCAGAAGGAAGGAAAAGAGTGATTTTTCTAGATTAAATGTAAATCTCAGTTACAGAATAGCGAATATCTCTTACAGATTTGTCTTCCTAGTGCAGCTTCCAGAAGAAAGTCCATTTCTGGTTTAACCCAATGAGCACTGAGGTTCCTGTGTTGGGTAATGAACCCTTGATTGCTTTTTTACAGGACAGGGATGTCTGTGCAAGTGCCTCGACTCTGAGGTCACCACATTCTGCACAAGGACATAAAATATCAGCCGAGCTCTATTTCCTTCCTGGTTCTGTGGTAACAGAAGGGAGGAACAGGAGTGATCTCCAAACCCTTTTTGAACAGAGGGCTCAGATACTGTGCTTTAATGAGCTGCTATCACCCTGACTGGAGAGCTGAAGTATTTCAAGACATCTCTCAGCAGCTGCATTACAAAAGTTAATGATCTGTTCATTGCTAGAGCACATACAGATTCAGGCTGAATGACATGGAGTCAGCCTTCTCGCCTTGTATCTCTTGATATTAACCTTTTCCTGGTATTTGACCTCAGAAATGTGACCAAGGAAAGTCACCAGCATAAAGAGAGAGACTAGGATTGCAGTGAGGTGGTGAACTGCACATTTATGGAGTCTAAGTAGGATGGATGTAGTTATAGATGTTTTCACAAAAGAGTCTTCTTGCTTCAAAGCTGGAACTGATTTGCCTCAATCCTGGGCTGATAGATGAATGCAGCTAAAGAAAGGTGATTGATGTAAAAAACCAAAAATTGTATGTGACAAAAAAAGCTAGACTAGCATGACCTGAACTAGCTTTGTTTCCATGAGTGGACAATGCTACAAACCAAAGCAATATAAAAAACTTGCCAGGTCTGAGATGGGAGTTTATAAGAAAATAATTGTTTTAAAACACTTGAGCATTAACAGAGAAAACAGGACTGTGCTTGTATCTCCAAATTTGCCCAAAAGAAAACTTGAATTTGCAGTCAGGAAGTTATTAAGAGATAAAAGTTTGTTATATAAAAGAACACCATCTGAGTCAAAGGTACTTGGATGCACAGAACACAAGATAATCATCATCAGAAGCTGTTTTGCTGATGTACAAGTATTTCAGTTTGCTGAAGTAATTTTGAAGTGCTTATATAAGGAGAAGAATCACAGTGAACCGCTTTGAAATCACCTCTAAGCACCAAGAACTGAGCGCTTGAGCATCTGAGTTGACAAACAAGGAAACTTCAGGAAACAGAAGCTCGGAGTAGCCAAGGACATTTCTGTATAGAGGGAAAATGAAGTAGCTATGATAAGAAATGGGAAAGGCTCTCGGGCATGTCTATGAAAACAGCCTCCTCATAGATCTGTGCCCTTGAAGACAAGTAACTTTCAAGTACTCTTGCAAGGACCTGAGCAGAGGAATACAGGAAAATGACAATTTGCTATTAAATTGGTTATGACAAACTGGAGAACTTCATGGCACAAACCCAGCTCTTCTCAGCAAAGTCTGAAGCACTCCTTTGTTGAGTGGATGAGTTTTTGCAGGAGGTGAAGCTCCAAGCCTACATAGAAAGGCCAGTTGCCTTTCCAGTGGATGATCTTGCAGACCCTGATCCGAGGCCTGTTAAAGCCTGTTAAATATGAAGAAGTCCTTCATAGAGGTCTAAATCTGACATTTGATGCTTAAATGACTTGCATTTTCACTGATATTCTGTGGGAAGTTTAAGAATAATGAAATTGTTTAAGGTGCTTTGGTGAACACTCAACTTTCCAAACCATTCACAGTGACTGAAATCCACCATTCAACAAAATACATACAAAACACATTTTCCCGAGGTTTGTACCTTGCTGATTAGTCTGGCACAATGATAAGGACAAGGTTTCATGCCCACATGCAGAACCAAAAATGAGTTACCTTCCCTGCAGTAACCAGCCATCTCTCATCCCCAGGTCCTGCATCTAATGTGTCCCCAGTGATGTGAAGATTTTGAGTGAGCCACAACTGTCATGGAATCATAGACTCATAAATTAGTTTGGGTTTGAAGGGACCTTTAGAGGTCATCTAGTCCAAGTGTCCTGCAATGAGCCTTCGACTACACCAGGTTGCTCAGAGCCCCATCCAAACTGACCTTCAGTGTTCCCAGGTATGTGGCATCTGTCACCTCCCTGGGCAACCGGTTCCATTTTGAGTTGCACCGAACACTGCTGTCAATACTGGAGATGCTCCAAGAGTTCATCTCAGATGTGGAAGAAAAGGAAAAAAAGGAACATTAAATAACCATTTCTGGCTTCAAGTTATTGAATCTCCTCCCAGGTGCAGGCAGACAGGAGCTGAGGTTTGCAGTGTCTCTGAACGAGACCTGCCAAAAGGATAAGCAAGGGTTTAGTGCACCTGATCCTGCAAAGTGGCCAGAGCTCAGGTCCCAGTTCTGCAAGGCAGTGAAATGAAGACTTAACTGTAAGCACATGAATAGTCTCTCCTACTTAGTTGAAGCTGTTTTCCAGAACACATTTAAAATGAGATTGGACAGAAAACCAGAAATCAAAAAAATCCCAAACACAATTCCCACAGTAAGTGGGAAACAGAGAAGGAAGACTAATAAATGTTTATATTTTCTAAAAGCAGTATTTGCAGTGGTGACTGGCTTGGAGAAAGATCACATCTGGATCTGAGCTGAGAACGTGCCATGCTTCTGCCAAGTCCCCCAGTGCCTGAGGAACTATAGCTGCTTTCTTCTGGGGCAGAGAGGAAAAGGGGAAAGGAGAAAGCTTTTTTTTCAGGGGTGGGAGGAAGGGGGTAGGCATTTACAGCTCAGCAAAAAGAAGTATTTCCCAAGTGTTGCAAGATTTTTCTCAATGTACTTGGCCCCTGTAAGTTCATGTGCTATTGTCTTTGCTGCACCCTTTGAGCCACTTCCCAGTTGGTTTTGCCCTCAGGAGCACCCTGGAAGCCTTCACGCACAAGCAGAGCCAGGACTTCTTCCAAAAGGGCCACAGAATTTAATTAACTCTACTCCATGTTTGCAGTCCTGTGATTTCTCTTACCTTTAACATGAACTCACATATGGATTAAAGTGAAATAAACCCTACAATTTGAGTTCAATTCAAAGCTGATTGGAAACATGTATTACCTTTCCTTGACCCAGCAGTGAGAAGGGAAGTTATTACAGTTCTTTAGTGAGTTTGTAAACTCTTTACTGCTGTGGCAGTTTTAATCCTGCTGAGAGAAAATTTGATCTGGACAATAAATTGCTCCCATTTTATTCTAATATTTTACAATCACAGGTTTAGATAGCAAACAAGCATCAAGTCCTTTTGGAATCAACAAGTGAGAGTATTACCAGAATCCTCATGGCATTTTTAGGTTAAACAATAAACAGCCATAAATAATAAGAAATGAATGGTTCAAATCTTGCAGGTTTAAATATGCTGACATGAATCAGAAAAATTTGGAAATTTTAATGATTTTGTTACACCATGACTGAGAAAAAAGGTACATGTCTGAACTAAAGTAACTGATCCTGCATTCCCAGATAAAACAGCAGATCTTCACCATTCTTTGGAAGTTTGTAAACATTTTAGAGTCACAAATGATAAATGCAAAAATGCTGGCAATGCTCTCATGAAAATGCGAGTCTAGTCCAAAGGAGTCCAGAGCAAACTCCCAGCAGCTCTAATGCTCTAACAAGCCCTGATGGCTGTTTGCATGTCAGCTAAATGGAACCGGAACCTCAGCACTGGGGCTGAGTGATGGAGGTGATTAACACATTATAAAAGCAGAATTAGATTTTCTATCTCTTGAGGTCTTCAGACGAAGGCAGGATGTCTTCCTGGAAGATGTGCTTTGGCAAAGCAGAAATTATGAGGCTGCAAACAGAAATGAGCTGGGCAACATTTATTGGCCAGTGATAGATGAGTTGTACCTCATCTAATGTGGTCCCAGGTTCCAGTGCCATGAATCTCCCAACAAAAATCCATGAAGAGTTTCACCCAGGAAGTCTAAATCAAATCTTGTAGGTCTTTGTTTAAATCAGGCAAATCAAATACTCTTTCCAGGACTGATGTCTCCTAAGCATTTGCTTTTATGCATTTATATGATGAAGCACAAATCTCCAGCGCAGTGTTAAGGTTCCCAACCTTTCCTTTTAATTTAATGGGATGTGCTGGTTCTGTGTATTCTGGCAGGGGACAGACCTCAAGCAGCTCAGTGTGTCACTGTCCACAGGAAAGGAGCTGACACTGTTGGGGTAGAAGAACAGGATCTATTTTAGCAACAGAGTGAAATGCCACCTACAAAGCATTTTTCCGTAATTCCTTAAAAAGAATCTAACAAAGAAGATACAGGAAGGGGGAAAAGACATTTTTCCTCTACTCATAATTTGCTTGCCAAGCTGGATGCTGTGTAAGCCACCTGGGCACCCAGGCTCTTGGAAAGGCACAGTCCACTAGCAGGAGTTTCTATCGCACCTAGGCACCAAATATCCCCAGATTCTAGATCCATTTGCCACACTCTTAAAACTGAAATATTAAACACTCCAGGGTATTCAGTTGAAAAGTGGGTTTTATTATTCTAAAGGAGCTTTAGACTTTCCAGGCAAAAATGCTCAATAATATTTCTGTTTAACTCAAATAAATTATTTGTTCTACATAGCAGAATCAACACAATATTATTTACAGGAACATAATCATGCCATCCCTTTTACTATCTCTGTTTTTTTGCATGGCACATGGGTAAAAAGGAAAAATATTGATGCTGAAATCAAATCAGACAGAAGATGATCCAGAGTAAATAGAGCATAAGGAAAGAACTTTTTAGATTTGTTTTCACTGCTAGCATCTGTTCCTTCTGATACATAAAATTAAAGAGAATGATAATCTGTTTTCATGGGTTAACAAAGAAATAACAGCAAAATAGAAATAAAATCAGAACTATGCAAGAATGTCTGTAATGGGTCACACAAAGATGAACCAGCTGACAGTGGATGATGTTCAAGCTCATGAAAAAATAAATGAGGAAGAAGATGAATACAGTGTGATGATTCTCCTGGTTCTTCCATGCTGTCATGTAGGGACTGCCAAACCTGAGGTTCCAGGTTGGGGCACCATGTTTGCCACCAACCAGCTGAGCTCCAGGACTGCTTCCAGAACTTCGTTGCACTTTTATTTGTCCAGGAGTGGTTGCCCTTTCATTTTTCTGAGCACTCCCTCCTTTTGTCTGAGGACAGAAAGGACAAACCATTCCTTACTCAATGTACGCATGTACAGTTTTACCAATCCCTGTGTTTCTGTTTAGCCTCTCTTTTTATGGCAGTGATTACATATTCCCTATTCCCTGAATCACTTCCAGACTATTCCCAGTCTGAAATCTCTCCTTTGAGAGGGGTTACCAGCCTCCACCCTTGAGTACTGCTTAAGGAGGAGGGGTGCAATAGCCCCTCCTCACCCATTCCCCTCAGTTCCCCATGCAAGAGGTGATGTGTCTTCATAAATCCTTTTTTACAAACTTCAGAGGACTTCCAGACTGAAGGAGAAATTATTTTCCCTATCAATAGATGATGTGAGGGTGAAGAGGGTCAACGTGCATTTTCCCACAAGCATCCCTGAAACTCTGAACACCCTGGGTCATGCCAGAGGCTCAGTCCTTACCCCTTGGCTGTTGTCCTCTCTCCCCAGTCCTACTCCAGCCCAGTTCCCCTCTGGCATTGCTCCTGATGAGGCAGGCTGAGCATAGGGTTTGCATGTACTTTCTCCAACATCACTGTAACCGGCTGACTACCCTCCCCTCAGCCCCAATTTAATTTTATATCTTTAAACAACACAGTACAGTCCAGAATATCTAAAGCCTTTGAGTGGTCCTTGTAACCTACAGCAGCCAAAGCTCCTGATTCCCAGCCAAAGCTAACTCATTAGGTACCAGAGAAACAGCCATGGCAACAGTTTTTCTTTCAGTGCTGACTGCAGTGGGAATATTATATGAGGAATGTTCAAATGGAATATAATTTTTACTTGGCCAGTAATAATTCTGTGAAGTTTACAGTCACTCAGGTCTTGCAGGTCAGGAGTTATTAAAATGAAGTTATGAATTTTGCATACCTACCAACACAGGAAATGGGCAGCGACCTCCTACACCACTTAGACACACTCAGGTCTATGGGGCCCGATGGGATCCACCCAAGGGTACCGAGCCACTTTCCATCATTTATCATCAGTCCCCAGTCGACTGTGAGCAAAAGTGACACTCATCCACAACGCCTTGCTCCAAGGGTGCTGGGCAGTGGGACAGCAGGGTGGGGTGGCAATGGAGATGGAAGCATATCCCTCCCTGCACTGCTCCCTCTGTGCTCCTGGCCTCCCCACTTACAACTAAACATTTCAGGCAGCTTTTCAGGGTTGCTTTTGTTCTCTTTCTGCATCTAAAAACCTTCCAGGGAAATGCTGTGCTCACACACTGGCCAGAGCTGTGCTCGGCACACGGAGGGAGCAGGGGGGAACACACAGACACCGAAACCCAGAGGTCACTGCACCGATGGGAAGCACAGAACAGGCTTTGTGTGGATTTGCCCTGCCAGCTCCCTTCATTCTTGACTTGAAACACTTGCTGATAATCCATTCCTTGACCTCGTCTACACAGGATGCAGTGTCACTATATGGAAGCCATATGGAACAAAGGGATCACTCTCAATACACGCTGAGCATAAAAAATAAAAGTTTACAATGGCACTGTCACCGCAGCAGCTGGGTTGGCTGTTTGCCAGCATGCCCTCATGTTGGCAGCTGGAAGCTCATGTGCCTGGTATGACAAAGCACAGACTATTGGGCTTCAATAAGAGGAATTTCAGCCAGGGGATGTGTTTCTACCTCTAACTGATCTAGCTCCTGAATTTATTGTCCAGATTTTTTTCCCTCCTTTGAGTAATCATTAAACCTGTGAAATGTTTTCTAGAACATGAAAAACAGATATGATCCTTGATGGTCCTGTTCCTTTGAAGGAGCATACCTGGTTCCCATTAATAACCTCTCTATTATGGGATGGAGCTATGGACAATTTGCTTTCTAGTGATTACAGATTGGAGTACAAAGCTCAGGAATAATCAGAAAATGCATTGAGTTTCTGTTCCGAATGCTTTAAATGTGCATACATAACTCATGTCTAAAATTCAGAACTACCCCATGTGCTGATAGGATTTAATAAACTTTAAACAACTCCCACCAAGATAAATGACCTTCTGGTGTTTTGAGGAGAAGAAGGGAAAAATCAACTAAAAAGTTGCATTACTTTGCAAAGAAACAGTAAGACTCTAACTTTGTACCTTCAGTACAGAAACAAGTACAGAGTTCAAATAAGCCTTAGAGGGATGGAGTTACAGGTAAGGTTTTGACCTTCTTGTTCCTTGTTTCTTCCCTAATCTGTCTCTAATAGCAGAAAAGATGTTCTGGCAGATGCAAAAGCCACCTGATGACCAAATCTGAGCTGAAGTTTCCATGTCACTTTTATCGACGAGGTGCTAGTCATCCCCTGCCCTGCACTCCCAGCACGCCTGGAGCAGATGGCAGGAGCCGGATTACAACCAGCCTCTCGTCTCTACCCTCCTTTGCCTTTCAGGAAGGTTTTATTGGAAATCTCATCTGCTCCCATTGGTTTGGTCCCGTGCCAGCTCTAAATGAGAAATGGCCCATTTCCCGCTTCATTTCCCCTTCAAAATTCACAGGGAGTGCTTGGCAGTTTTCAAACCAAGCCCTGACCAAAAAGCCCAGCTTTTGGCTGGGCTAAATCCACAACCCAAAGAGAACCCAGTTACTCAGCCCTGTCCTGCTGCACTGGCACCACTGTAGGGAAAGCAAGTTTTGCTTGTTTTCAGTATCTCTTGCAGAAACCCTTCTGTCCACACCAGAGAGGAACACATATAATTTTTGCTGATCACCTAGATGCCTGATAATGAGAAATTTCTCATCATATGGCAGAGCACAAGCACTGGTTTCTTCAGCATGACAAGCTAAACCCTTCTCCAGTTTTCAGACAGGAAGAGAGGGGGGTTGGTTTGGAGTCAATTATTTAGTTATTAGGCTTGAGAGTTCAGTATCCCTTACAAAAATTAAAGAGAAAAATGTGATGGGTTTTAAGATAGAGATTGAGTGACCTTCCTTACACACAGATCCCATCTTGCTACTCCACGCTTTTGGGTGGCAAAAAAAAAGAGGGGCAAAATGTGTCTTTTTTTGTAAGCTAGCAGCTGACCTCAGAGTAGCCTGAGGGCATTTTAAACCTACCTCTGCCTTTATTATGTGTGTCATATGCCCCTATTCATCCTTTGTAGTTTAACGCAAAAATGACCTTTTATAGCTATCTAAAGCGCAATTTTGCTTATGTTCTCCTCTCTCACCATTTGTTTTGAGTTAAATATCGAACATATGTGCACCCATTTTTAACAAAAAAATGTTTAATATTAGAGAGCATGCCCTCATATAAGACTGGGAAAACCTTTCAGGGAAATAAGCCTTTCAAATAAAAAGGCATATTAGTAAATTTTAAAGTGATTTTAACTGTATATTTTAAAGCATTAAAGGAAACATATCCAGCGAGCCATAAAGTGACAAGTGGGAGGTGGGGAAAGATATACGGTACTAGTCTGAAAGAGAAATTAGACCTGGAACAGGGTGGAAAAATCCACCTACCCTGGAGCTATTTGAATTCACAGGTTTGGAGGCAGGGAAGTTGGAGCGAGAGAGGGAGGGCTGAAGACTAGTAGGGGGCATCAGCTCCATACCTCACCCCCCAGCAGACACAGGTTGCTAACTGTCAGAATCACACCGTGGAGAAGGTGGCAACATCCAGGCTCATTTTATATCTAATGACTAAGAAGCAAACAGCAAAGTTCAGGTTTTTCAAAGCCAGCTCCCAGCTGGAATATTGTGCTGTGGCTCCATGAAGGCATCAATCAGCTCAGTCTGAGCTTCGCTCTTGTTCCCCTCCTGACTCTGCAGCACTGATGGTGCAGGGCTGCATTAAACATTCCACGTCTTCTAATATTTCTTGGCGCTGCACGTATTCAAAGTACAGAACGAAATTACCTGGCTTCCATGATCTGCAACAGCCATCTCCTCTGATGGTTAATGCTGAAATTAAAGTATTTCCATGTGGCTGCTTGGATTTCTTCTGCTGTAGGAAAGGACTTTCTCTGCGGAGACATGCCTGCAAATTACATTTCCATTTGGCACCAAAGACGATTTGCACAGATTAACTCTATTCTGGGGCTGTTCCATTTGCAGTTTGGAGGAGAACTGATACCTTTGGTGTTTTACAAACTCGGGTTGTCTCTGCTGGTGCAATCAAGGAAGGTGTAACTGGTTATCACTCCATTAGGCTGCTGCAGCAGTACCTGAAACCCTGAATAATCTAAAGTTGTTTTCCTTAATGACTGCTGAAGGGAAATGGTTCTGTTTCCATCCACTTAGCTTCAACAATGCAACTGAGCCCAGGGGTCTGCAGGAATTAATGCTTTGGAGGCTTGGAGAAATAATTCTTGTGTTCCCTTGCTCTTTCTTTTCCAAGCCTGGCTGCCAGCTTGCACATCACAGCAGCTCCCAGAGTCAGCTGCTGGCTTCCCTGCAGTACATGAAATACAGGTTCCTCAGCTTTGGGCAAAGGAAAGACCATTTCTGTCTCTTTTAATATCTTTATTTCTTATGAGTAGCTGAAGTGGGAATGGAGCATTATTACATTTTGAGATGTGTATCAAGGCAGTAGAAGACATATTCCTGGATATTCCACTCTTGCTGAGGGATCTCTTGAACAAGGTCTCATAGTTTGGAGGCTCCTGAGCCCAGGACAGACAGGAAATTTTCTGTTTGGGGAACTTTTGCATACCCCTGGAATGGGCCACATCAAGCCCAGAGGTCACAGCTGCCACAGGACTGGCTAAAGGAACAGCTTCACCACATCACCACGGCACTGGGGAAGTGCATTCCCAAAGCTGGGCGAGGAAGGGAAGTCAGTGCATGTTTTCCATGCCAATCAAACTGGCCTGCCACTGCGTGGTTTGTCCACTCCATCATGAATTTTAAGGTCAAAAAGCACTGCTTTCATCAAGGTGTATTGTTTTCTCTATTCACCTACTTAATTGAATTGCAAAGCCTATCACCACCACCACAGATCAGCAAAGGATCATCAGTTCCTCAATTAAGACTTGTTTTGATTGTGTTCACTCACAAACGAGCAGCTCAACCATTTGGAGACCTTCCACCATGATCCATCTCCCAGAAAGTCGGTGGAACTGAGGTTGGGCCCTTCCTGCTTTCATCTGGAAGGAAAATAACACAAAGCCAGGCTGGAGAACAGGAGCAGTATAGTAGGCCAGTGCATTATTAAGGAAACTCAAATAATGACCCAACAGAATTCAACAGTGATTTTTAAATTCAGTGCATTGAATCAGGACAACCTAATAAAACCAGTTTTCCATCCTTAGTATTGAAAAATAACAATGGAATTATCGCTGCTTGCTGGACCTGTTGCCCAGCTCAATAGGATTTCCCATCCTTCACTGAGAACAAATACAGGGCTGACATGTCAATGTGTGGTACCAGGCAATGAGAATCATTTAGATTCCAAACCATCCCATCCTAATCCTTGCCTCCCCACCAGAAGAGTTATTCATCAGATAACCAGAAACACCTGGGTACAAGGAATTTCCTGCTTCAATTCAGCCTTAATTTCCTCAGATAGTAAAAACCTAAGGCTTGCAAAGGTGAAAGAAACCAGCAGTCAATCAAGTAAATCACCACCACCACCACTGCAGCAGTGATAGTACATTCTAAATTAAATTTTAATTCCCACCTGATGGTTCACCGGGAGTTACTTATATACAAACCATTCATCTGACCCACCTTTGTATTTCAGGCGATTTGTTGGGGTCCCATTGGTTATTAACACCCACCTAAGTTACAGAATGGCTTTTTTTTTTTTTTGTGATTGTGATCAGAATCAAAATCAGAGGCAAAGAAAGCAATGTCTGCAGGTATTTGCTGGACAGATACATTAAGGTACACAGACAATCTTACTGTGGAAAGAAATGAACAACAAAGCCAAGAAAACTCCCAAGTTCAAGCACAAAGTATAAACAAGATAGGTTGGGGATCTTTAATTTTTATTCATTTTGGGGTTAGAAAGAGCTTATGGTGCTTACTGGAATCATGACTAAGTGACAAAGGTCACCTCTCCCTGTGGTCAACAGTTTTAGAAGCAAAAATATTTGAGAATTTGGCACAAACACACAGAGAAGCTGTGGCTGCCCCATCCCTGGAAATGTTCAAGGCCAGGCTGGATAGGGCTCTGAGCAACCAGGTCAAGTGGAAGGTGTCCCTGCCCATGGCAGAGGGGTTGAAAAGAGATGGTTTTTAAGGTCCCTCCCAACCAAAACCACTTGTGATTTCATGATTCTTCAAAGGCCAGACATGAATTAGAAAAGCTGATCAGGGCTGAGGCATGTGGGCAGAGCTGAGTGGAGGAAGGCAAAAGAGGGCAGTTCAAACCAGCACTTTCAGTCTCTCATCACCTGGATTAATTAATAAAATAAATAAAAGTAAATCAGGTCCTTAAAGCCAGATGTTTAAGAGAGATATTCATGGAATTTCCATTTTTACATGCTCAGCATGGCATCTGCAGTCATTTCTGTTTGCAATTCTGCCAGATCTGTCAAAGTAAGGCACACAATCAAAGCATGGTTTTGGCAAAATTTATAGCAAAAAAAAAAAGCTGAAAAGGAAAAAAAAAGTGAATTCAGTATAAGAGTCATCCAAAATTGCTGACATTCCTTTTTCCTTCTCAGTGAATTTAAATATGAATAGTCACAAATGTCTACAAAAACTGGATTCTTTATCTTAGCAAGATGCTTTGCTAGGCAGCTTCTGACACTCTTGAAGACTATTAAGAGCAGAGAGCTTGCTGTGCACACCAGACAGCAGCCAACACCCGTAAGGAGTGAGACCTTCCCAGAGAAGGTGTTGTTAGGTTTTATTAATGGGACTCACGAGATAAGTGTTTCAACAACATCTACTGCTCCAGCATCCCAAGCACCAGGAAATGTCACATCACACTTCTTTGGTTGGAGACTCTTTGCCTTCTGGGGGAGGTGAGAAAAAAGCTTTTCTCCATCAACTTTAAAATTATTTAGAGCTGAAAATGCTGTGGTGATCAATATGAATGCAGTAGCATCTTTAGGAAGATATTTACTCTGACATGTTGCAATGTGGACTTTTAAAGGAAACACTATTTTAAAACAGTCATATCATTTGTGTCTGAAGAGCAACAGCATGGCAGCTGGAATGTGTATCTTTAGTGGCTCAGTAACAGACTTTACACACCAGTTGCCTCTCACATCAAGACAAAGTGCAAGGCAACAAATCTTTCCAAACTCTCAGACAAAGCAGCAAAGTGTGTGTTAGTGATAGTCAGTGTCAAGCCAAAAAGAAAAAAAATAGAAGAAAAAAACCTGCAACAAACCTGTATGAAATTCTGCCATTGCAAACTAGGATACAGAATGGGATTTTACAGCAACAACTGAATGATATTCTGCCAGTGTGAAATTCATGTTGAAAAACAGGAATCCTGCACTCACAAGGAGAAAACAAAGCAGACACTACGTTCAGGTCTGTAACCTTTCAGGTTTCTGTCATGCTAAAAGGCTGACCACAGCCAGGAAAATTGCTGGCTTCCATGTCACCATTTCATCTCATAGGGACTGCTGGGACCTTCTCAAGGAGGAGGAAGATGAGCAGGTATCTCTGTTGAGCCCAGCTCCTTATGGGTTGAGAAATTCTGCTGTAAAGAACATTTTCCACAGAAAAATTCCAGCCTCTGATGCACCAATTTCCCAGCAGAGAGTGATTCCTTTCCTGCTCTAATGACACACACACACCAATGACCATGTCCAGCAAACAGTCCCTGAGAAGGGAAAGGTAATGGGTGGACTGAACTAGGACTGCACCAGGAATAACAAACACAGTCATATGGAAACAATTAAAGCTGTTTCTCAGGGGAAGAAATCTCTCTCTGCTTCTTCAAGCTTTTCTTTATATTCCTCCCTTGGAGTTAGCCTGAGCAATTTTTTAATTCATAAACTATATTATGTAGGTGGGATTTTCCAGCCTCCTGCCTGTTTATAGCAATCAGGATTGCCTCTGTCAGGATATCATGTCTATTTAAAAATGTTAGTCACTCACTACTTCTACCAAATTTCAAAGCATATCTGTGTTGCCCAGCAACAGAAAAAGCTGCTCCTATTTCCTGTACAGAAAATTAGGAGTTTAATTACCTAATGTCATCCTGTTCACTGATAATTAGGCAAATTATGTCCAAGGAAATGCCTTATATTAAGGTTACAGCAATAAAATTTACTTCACATGAAAGTAAATCATGGATCAGATCATGGCTTCTCCTCTGTGGTTTGTGGGAGAACTTAAAAACTAAATGTGTGATGAAAAGTATTTCTCCTAATGCCTACTCACTCAGAACAGTCTCAGAGCTTAATTCCAACTAGGTCATGAGAGAAAGGGAGGAAACACAGTCAGATCTCTAGAAATTCATCTCAACACGCTGACCACAATGTGAGCTCATCAGAACCATGCAGGTAATTTCTCTGCTTCCCATGGCCAGGAGATCTGCCTGACTCCACAGTCCTGCTTACGCCCACAGCTCAGTGGCACACCAGTAATGCTCCTTGAGGTCTGCCCTTCCAGGTGGTCCTGTTGGCCTTAATTTAGGTGGATTGATCCCTATATGTCACTGGATGAGACAGTTATTTACTGTCTTGGGTGGCACTGATGATCCCAATGAAGCCTGGTCCCATTGTGCAAAGGATAAGAACTGGCTCCTCCAGTGCTTTTCTCAGTGACTGGGAGAGGAAGCCATGGGCATCCTGAACAGTTTAGTCTTCATAAAATAAGAGAAATTAATTTTAATCCCCACTAGATGGTGCAGGAAGTCAATAAATGTCACTCGTCCTCTAACACTGGACTTGTCTTTCAAGTGCTTCCATATTCTCCTGAAATACTTCATCGGATGGTTTCTTTCATGAAGCTCTAAGCAGGGCTTGAACCTGAATCAGAGCAGCACCTGAACTCCCTGCTGTGTACCCGAAAGAGTTTTTAAACATGTTTTGGGCATAGTTCTGTGTTTGTACAGCACATTATTATTTTGAAAAATAATAAAAACAGTATTATCATTATTATTAATAATACCCATATAGAAATTGCTTGTAAGACTTCACATAAATCTATTTCTGCTGACATTTAGAAATTCTCTAAGAGATTTAATACGTAATTGCATCCTTTATCTATATTAAAATAGTTTAATGTATCAAAAGACAAGATCTGTTATCTTACAATTAGATTGTAAATGATTTGAAAATAGACTGTACAGCTTCTCATACAAATGCTCTAATTCATTGTTTAAAATCTCCAAGATGTTGGAATAACATAAAAATATATATAATGAAATCCTGATGGATTTTATAATTATTTCTGTCTTGCAAGATTATAATAGCTTCATACCTCCAGTTCAGTTTTCAGAATTTCAGGCCATAAACCAGAGGGGAGTTGCAGGATCAATATGCAAGTTATTTAGAAGACTGTTTGATGCACATATGATTTTCTGTAACACTGACACATGGCAGCACGTAGATCTAAACCCAACAACCAAACATACACACGTTGGGGTAAGGATGAAAGGGAGAATGAGCATGGCAGATGTCAGCTGGATCACATAATGCTTAGCTGGAAGGCACTCAGATACTCTCTGGTGATGAAGGTGGAATAACATCCTGTACAGACAAGAAAGCAATTTACCCAAGGAACTTGCAAGCAAATAAAAAAATACAGTACCATACTCATTAAATGAGCTCTCTCAATTCAGTCCTAAATTTTGCCATGAGGCAGTGCTCTGAAACATGTAAATCTATGTGGATCAGATGAATTTCCAGCTCTGAACACAAATCAAATCCAAAGAGATAATGAGCCAAACAGAGACATTAATTATTTTTTATGCTGTCTTTTATTTTGTGACATTTAATTAATGTCATAAAAACATATAATATACATTTTCAATAAAGAATTTAAAGTACCACAATCAAAGATCACATGACCCTAGTTTCATTATGAAAAGTACCTGGATTCAATAAAAGGAGGACATAGATTTATCCAAGACATAAATTTAGTTCAGGCAGCAATATTGAGAAAGGTTAAACAGTAAAGAAAACTAATCTCTTAAAGCAATATGAATCATAGAAAAAGAAGTAGTGGTAAGGTGATAATAAAAGTCAGAGCTGTAATTTTCTTCTCACAGAAGTAATGCCTGCTAGGGAATGTACAGCACTGCTGGTGCCTTCCCAGCACAGCAAGGCTTCACCAGTGGGGCTGAGCAGGGACCGAACATGCAGCGTTAGGAGTCACAGCTGGCAAAGGATGAAGGGGGAAGATGCAATCTGCACCATCTCAAGCACAGAACCTCTCCTTAACAGGGCTGCTCCGCAACCTTCAAAGTGCCACTGGGGTTCAATACAGTGAGCACATTGTCTCCTGGTGTCAAAAGGTGCAGAACTATCATTTTTGTGGACCTCTGTCAGTTTACCCCAAATGGACAACTCAGTGCCACATATTTCCAATTAGTATAATTGCGTATTTATATTTTTGAAGCCAGTTTAATCAAAGACAATTTAAAACTTCTTTACTCTTCACTGTACATTCTCTTTGCTGTCAGCCTGAAAATGCAGCCGCACCACAGTAAGTTGTTTTCATTGCCATTTCTCCTAGAGCTTTAGACTTTGATGAGTTCAGAACTTGGGAGTCCAGCTGAGGAGAGCCACCTCTTGGACAGCACATCTGGCCACCCACTAAGATTTGTTGGCATCCATTTAGAGACATGTAGAACCTTCATGTTATTCTGTTTTGCTTCTTACTTGTTTCCAATATTTAATGTAAACCTTGGCTTGTTTTGGGTTTTGGGTTGTCTCTTTGGTGGGACAAATTTGCTCTGACTTATTTTGATTTACTTTAGTCTTCCTGACTTCAAACTGGAAAAACACAATGATGTGTGTCAAGCCACAGTGATTAAAAACGCTGTGTCTTGAAACCATTGCTTCCTGAAAGGTGGAACTGCAACATGTCTTCCCAGATTCACTCTCTCATTAGGAAAATGTAATCTGGTTTCCCTCCTGCCATCAGAGAAAGACTGATTCTGAGAGCCAGCACTCCTGGAAGTATGAAGAGAAGACTTGGACTAATTCTGCATGTTTAACAAAGCAGTTTGTCCCTGCACTCCTGACACCTATCTGAAAATCTCTGCTGCACATTCATTATCCTGCTATCAGATGCCTGAAACCATAACAAGTGTCTCTGGCACCAGCTCTGTCTCCTATCCAAAGCCCTTTGATGAAAACTTTAGATGCACAGGCTGGAATTGAGTTGGCTCATGAGGAAAGGCTGATACTTCCCAGAAATAAAAATCCCAGCTCTGTTACTCACCAGTTGGATGTGGATAGCATCAGCTCATACTCCTAATAATTTCATCTATGGGCATCAACCAAACCATGAAATAGATGAAACTTAAAACCTCCTCCAGTAAAGCCTCTCTGGATTGAAAAAGAGGAAGAGCTGAGTGGGTCTCAAGTATTTTAGGCTCTTGATCAAACCAGGGACCTCCTGGCATGCTGGCTGTGCATGGGACATGACCTTCTGTCATGCCACTCTCCCTCTCCTGCACCCTTAAACTTGCAGTAAAATACTGGACATATCCATAATTTCTCTAACCCTCTTGCTATTTATTGCCAGACCCTGTAGAAACTGTTCCAGCATCCCTTCATTTCCATTTCCCTGGCAGCTCTGTAGCTACATTCAGGATTTATTCCTTCTTGAAAGTACAGATTAAGTCCTAGACAAAATCACACTACATCACTGCCCTGTGCAGAGGTTGTCTTCACATTCTGCCACATTCCTGCAAGTTTCTCTATTATCTTAACACTGAATTTTTGTTCAATTACATTAATTCTTCTTTTATAGCTGAAAGCTTCTCTGATAACCAAAATACAGATATTGGGGTTGTATATTTAAATGTTTTAATATAGTTCCATGTCTTGTGTAGGCCTTCTGGAGAAATAGATTTAGCCCAGCTAATACTGCCTGGATAACGGAGTCCATGAGCCAGGGAGAATGTGCTCCTTCAGCATGTTTTACACAATCCAGAGCACTGACAAATAGCATTATGAGGCAAAATAATAAATACCTCATGTGATACACTGGAAGTACTGCCTAATGAGAAAATACACATCTTCAGGATGTGTATCTGACAAAGGCCTTTATTTGATAAAATCACCAAACTCTCTTCTGATGAATCCTCTTGCAGTCTCAACAGCTGAAACCTGCTTGTTCCAGCTGCAGTGTTCTATCCCTTTGCTTTCGGTGCTATAATCCCCTCCTTGAAACAGTCAATGGCAATTCTTACACACAGCAAACTGACCATAACCTCCTCATTTTAATTCAGTAATTACCCCAGTCAGAGAGCAAAAGTGGGGGTGCCCTTTGCCTTCTGAACAACTGCCTTCGCGGTTGTGGAGTTGTTTCCCAGATTTAAAGAAAGGAGTGTGGCAAAGCAAAGCTGTGTATCACAGCAACCTCCAGCACAGCCATCTGCAGGGGAGCTGCACAGGGGCATGGCACAGCCACAGGAACCATGCCGCTCTTTGCAGCAAGAATGGAACATTTCTCTCCAAGGAGAATAACCTAAAAAAAGCAATAGACCTCGTTGACAAGCTACCATAGGTCCCCTGAACACTTAAACCTACATGATACAAGAGCAGGAGCTCCTGCATGGAAACAATTGTCCTTTAACAAAAAACAGTGAGTTTCCTAGTAACCAAAGTGATGATCTCCTATAATCCTCCTCCACGACCATTTCCCTACCTTAGATTCCTCCCTCCTTATTCCATCTGACTGCTAGAAGTCGGCAAAGACGTGGTAATAATAAAACCCCCACTGTCTGCTTTGTCTTCGGATTGAGGTGATGGCAAGGATCTCTGCAGAAAACAAAGCCTCGCTGCTGATGAAGTCATTTTAAAACCATCTGTCGTAATTTACTGACTAATGAAGTGAAGGCTTGCTCTCCCCAGCCTCACTGCAATTTGCCATTTTTTTGGCACATATATAAAACAACACTTGCCTCGTCTAGCAGTCTATGTGACAGTCTCGAGGTGACTGTCCAAACATTCCTCAACTCTGGCAAATGTAAAATCACCAAACTTTGTTTGACCCTCACTGAAAGACATTACAATAGAGTTAGTTTTGCAATACTCTAACAGCAATTTTTCTCCCAGCGGCTGTGTGTTGGCAGTAAAGGACAAGATCACTCAGAATACACAGCAAATCCAAGAAAAACTGGAGTTCATTGCAGAACTGATTGACTGAGGTTCAGATGCAACTCAAAAGGTGAAATCATGTGTTACCTCACCATCACCTCTTTTATCTTGTACAGCAATTCACCATCCTTGACTTTGAATCCTTTCCTTCTTCTCTTTTTTTTTGTTTTTTAATGCTTGTTCATTTCTTTTGATGTCTGAAATAAAAATCATTGTGCTGGAAATACTGCACTTAGCATGTGGGAATCCAAGCAGCATATTACATGTAGAATCCCATCTGATTTCAGGTGCATCCCATTGACCTCTTCCCTCATACACTGGTAGCTAGATTTTGTTTAGAAACTGAAGAAAGAAGAATAATATATAATCATAGAATGGTTTAGGTTGGAAAAGACCATCAAGTTCATAGAGTCCAACAGAAATATGAAAAGAGTTTATTTAATTAAAAAAGAAATAGCCTGATCTTGCCAGAATTTTCCACTTACAGTTTTGGGAGGTTTATAGCTTGCCAGTAGCTCAGTCTTCATCCTTTGCACATTTTTCTTCCCTCATGTCTGTAACTCCCTTCTATCCTGGCAGGTATAATGATGTTGGGACTGTAACCACTGAAGTACACAAGTATGCTGACATCAGGCATGAAGCATTGCACCAGGAGGCTGGAAAGCCTGTTTATAGTGTATCATTTCAAGAGTGGAATGCCATATATTTTCTTTGCTTTTTGTAGTTTTCTTTATAAAGTCTTTGTGGAGTGAGCTGCTGATTCAGCATTCCCTCCTAGTGAGCCATGAGGGGGTGATGATGTGAAACTGAAACACGAGACCAGCACTGGAACAGATCCTTAGATCAGCAGAGTCAGCCTTCTGCTATGGCAGAAAGCACATCATCCAGGCTTATTGGATTGCTGAGGTTTTCTAAGGTGGCAAGCAAAATGCTGTTAAGTTTTGCAGTTGGCGAGACAGCAGGAATAAGCTGGAGCTGTTTGTCTGAGCCCACCCAGGCAGGGATGACCTGCCCCCTGGAACACTTCCCAGTGTTATTTATGACAGCCTCCGTGGCCATGGCCACTCTCTTTCTCCAGCATCAGTTGCCAACTTTCCTTTTTCTGGCACTTAGTATGGAGAAAATTCTTCTTTTTGCCAGGTGAAATGTATTCACTGGTCTGAGGGTATTGGTAGTAAATTCTGGCTCTGGCTTTGTTTAATGTTACTTTGGTCTAGTGCAGTTTGTCCATCTGCTCCCTAGTGCTGCATCTCTTATGCGTGCTGAGATGCTCAGCACCCATATAGCTCCTGTTACTCCCTTCTCTCTCCTAAGGTGTTCTGCTAACTGATTTGAGTTTACAAGCACGTTTTCAGGTGCAAGGATCTAAAAAACATTTCAATGCTTCCAAACGTCTGGACATTTTCTAGAAGTTTTTCCCAGCCTGCATCATCAGCTTTGAACATGATTTTTGTGGTGCTTTACACCTCTCGTTTGAGTCCTTTGTCACAGGTTTAGTATCACTCGTTCAGGACAGACCTGGTTTAGATGAAAGCAGTAGTTTTTCTCTAGCCTCTACAACTGAAATTTCAGTCTGTATAATTTGCTTCAGTGTTTTGCCTGTAATTCTCATTGTCTCTGCAGCATTCGAGTTGTGTCATCAAGTGTTTTCAATGGCTGCCAATTCCCCTTCTTCTGCATAGCTCAGAGGAAGTCAAGGTAACCTGGCAGTCCTTGGTCTGCCCATCTGGTTTGCTTTCCCTTTCCTCTTTGCATGTTCCTGCCTGATTTGTGTCCAGTCGGACTCCAGATTTTATAGACTCTGTTTAAAAGCATTCTGAAAACCATTCCTGGCCAAAAGGATGCAAAATTTCACCTTTAAATCATCACAGCACAGTGTAACAATTTTTTTTTTCTGAAAATTGTGACATAAGGTCTTCCCTGGATGCCAGTACCACTTACAACTCTATTAACCAAAGCAAATCCCATCACTGTTTTTCTTCACAGTCTTACACATCTCTTATACTGATTTCTGAATAACAGCAAAAGCTGCCTCCAGAACACAGCAGCTTATCATAGCAGCATTTACTGAGAAGTTCCTGTCTTTAACCTCACACCAGAACTCACAGTGTAAGATAAAGTGATGGCAGACTGCACAGTTCATCTCCAAGACTGAGGTATAAACCTTGGAGCCTGGCTTCATTCCCAGGCAGATGCCAGCCATAGCCATATCCTGCTCAGAAGGGTTGGCCAGCTCCAGTCTCTCTTGCTTTGGCTGTTGTTCAGCATTAGGTTCATAATAAAGCTCAGTGACAGATGCAACAAACCTTGCTCTCATCTACCTCCCATTGCTACCAGTGCAGTGTTATGATTTTTGTCAGGCATATCTTGACCCTTTCATCTCTTTCAGTGCTTAATGCAGCTTCTAGTGAAGCACTGCCATCAAATCCTACACTGGTCTTATCCTAATCCTATTTTTTGCCATTAAGGCAAAAAAATAAAACAGTTTAAATTGGGAATTCAGTTCATCTGAGTGTTCCTTCTCTCTTCATGTCTGTTCAGGTATACATAAAAATGACAGATGATTTTTTTTTTAAATTTACATATAATAACAATTATTTAGCACTCCTCCACATTACTCCAAAGTCGAGAAAAGTAAGTAAATAAACTGCCCATGCCACCTTTGCAGCAGCAATATGGTCTACATATAAACAGTCTGATGGGCGACAAAATTTTACTGACCCAACGCTCTTCCAGAAGTGTCCATAAGAGGCATTTCCAGTAGCACAGTTTCAGATAAACCTTAATCAAAGTCTAAAACTGCTGTTTAAATGCAATTTAAACTCCACCTGCTGGCTGAGCTCCTTAATGGCATCATGTCTGCACATACGGATGGTAAAGGGGCTTAAGGTTGCTCCCCTTTCAGTGCTAAGGGGCTTAAGAAAGATCTATGATATATCTCATTAAGAAAAATACCAGGCAAGACTTTCTAAAGTGATTAATGATCTATATAGCTCTGTTTAATAGAAACATGTCTAAAAGATCTGATTTGCAAAATCACTAATCACATTTGAACATGTTGGCAACAACAACCCTGAAACACTCTGAAACAAAAATAAGTCTAAGGAGAAGCAGTAAGTGTCCTCTCAGTTTAAAAAAGGGAATGTATTTCACAAAGGCTTGAAAGAGGGGTTTGAGTGATCAGATGCTGTCTTACTTCCCATATCCAGCTTCCAGAGATACATTTCAAGTAACTGTAGAACAGTAACTATACATACATACACAGAGAGAACACAATGCACACACGACAATATGGGATTTGTGCAGAGTTCACATTTAATTCCATTGGGACTCCTACATGCCTATGTTTTTACAAAACCACACATTGAAAGAAAATTAGGGTTTTGTTTTCCTTTTCTATTTTAGTACCTAAAAAGCAGCTTCAGTGGAAAAACAATCTGTAGAGCAGTTTAAGAATATGAGTTGTATTCAGGAAAAATGTTGGGCATTAGTAAATTTTTCCATGTGTGATAAGGGTAGTTTAGCATAAAACTACATGTCTTCTATTTTCTTAAAACTAGCCAGACTTTAGAAAAATGTTATGATACTAATGAGACAGAAATCTCTGAGAATTCAGTGTATGGCGTACAGGGAAATCAAAAATTAATTTAAGAGGCATATTTCCAAGCTATGAGGGTTATTGACAATAATCAGTACAATCAGGAAGTCATCAAATACTGACTATTTTCTTTTCAAAACAGTGCATAAAAAGATATTCATTTTGTTTCATATTCATATTTCATATTCATTTATTATCCCATAAACAGTTTATGTGACTGTATTAATTGTTTGGAAAGTATTCATCACAACTATCACCCAGAGAATGCTTCACTTTCCGTAGCTCAATTTGTGGGGCAGGTCAACTGACACTTGAGACTAATTCTACTTGCCTGGTTAATCCACAAGCTTCAGAATGACCCTCTAAGCACTTCCAAACAAATACCCTGGCCCATTTCTCACTGGTATTCACCCCAGTGCTTTTCCATGAGCCATTTTTTATGGACAAAAATGTCATCAGATGAATTAGCAAGAAGCAAGTAGAAAAGAATAACATATCCTGACACAAACTGTAGGGCTTTATGTAAACACACACACACAAAAGAATATATATGTTACAGGCACCTGCTTCTTCTTATTGTGCCTAATGACAGAATCTGAACATGACAGAAGGATGGACCTGTTCAGCTGGTAATACCCTGTTAGCTTCATGCTGATTACCCCTTCAAAAGTAGCACATGTGAGGACAATCAGAGTGCAAAACCTGTTAAGGAAAAAAAAAAACCAAAGCAAGGCAAAACCCAGCAATAATCATAGGGTTTCTCATTAACATGTGTAAACTCTAAAAGCACACATTCTGAGTAGTTGTCAAGAAACCAAGACTTTAGGTAGAAATAATTAGTTATGGTTCATACCCTCAGCATCTGCTCTCCATCAGCCCACCCTGCCTGTCTGGAATTAGCAGGAGGAGCAGAGGCTTGGCTGGACAGGTAAGGCAGCACTGCAGGAGATTTCAGCTGCCCAGAGCCTGGGGCTGCAGTACAGGTGATTCCCATAGAGGGAGATGTTGCTTTGTTTCTTCCTTATTTTAAAGTTTTTCTGTCCATGTCATGGGAAAAACTTCATGTGCTCCAGTCACGGCACAGACACTTCCCAATATGCAGATTTTTAAGATGAGCAAAGCATTCACCAGAACACGTTAGTCATGTCTATTACTGAATTAAATTTTTCCATTGTCCTGCCATATGGCTTTTTTGAGACAGCATTACTGAATTTACAATTCCTGACTGTTTTCTTAACCTGTCCCAAAGAGCCCATGATGATGCTCAGGGAGCTGGAGCATCTCTGCTACAGAGACAGGCTGAGAGAGATGGGGGTGTTTAACTTGGAGGAGAGAAGGCTCCAGGGAGACCACATTGTGAACTCTCGGTACTTAAACGGAGCTTATAAGTAAAAAGGTAGAAACTTATTACAAGGGCAGATGTCCTACCCCTAGTGACAGGACAAGGGAGAATAGTTTTAAACTTTTTAAAAGAGGGGAGACTTAGACTGGATGTTAGGACGAAATTTTTTCCCTGTTAGGGTGATGAGGCCATGGCATAGGTTGCACAGAGAAGCTGGGATTACCCCATCTGTGGAAGTATTCATCCAGGCTGGAGAGGATTTTGAGCAACCTGGTCTAGTGGAAGGTGTTCCTGCCCCTGGCAGAGGGTTGGAATGAGATGTGCTTTAAGGTTCCTTCCAACCCAAACCACTGTGTGATTCTGTAATTCCATGATTCCCGAAGAGGGATGGAGATGGAAACTGTTCTTACAAAGCAATCAAGCAGCTACTGCATTCCTAGCGCTCTTTGGATCCTTCAGCAAAAGCCAGGCTGACCATGTCACTTGGCACTTTTGACATGAACATACTTCCGTGTCCATCACAAATATCTGGCACCATCACTTCCTCATTCTGTACCTCCATACAGAGAACATACTTCAAAATAAACAGAAGGAATGATGGGCTGTTTCTGATATAATGAATTTACGAAGCTCAGGTTAAACTGAAGACATCACCCTCTGGTAAGCCTTCATTTGCTATGACAGCCAATGATCCTCGCATCTGCAAGAGAAGTTTTGTTTAACTTAAGGAGTAGCATTTGTCTCATGAGATGGATAGGAAAGTGCCTGATTTCATTGCTGCCTGGTATTATGGTGGACTTGAATCCTCTTGCCTCCTTCATAAACCATATTCTATATAATTTCTGCTGTCCAGCACAGGAGGTTTTTAATTAATATTCCTCAGAGAGGTGATCTGATTTTGCTTTTGCAGGCAAAGAAATGGGTCTGCTTTAAAAATAACCTCTTATATGAAATGATGCACTATAGCAATCCCATGCAGAACAGCAGCTAGGAAAGTATTCCATGGCAACAGCCACATCTTAATAGAAGATCATCTCCTGGACATCTCCCTCTGCATTTCTGCAATTACCAACTATGTCTCCTACCATCTGCAATTATGTAAAATCCCTCTGGCAACTACAGCTATTGCTTACATGGAAAATTAATGTAGTGGAGCACTGGGACCTAATAACTAAATATAAGAAATGTGAGTTATTACTACATTACTATCTGCCAAGCTTTACACCAGCTACCAGGAACCATTGAGCTGATCATCATGTGAAGTAATTTTGAATTCTCTGATTTAATAATATAAATCATGGCTCTTGGATTTAATATTTTCTTTGCACAATAATGCAGAACTTTCCCCTGCCACTTGACATTAAAAATGCAGCAATGCAAGGGCTGTTTTGAACACCAGAAAGGAATTAACTGCTTTGCTTAAAAGACAACCTGGGAGTCAGGTTATGTTGGGCAGAGCTGTGACCACAGGTGAGACAGACAAGTGCACTTGTTCCTTGGGTGGTCCAGGGTGCATCAGGTTTGTTTTAAATCACACTTCTTCCATACTGCTGAGAAAGAGGCATTTATGTTTCCTGATGTCACTGTGTCACACTGCTGTTGGGCTATTTGTTTTAAAAATCAAAAAGCACTTAGATTCTATTTAGAAGAAGAAGGTTTTGAAATGCGTTATATTGAAGGTTAATATTATCCCTAATCTACAGATTAATAATGATTTTACAAGCTTTGGCTTTTTCTTTTGTCCCAGCATCCATCAACTGTATGAATGACTTTACAACCTGGGTAAAAAAGGTGCAGTTATCATAGCGGCTCTCATTTTCCAGTTTAAAAATTAAAGAAGTTTGCCTTCTTTTTTAAAAAAGTGACATTTTATTTAAAATATTTTCAAAGCAATTAAACACTGTCTGACAAGGAGTATAAAAATTGATAAAAAATTTCCATAACTGACATTTTTCTAGAAGAAAGCAATGACAAATAGCATACATGTTTGAAAAAGCTGAACAAATATCATGTTGGGGAAAACAATAAGAGGTGGCCTGCCTAGAAAGATTTGGAACAAAGTCAATTATTGGTACTAACTTATCTCTGTCTACCAGCCTGGGAAAGAAATCCCAGACATCCACTTTTTATGCCCTGGAAGTATTAATCTCACCATAACATACCAGCACCAGTCATCACTTCTGCTACAGAACAACACGCCTGGCAATTAATAGAGAGTCACCAGTGCCTTGACAATGTCAAGGCAGGAGGAAATGTTCTGAAGAGAGAGGATATCCCAGTTGTCATGACTTGGATGTCAAAGCAAAGATTGACTATTTGAAAACTAAATTAATCCTGTTCACCTGTGGCAGATAAAGAAAAGCTGAGTATAAAACAGCAGCTCAGTTCAACAGTCAGCTGTCAGGTTTTGAACTGTGCTGAAACCAAACTGCAATTCTCTAGTGGTCTAGATAATGGAGATAAAAAGGGATCATTAAAATCAATGGCTCTGACCCCGAACCAAACAGGTATCAAACACACCGTGCTTCCAGCATCAGTTTGTGGGCAATCTTAATTGCAGAACTTCCTGATCTTCATGGGCTAATTTTGAATAACAGGGAAGCTGAGTATCTTTAGAGTGGCTGGAAAATAGAGCGAAGTGAAAGCAAATGCCAGGCCCACACACACTGAAGTCCTGTGGTGCGTCATTCGTCTGGATGATAACGACATTGGTGGATTACAACAATCTGCTGCAAGGCCAGGGTCAGCCCTCTGGAAATCACAGCTAATACTCCCCTGGGACAGGCAGTAGGTCTGTGGGTCGCATTAAGAGCATGATGAGCACTGAGTGGATTTGGTACAAAGTCACTGTGCCCATCCGGTCAAGGCAAGAAGGTCACGAGCATGATGCACAGTACAGGTATAGTTATCTGTGTGACTGTAACCTGAAGTTAAGAAGCATGGATTAGTCATATGGTCTGCAAAGAGAGAGGAGGCTGAGCAGCTGAAGGAGGTTCAGATAACCCTTCGGAGAAGTAGGTCATGTCTAAGGAATCTGTATTTTGTTTTGACCATGTGAAGGTGGAAGAACAGCAGCGATCTGCTGGCTAGGTACACAACATCCTGACGGAATATTTCAGCAATCTGCAGTAACCTAGGACATGCATTCTCAGCAGCCAATTAACACACGTCAACAAATACCAGTGACAAAAGAGGTGATGCATTTAGAATTAGGATAGCTATCCCAAAGTGAAAATGCTTATCTAAGTTTAAGAGGATTACCCCCAGCCACAGCCTTTCCCACACTGCTCTTCCTCCTCCCAGGTGATATTTCCTTCTCCACTGCCTCTGCTGCATAAACAAGTTAAGTGTTTGTATTCTCAATCACTCAGAATTTCTTCAGCAAATAGTCCCTTGAGGTTGCTAGAATTGATTATAGAATCAGAGTGTCAAAATAAAGTAAGAGTAAAAAAATGTAAGAATATGAACTGTTTCTATTAGCATTAAAGACAGTGAAACTCTGGAAAGGTGCTTTTTATCATTCTGTATATAAATAAATACATCACAACTGGCAAAGAGAAAAAAATCTAAGCCAAGGTTTGTTTTAGCGAGGTTGTTCATATAGTATAGTTTCACAGGCTTTTGTAGCAACTTTTAGAGAGTCATGACACATTGTGTGCTTTCAAAATGGGCACTCTTTGCAGACCCAGCAGATGTTCAATATGATAAATCCATGATTTGGTGGGAGGTGAGCCAATCAGTGCTAACATGACAAATTATCAACAGCAGTCTTCATGCTAGCATCCTATTCCATGGACAAATTGTTCAGGCCCTCTGCAAACTCAGGCAGCTCGCACTCCAGAAATTCTCACCAACTGTGTTTTGAAGGCTTTCTTCAAAAGCACAAAATCCGTAGACTCCCCTTCAAACCAGACAAAATGAACAATGATAGTAAAACAGCATAGAAAGTGACCTTTGCGTTGTAAGGGACCTTAAAGATCATCTAGTTACAACCTTTGCAGCCTTCCACCAATCCCATTAGACAGTGTTATGGGTTCTTTAATTTCACATGGGCCTTTGCAGCTCATACCAACAGAGATATTTGGGGGAGGGTTGGTTTTGTGGTTTAGGGTTGTTTTTTTCCTTTGTTGTTTTTTTAAAATTTAAATAAAACTTGTGTGGGTGACAGGAAAACAAAGTGTGAAGAGCCAAGCACTGGAGGACCAGTTCTGTTGGGTGCTCTGTACAGCATACAGAAAAGGTTACTGTGTGGGCAGCACTACCAGCAAGGAAAAAGGGAGGGGGGCAACACGGAGGAGGAAGAGGAGGAGGGAAAGGTGGGAAGGAGATGATGTGTGTGGATAGGAACGCAGGGAAAGCAGAGTTTGTCCTCAGCTGTGTAAGAAGAGCCATGTCAGATGGCCTAGTAAGGACTGTATCCAAATCCTTGGTAAAGGGCAATCAGGGACTGTAGGGTACTCGCTCAGCAGGGAGCCTTTGTTAGGCAAAACTGTCCCCCTGCATGGCATGCAGGGTACAATTAGCACTCAGGGAGTGCATTCAGGACTAGGTTGCATTTGACTGTGTGGTGCACCGAGACATAATGAGACACATCTCAAGAGACACTAAGTTTAGCTGTGTTAAAAACCAGACCAGGTCTGGCCATTTAGATGGATGAGAGCACCACAATTATAAAGCCTTAAACATTTTTTGAAGGACTATTTTTCAGACGAGCTACACATTTTACATAGGCTGCCCCCACGCCCCTGTTTTTTCTTTTTCTTTTAAACCCTCTTCTTCCTTTCTGCTTTCTATTTTGTATGACAAAGACACTGAGATGATATGCTGATACTTAGCAAAATAAGGAGAGCTGGAGCTCAGACTGGTTGAAGAGAAGAGCAGGAGAGAAACTCCCTGTCATCTAGTAGTAATGGTATTATGCCACTTGTCACTTGGTGCAGTTCTACCTATCAAAGAACAGGGGACACTGGGGAGGAGGCTGCGGGCTGGCATTCCACTTTGGGTACTGAAGAAAGAGGATGCTCCATTCAAATGGCAGTGGCACAAAAGTCTGGGAGCATTAAAAAGCCGGGAATCTTCCAGGACATTCAAAACTCCAGCTGCTTCTAGTCCCGCCATTGTAAACAGAGCGGCAGTCTGTTGTGACTTGTCTGTCGTGACTTGTCTGTCCTCCAGCCAAGATCCGCAGTGTCAGCTCCGCTTTTCCTGGCAGCCGGTGGGCGAGGCAACTGAAGGAGGCAAGAGAGGAGAGAGGGAAAGGGGACTGAACCCTTGGTCTGTCACAGGGCGTGTGGGGAGCGGCAAGCCAGCCCTCCCAAGCCGGCAAGGTGAGCTCAAGGACATCCGTGTGGTCCATGCACAAACGCGTCCAAACGCTCCATCTGGGGTCCTGGTAAAATGGCACTGAGCCATTTTTGTATAGCACAAGGGAAAAAGTGCGTGTGCCTCACGGAGCAATCCAGCTGCTCATTCTCTTCCCTCCATGAACTTCATTCTTGTGAGGAACACAGCGCGAACCACGCGCTTTGACCTCCCCGTCCTGAAAATTTGGGAGAGAACACGTTTGTACACAAAGGCTCGGTTGAGAGCAGCTGCGGAGGCCGCGGTGCCAAAGCCCAGCGCCACGCAGGGACCGAGCTTTTCAACAGCCCGGCCGGCCCAGCTGCCGCCTGGGGCCCGTGCAGGCGGGAGAACAGGCAGGAGGGCCCCTGGGAACCTCCGGGAGCACGGCACCGGCGGCCCAGCCGCGAGGGATCGTGAAGGGATCCGTGAGTGGATCGTGAAGGATTGTGAGTGGGGAGACCGCGAGGTGAACGTGCGGGACCGTGATGGATCGTGCGGGATGGCGAGGCGGCCCCGCCGTGAGGGGCGGGCGGTGGATGTGACGCGCGGGCGCGCGGGGCATTGTGGGAGCTCCGCTAGCCCGTCCAGCCGATCCCGGTGGCCCCGCGGGCGGAGCGGAGCAGGGGGAGCGGCAGCGGGGACGGGAGCGGGGCTGCCGCCGGCCGACCGGAGACATCTTGCCCGCGCCGTAAGTCAGGGCCATGGTCCGCCCGCCGTGCGGGAAGGAGGAGGCGCGGGAGGCTCTGTCGCGGCGCGGTGACACCCGGCGGCGGTGGGGGGGGGCCCGAGCCGGCCGGGCGCGCCGTGGGAAGGAGGGGTGCCGGTCCCCTCCCCTGAGGGACACCGGGGATCGGTTCAGCTTCTTCTTGCTGTGCTTCGGGTGAAGCCGGGAGATCCACCCGCGCCCCGCGAAATGGTGGCAGCGGGGCTGTATTTCCATGGAATCCGCTACGGAATGACGGTGTGGGGCTGGAAGGAGCCCGGCTGGGGTGCAGGAGTGGCCGGGGATGTGGAGCCGCGGTCCCCCACGTCCCTGTTGTTCCACGCACGGACGGGCTCCGTCCTCGTCGTTCCCACCGCGGGTCGCCGGGCAGGGGAGCATAGTCGAGGGAGACTGCGAAAACCAGAAGGCATAAAAACAGCAGGACGTGATTTCCCTGTGTTTCACTTCGGGATGAAGAACCCGTGGCATAAAAGTTACCTGCCTCGTGTGAATGACTTAATTAAAAAAAGCCAAATGACATATTTTATACCGTAAGCAGATGCTTCCAAGAGTGGTAAAAATAAACGTTTGTCTGGAAACGGGGCTCCTTATTCTTTTAGGACTGTCACTTCTTGTAGAGGCTGCAATATGTCTGCCTGCAGGATTTGAGCAACCCATTCGGACTGTCTGGGTGTGGGTGTTCCTCCAAGGGGACTGCGAGTGCTGCAGGGCGCAGGTGAATGCAGGTTCCTGAGGCTCCGCACCGGCTCCAGCACAGCAGCGCTGGGATTGAGACTCGAGGCTGACGTGTTTGTGCGTGTAGGAGACAGTGAGGCCAACAGACTGTTTCTGTGACTTGCATCTCCCTGTAATCCTTTTGTTTCCTCTGTAATCTTTAAAAGTTAGTTGTAGAGGCCCATGAAATTGTGCCTGAAGCCGGCAGCTGAAACTAGCTCCTCAGCAAGCAGGGTGGTGTAAAGCTGAGGTTGCTTTGTAGAGATGGAAGGAGCCGTGTTGAAATATGCTTGGATGAGACTTGTTATTTATTTCTTGACCATGCAAGTGAACAACCATTTTTTCCCCAGGAATGTGTGTGGCTGTCACTTAGCAACAGGTCTGTAGGGAACTTTGCAGATCCAGTGCCTCCCCCATTCTGAAGAGTAGAAGAAATAAATGAGCAAAGGAGCAAGAGTGCAATTAATGAAAACAGTACCTGGGTTCTTAGGGACAGCTCGGACTTGAAAGACTCATAGGAACAAGACAATTACAGTTGCTTTGAAAATTGCGTTTTAATGCAGTTAGGTATGTAAGATTTTGTATCTAGTAGTCCCTAGAAAACTACCCAGTGTGTTTAGGGGTTTGGGGCTTTTTTTTTAAGTGTTGTGAAAGAAAGGAATGACATTGTTTACTTAGTAATGGTTGCAGGTTATTTTGCTGCGTTATATTTCATAACCTTTCACACTGAAATCTAGGCCTTCTGGGTTTTTAAAGAGTAACTTTGCTTTTCTGTGTGTACTGTATACCCTTCTGATTGCCAGTAAAGCCAAATGTTGACAGTGTAGATTAAGCCATAACTGATCTAAAAACTAGTGGCAAGACTAGAATTTGGCTTAATGACAGTAATGTCAGTAAAGTGCTTAAGCACTGCTTATTTTGTAGATCACCATGAGCAGAAAGAGAAGTCCACCACTGCAAGCTTAGTCTTAAAAGAAACCGGTATGTTTAAATCTGTTCTTAGGAGTTGCCTGGTTCTGCCAGTACATAGCAATGAGATTTGATAAAATATATTCTCTTGATAAGATAGGTGATATAATCACACTCTGGAAGAATAGTCATGAACCTTTGCTCTCAGAAAAATGCAGAAATGTTTTTGTGCAACTCTGTCAACTAGGATCAAGGCCTGCTGTCTGTTCCACAGAAAAGGTAGTCCTAGCCCAGCAAGGTTATAAAGTAGGGATAAAGGAGCAGGGATCTGAAACTGATGCCAAAGAGGAGAAAAGAGCCTCCAGATAAATCCTCCATTGAGAGAGTAAATGTTGGCTCTGTGGGCAGTGCTATGAGCATTAGGTTTTGTCATCTCAAGAGGTAAAATTGGAAAAGAAAAATGCAGTGCTTGTGGAAAGACTGCAGGGCTGGCTAGCTTGCTTGGTAGGGAAAGATGCTGTGAACACATAAAGAAGCTATAGTTCCTTACCCAAACCCATTCTAAAGACAGGATGGGCAAGATTCAGCTCATGGTCATTGTTCCAGGAGTGATGCAAGAATCATGCCATTCACGACCTCCTTGATGGGTCAAGTTCTTGCAATCCCTTCCCTCAGCAGTATACTATCTATTTTAAATTTTGTTCTGCATCTGAATCTGCCTTGGAACCATCCACATGAATTCTTTATTATGTTTTTATTTTCTTACAAAAATGTCATGGGACACAGTTGTTCTGAAAATGTTGCTTAAAACAGTTTTTCTAAACATTAAATTCACAAATGGTCCAGTGACTTAAGGCCTTCTATAAATCTTTATGCTATCTAGTATACAAATACCTGTCATGTATAAATGGTTATTTCAGGCCAGTTCTCCCAGCACTGGTCAGTGAAGACATTTGTATTTACGTTTTCCTGACTATTGGTGGCAGGATGCCCAGGAGAAGCTCTTGTCACACTTGCAGCACTGTTCTTAGTGGAGGTTTGCACATTAAAGGGTGTTTGTTTTGGTGTTTCAGACCCACTGTGGGAGGGAGGGACTTCTCCCAGTTGAATACAATTGTGCAACAGTATTTTGTTTAGCACACAGATTTTGTGAAAACGTTATTCCTCTTTTTCCCATCCTTTATGTTATTGCCATAGGAATTTTAATAGTCTTAATCTTCAAAAGAAAGTGCACCTATTCTGCATTCTTAGATGAGAAGTGTTCTCTTGGTTTTCCAATTGAAAATAAATGTATGGTGCTGCCTTTTCAGATGAGAGTTAATGGAGTTTTGGAACAGCTGTTTTACAATTAATTTCACTCCTCTGTCTGTTTCAGACCTCAAAGAGTTACTGCTTTGATGAAGAACTTGATCTTAAGTTTGAAATCACATCAGATCAAATGATAACTAAGTGATTAGCTATTCTTTGTACTGTTATACCTGGAAAACCACAGTCCCAGGCAGACATTGTTGTGCCAAGCGAGTATTATTAGAGACCATTCTATACCATTTTATAAATATGCCAGAGTAGTTTCTGATTAGTTAAGAGCAGAGCAAGTTCATGTCACAGCAAGTTCAAATGCACCTTTTCAGCAAGAGTTCAGTGAGCAGCTATTATTATAGGACATGAATAGATTTAAGAGAGAATGGCAGCACTTACATTGTTAATCTTTTGAAACAATGGAAAGAAAATAGCATTGGAGTTAATCTCTTGTGATACAAAAATGAACTTTCCAGCTTAGTCTTTGTACTGAAAGAAAAGAAAAATAATTACTACATCTTAGCATTTTCCTATTGTAGTAATGATATCCTGGATTCCACTACACTTACAGATAGGATGATGTAGATCTAAATTGAATCATCTCTTTGCTGAGTGCAGTTAATACACCAGTGTAAGCCCATGATCAGAACGGTCTCTGTCTGACAGCAGTAACATTCATAGAAATTTGTTTAGTCATTCAGAACTAGTACCTGAAAACTATTAATAACAGACTGGGTTTATTACTGCTGTTTGACCAAAGTGTCAAATTGACTGACCTAATGAAGTAGTGATATTTGGAATTTGGGTATCGCTTTACCCGGATGTTCAGGCCGTACTTTTAAGAATTATGTGATGTTAAACTTTTCAGAAAAACAGATGCTTATGTGCATTTGAGGAAGATGGTATTTGAAAGTGTGGTTTAGCAGAATATCTGTCTTCACACAGAAAAATATGGCCAACCAGAGTTACTCCAGCAAATTTCAAAGAGAAAAATGTTAATTATGCTGATTTCATTGCTACACCTTAAGGTTGTTTCTTAGGAAATGTATTTCTGGCTCGCAAAGATGTGACAGTAGAGGAGCCTTGTAGCTCGAATCTTTGCTGTGACCCAATTAGTACACCATCAAATCTTGTTTATGCATTTGGAGATCTTAGAAAGCAGTGTGAATCTTGCCACAGTCTTTAAGGGGTTTCAAAAGGCTGTGAATCAAGTGCTAAATTCTGTATCTAGGGCAATCTGTGTCCAAGTACAACAGAGCCGCTGAAGAACATAGTGATAAATTTGATTTGAAGTCAAAGGTGAACTTTGATACTTGACTCCTCAGTGATATCCCCTGATTATCACAGTGATAATTTTGTGAAAGCTCACATTGAAACAAAATAGTTTTATTGTCAAATCTTTGGAGACTTCGCAACATATTTGGTAAGGTTCTCAATAATTCCATTGCAAGGGCAGGAGAGAAGTAAAGGAAAGTACTGGTCCATGGACTGTTATTGACTGTGATTTATTTAAAAATATATTTACTTACTTTTATTATACTGCTCAAATCTTATCTGAACTATGGTGCTTGTGATAAGGTTCCCTTTGGTTGCCTCTCTGATCCGAGAGCTCCCAGTGACTCAGCAAACAGCTCTGGTTCATTAGTGTTGGCAACATTCCAGAGTTTCTGGTGTTACAAAGATAAACCATTTCGGAACATGTAAGGCACATGGCCTTCTTTGGTTTTTGATCTGTTGCCATGCTTTTTACATTTCACCCCAGTACATTTTCTTGTGGCTTTTGCAAGTGAAATCTCTTTTCCTTCTCTTTTTCGGTGGAGAGCTAGAAGTAGGGAAGGGACATTTGAGAGTTGGTTGGGCCATCCTGCAGCTCAAAGGCAGGACAAACGGGTTCTGCAAAGTGATGATCTGGAATACACAGTTAAGCTCTGAAAAAGGTTTCCATGCCAGGCTCTCACTTTCACCTTCCAAATTTCATGGTTGGTAACAGTAAAAGTGGTATTCGAAACCTAATTGAAGTTTTCCTCCCTCCACCCCCAAGATCTAAACCATCTGAACATTGATTCTAAACAATCTGAAAAGTGATTTCACTACATGTAGAAATGGGAGATGGGAAGGTCCGAAACTCATCTGTATTGCATTTCACCTTTAATACTAAAAGCTTCAGAAGTTCTTGGTTTTTTCATGATGCAGCCCCCACTCACCAGCACCTTTTGGACTCAGGCAAAGTTTCTCCTCGCAAGTAAACTTAGAGCTAGAAAGGTCTTTAGTGTTAATATAAGGGGATCAGGTTAATTGTCAAGATAGGTTCAGGGTATCCTAAATAATAATAATGTGAGCAGTGTGACCAAATGCATAAAATAGAGAGAAATCACCTGTAGAATTCACAGAGGTGATAAAATAAGCTTATGAAAGGAAAAAAAAGACACCATTTTATATATGGGCTGGTGTTATTCTGTATTACTACCTACTTTACTAATGCTTTGATCCAAATGTTAATGCAGCTGATAGCTGACACTCTCCCAAAGGAAAAAAACATGAGGAAGTAAGGATTTCCATATTCTCTTCCATAAACTTCTCATCCCATAAACTCATTAAATGATTAATAGAAGTATACTGCTTAAGGCTTTCAGGCTTTCTCTCAAAAAATTACGTTTTTCATCACTGACCTCTCAGTTACAAACCAAACATATTGCAGGGCAGCACACATATTTCTTACACCCCTTTCTGTGGTGTTCAATTCAGTGAACTTCTTAACATGTGAGATTAAATATCCCTAGTACTGTTGATGAAAATGGATTATGAAATATGAAAAGAGTTTCTGGCAGAAGGTCTATAGCCAAATCAAAGCCCCACCCAGCCTTCCTGCTAACAAAGACAGAGCTAACTAGATGAGAAAATGCAATTAAATGGATGTTTTTAAAGTAATTGGTGAGCTGCAGTTAGGCCGTTTCTCAAGGCAAGAAAATTGACTTTTGTCCTTTTCTTCACAGAATAATGGTTGTTACAGAGCTGAGTCCACAGCAGATGAAAGAAGGAGTCCTTTTGATAGCTTCCCCTTCCCAAAAGTGTCTTGTCTGGTTTTGGACATGAGTTTTGTAAATGTAGTGTGGCTTTCATCTGAGCTGCGAAGATGAGATTATTTTGTTTAGCTTTAACAGACAGTAAACCCATAGCATTTAATTTACTTAATGTGTTGTACAGGTGTAGATTCTGATGAGTTGAATGTGGAAGTGGAAAGGAAAAGAAACCTTCGATACTAGTGTTTCTTTAGTTATCCTGGCTGGTCTTTGTTTGGCAGTTATGTAGCCTGAATCTTAGTGACTCATTGAGGTTGGAACGACTGCGGGATGTGTCAGCACAGAACAAAAATTGCAAAACCTAAAAGTGGCGTTGATGAACCTGTTTTGCCTAATTCTGAGCTCATTCCATTGTGGCTTCAGGCATGTGGGAAATACAGTTAGGTTCACAAAGGGCAAGGAGAGAATTCAGAATACACAAGCAAAAGATAGGGAGAGCAGAGGAATGGTGTCTTGGGAAAGCAGGCTTAAAGGGGTTTTCATTGTGGAGTGTATAAACACATCAGTGAATTTGCATGTGTATTAGGTAGGATTTGAGCAGCAAGGGAAGAAGTGGGATGCACAGAGGTGTGTATATCACTGATGCATTCTGCTGGTTTCCCTAGAGTTCAGACGTGAGGGAGGGGAGAGATGGGGAGATGGGCACTATCTCCTTTCCTCTGAAGTAATTTCAAAACCCAGTGAGTTGCCTAAACCTTCAAAGACACCTTGAGAGCCTGTGAACCCTCCACCCCTTTGGATTTGTCAGCTTCTATTTACAGCCTGAGCAGAAATCAAAGAGAGAACAGAATATGTTTGACAGCTGTATCAGCAGTAGGTTCCCTCAGTGAGATAAACTGAGATACAATTGTCAGATACGTGCTGGGTGTTCAGATCACTATGCTGTTAGGGAACAGTGGCAGAGAGAAGATCGTCAGATTCCTGGAGGGAATGTTGAAGCAATGTGGTCTTCCATGTGGAGATGGTTGAGTTTTGGTAGGTTCAAATCTCAAGGGGGTCATTTCAGATCTTTCTAAAAATAGAACATTACTGTACAGGAGATGTATTTTGCCATCCATAGACCTTTGTTCTGTCAATTCTCATGCATCTTGAAAATAATTTTTTTTAGAGAAGGTGAATATGCTTCATGAAAGCTTTAGTGGATACAGTTTCTCCTAGTTGGCATGTAATTATTCATGAACACCACTGCCCTAGTACCACTGTTCAAATGCCCTTTCAAAAGGTTTTCATGGAGATCAGGGGTTTGTGTCAAGTCTCCTCGCAGAAAGCATCCTGTGCTTCAATGCAGAAGTTCTATTTTAAATCTGGTAGTTATCACTCTGCACCATTAGTGGTACTGAGGTTAATTTGTTAGAAATTTCAGAAAAGTAGATTTATAGGAAATAACTTTTCTTATTTTTTTTTATATAAAATTATGCAAAATTAAAATGGGAAGTAAACATTCTATGGGAAATTATTTTAGGTTCTTATTGTGTATACTCTAAAAAGGCAACTTGTCTGTATGTTTTAGATACTGTAATGCATTGCCTACTCCAGAATGCTGATTTGCCTTGAAATTCAGTATGTGGTCATAGAGCATCAGTCCTAATTAATAACCTTTTATCTTTTGTTCCTTTTTTTTTTTTCCTTCCTAAATACAGAGTGCTGTTTCAGACCTGATACAGACAAGATGTCCAGCAGGGGTGGAAAGAAGAAGTCAACCAAGACTTCCCGCTCTGCGAAGGCTGGGGTCATATTCCCTGTTGGAAGAATGCTGCGGTACATTAAGAAGGGCCACCCCAAGTACAGAATTGGTGTTGGTGCTCCTGTGTACATGGCTGCTGTACTGGAATACCTAACTGGTAGGTTTTGCTGAATTATGTGAAATAGTAGCAGTAAAAGTTAAACACAAACTGAATTTGCACGGAAAAAAACCCAAACAAACTAAAAAGATCCTCTGATTTATAAATGACTGAAAAAGTTACAGCTTAAGTACTTTATGCTGATCACACATCTAAGCCAAAATAAAGGTACTCTCACCCCTGCCTCACAGCCCTGACGGCTTTTGTTCATTCCAGTACTGGATTTGCTTTCACCAGCTGTAAACACACTGCTTCCAGGTAGGCAGTCAGGGTCCCTACTGCCATCAGTGTGTGTGGACTAGATTGTTGCAGTCCTTCTTACTTTGGTTTTGTGCCTGATGACTTTGGGTTATAATTGTCTGTTAAGCATATACATTAATTTTAAATAGAGAGCTTCTCAGTGTTTACACAGGGCTGAGATTGCTTACAGCCTTATTTAAACATTTTTGTTCAATTTACAGATTTCTTTTCAGACTACACATGCTGTTTGCAATTTGTTTGACTGAGTCTGTGTACACATGCACGCTACTGGATCTTTGTATCTTATTTGCTTACATTTGTAGTTCTTGTTCTGTTCCTCTCATCACATCAGAATGAGAATACCCTAATTATCTCATCCTCACAGTACCTTCTCAGAGGACAAAAGTATTATTTTTCCTCCATTTAGAAAGGAGCTTCAAAGGAAGAAAATGCTTTGCCCAATGACATAAACAACCAGACATGCAAGTAAAGATCCTTACATAGTTTTGTTCTCAAACAAGTTTTGTTCTCAAACAAGACTTAAGACATCGCAAGTTTACCCCCCAAAACAGCATTACAAAAGTAGTCTTTTGACAGAAAACCCCAACTGTAATAGCATCAACGTATGGGGTTTTTGCAACAATGGTTTGCTTAAAATAAAAAAAAATAGAGGTTCAGTCACCTTCCTGTGACCAGGTTGACTTCTAAGTATATACCTGTGGTGTGGAGATATAGCAAAAAGCAGAAGATCCAGATGGATGAGTGTTTGGAGCCAGATTCTATTAGCATGACTAAGGAAAAATTTGAATTGGACCTTATTTCTCAAAGCAGTGTTTCTTTTTCCAGTGCATCTGCTTATGTCGCTGTTCTTCTTGCTGCAGGTTCAAGTGTTTCAAGGGACAGGAGACTTTAAGCTATATTGGCGTGCTGAGCCTCTAAAAGATACAAGTTTTTCTTTGATGCAAGCATAGAGTTATAAAGCATTTACATTTCTGGGAGTGTTTAAAACTGAAGCTACCTGACCTTATCACAGTTATAGATACATTTTATAATGACTATTGACATTGAAGAACATAAGATTTCTTCCTACAGTGTCTTCTTCTGATGAAGATTGGTAATATTGCCAAATAATTAATAGAGTGCTTGTTTTCTGTAGGGTATTTATACCATCAAATATTTTTTTTTCCCCTTTCACTTGTTACATTCAGTTTTCTTTATTTGGGCTTTTTCTTCAAAAGAATGCTTTTAAACTTCATAGATGGCCTTAAAAAAATAACATTTCCTTTAGCTAGGTTCCTGCTTATAGCAATAACAACTCAAATAAAAGGCTTCTTAGGGTGAAGGGTGCTTTGAATGCTGCCCTTTTAAATAAACAGAGCAATACAGGTGAGCTTAAGGCTCTGCTAATGAGAAGCACATGTTACCGGTTAACTGATTTAAAGTGTTGACTGAGGCAGTGATGGTTTAGACCGTTAAGAATAGGCTGGGGGGATAAAGGTGTTTCTTTAACTGCTGTGCATCTTGGGAACCTGAGGACATAACCAACAGCAAGAAAAAAAATGAGGAAAAGTAACATACGTCACTTTAGGAAAAATGAAAAAGGCAGGAGGAAAGGATAGCTAAAGGAAAAAGTAATTTCCTTCTTTATCCCTTTAACTATTTTTAAGCAGTTTTGTTGTCGTTTTTCTGTCTCCTCTGAAGGCTAGGCAGATAATCATACTAACCTGTATCTCGGAGTTTTCTTTCATTTCTGTGCATAATGCGTCTCGAAAGCACAGATACTCTTTTTTTTTTCCCAGAGTTAGTACTAGTTTTATCATAGAATAGTTTGGGTTGGAAGGGACCTTGAAATTCATCTTATTCCCACTCCCTTTCTGTGGACAGAGACACCTCCCACTGGACGAGGTTGTTCCGAGCCACATCCAGTCTGGTGACCTTGAACATTTCCAGAGATGGGGCAGCCACAGCTTCTCTGGGCAACTGTGCCAGTGCCCCAGCACACTCACAGGGAAGAATTTCTTCCTAATATCTAATCTAAATCCATCCTGTTTCAGTTTGAAGTGATTCCCTCTTGTAGTCCCATCACTCCAAGTCCTTCCCTCTCCAGCTTTCTTGTAGACCCCTTACTGTTTCAATCCAGTGGGTTTTTTTTTTCGTTTCTGTAAGTTTTTCACACTCTGTATAGTATAATTTTTTAGCCTTTAGTGCTCAGTGTTGTTTCTGAACTTGAGGTCATTCATCTTTTTCAGTGTAATTCAGAAACAGCCCCTTGAAATGGAATGCTTGGAGATTTTTGGTTTGTGTTCTTTTTACCTCTTGGCAGTTATTACTTCACAAAACCATAGAAATCCTGACTTCTCTCCAGGAGAGTTTTTAAAGATCCTCATGTTAGCACATGGTCTGAGACCAAATCAAAGCATTTCAACCATTTCAAAGTAAAAGCAGGAACGTGACATAATAGGAAGGAGACCATGTGAACTGGCATGCTAATAAATTGGCTAAATCAAAAAAGCAATCCTGTGCATCCAGGAAGAAGTATAAAATATCAAAAGCAGTCATAGGAAAGAGAAACTTCAGAAACCAAAATGGGAGGGGAAATGACAGGCATGACCTAATAGAAAGGAACCTACTAAGGTTTGAAAACGGGTTCATCATTGTGCAGAATATGGAACCAACTTTAATCCTTTAGAAGGGGAGGTGCTAAATTTTGCTGGCCTTTGCTGAGGTTTAACTTTGATGTAAATCCGAAATTAGCCCATAATGTGCTCAGATCTAGGATTTTTTGTTCAATTTGAGATTTAAACTTCTGAAATGCTTCCAGCTGTTCAGACTTGGAGTTCTGTTCTGGATTCATCTGGAGTAATGACTTTGTCTGCTTTGTACTTTGAAAGTAGCTTATTTTTATCATGTATGTACAACTACTCATCAGGAAGTAAGAGTACACATTCTATGATTTCTCATGTCCTTAGATTTCAGTATACTTCACAAATAAAAAGTGAAGTATATGCACACATGCACAGTGGGTATCCTCCTTTTCTTACTTATTCACTAAAGGTTCTTTGTACCTAGAAGTAACATTAGAAAATAATTCTCTCATCAGCACAACCACTGTATCCAGTTTGGTTTCTTAAGCCAAGCTGCTTATTGTTTCCTGTTTTTTTATCTAAGGAAATAATGTGTTATGTTCACTGTAAATAGGATGCAAGTGTCTTTTGTGAGTAAATGTGCAGAGAATACCTTTGAGTGTTAACAATATTGAAGCAGGTGGATATACTTCCTTTCTTTACTCTGGAGGAATAGTGTGGATGCCAAAGAACTATAAATGCACAGTTCTTGTTTCTTTTCCTTCTTTGCAGCAGCAGTGCTTCCTGTCTTGCAGGGAATAGTCAGAATAGTGCATCAGTTGTGCACAATAAGCAGAAATTAATTTTAAGCATTATCAACAATTTTTAGTTGGCACATGCAGTGTTGGTAATTCCTTTTGTCTTCTTTCCTTATTGCACTTATTTTCCAATGGTCCCTTGCCTATTTATCTTCCCTAACATGGACTTCAGAAAACTGCAATCCCCTCCTTAATTTCTCTGCAAAGTAGTGCATCAGTATCAGTTTATGTCAAAAAAGAACAGTAGGTCAGTCAAGGGAATGGCCACAGACTTCATCTGGGGCATTGCGGCCACTCATATGAATTTCAGTGGTTTGTATTTGTCAGAACTCATCCTGCCATACATCTGATCAGGTATGGTCTTTTCAGATGTAGAGCTTGCACAAGTTACAACCAGTAGTCCAACCTTTCTTGCCAACTGGAAAAGATACTCCTTTGCCTTTGAAAAACAGAAATCTCCTGAGCATTTTTAAAGGCAGCAAGAGCCATGCCTGCAAGTGATTTCTGCTCCCCCCTCCCCCATCATCTGTTCTACACTGTAAATAATTTTCAGTTGCCAAAATGTCATAGCAAATGAGGAGAAGGAGAAGTTTATAAAACAGCAGGAGCACAGGAATACAGAAGAAATGAGACTCTGATTTATATTTGTTATGTACATATGAAGGTAGGAGGAAATGTTAGATACCTGTTTTCTCCATTAGCTCTTTTTCTCAGCTGGGTTTTTGGGTTTTTCTGCACAGGGGTAGTGTTGATCATATATTTTGTTGAAATGTAAAATAAGAACTTCTTGAAGCCCACAGCTCGAATTGCATCTGAGGCATTCCCGTGTTTACCTGAGTTTTTGTTTTCAGGCTTTCTGATGTCACCAGAATCAGATAATGGGGGTTCACATGCTGGAGCTCAGTTCATTGCATTTTCATCTTGACTAATTTTCAATGTGGGAAACGTTCTTGGTCCAGCTGCCGATTTGCTGCAAAAGGAAAGTCCTTCCTGAGAGTAGTAGGTTTAACTGCTCACTTCAGATGCTCACTTTGCAATGTGCAAGCTGAGCAACTTGAACTGCTGTTCACCTCTTGTGTTCTGCTCACTGTTCAAAATCTTCACAGGGTCACAGAGGAAAACAATGATTTGCCTTCTCTGTCAAAGCAGATATTTCACTGAACTCCTGCTTTGAAGCAGAAGGGAGCTCAGGAGTCCACAATAAAAAAACATTAGGTTAAAAGCAGACTTAAGTTCCAGGCATTCTGAGACTCCCATAAATAACCGTCCTTGGAGAGTAATGAAATTTAAGAAGATAATTAATTGACAATATCTTTTTGATACCCTTGAAATGTGTATTCACTAGCAAGATACATTTCTTCTATTTAAACAGGCAACTTTAGAAACAGTACTTCCTTTTGTGGTGGTATACCACAAAGTCTGTCCCAAAGATAGGGGCTTGTAGGATCTGTGCCTTCCCTGTGCAAGCATGAAGCTACCTCTTTGTATGTAGTGTGCTTTTAATATGGATTAATACTGGACCTAAAATACAGCAGGATTGTTAAAGGCAATAATGTCACAACCTTTTGACTATATCAGCATAGGAAAGCTCCTTTGTAACATTCCTTTAACATAAGACTTGTGTCATGCTCTTAAGTGTAGTGTCATTATCACAATTTAAAATTGCTCTACTTGTAATAAGTGCCTGTTTAGATATAAAACTTTGCACTGTTACCCACTGAATGATGAACTTTCTGAATTATAAATGCATGAATCGGTGTATGTCAAATGTATATAAATGAAGAGTTTTCTTTCACTGATAAGCCCTTCCTTGGCTCCAGCCCTTTAAGCACTTACATACGTGTCTGTTGTATTGTGTAATCCCATAAACTTCCATGGATCTCCAAGTTAGAAAAGCTCACTCAATACAAAATTACTGACCTGATTACAGTCCTAATGTATTCTCCAAGCTGCACAGTCAGGTTTGATGAAAAACTGTAAGAGCCAACAAGAGTGTTTTCTTGTAATAAAAGTTCTAACAGTGCTTATTGCTATGTCAGCATAGTTCAGAGAGGTAAATATGCAACATTGTGACGTCATCCTATTGCAGTAATGTGCCAGATGGGGCTGGTTTGGTTTTTATGTCATGGTCAGTGAATATTTTCTCCCTTGAAAATGTTAATTGTTTTGCTATATTTCACTTATATTTTAATATCCTCAGATCTAGCATGAAATACTTTTTATTCTAGTAAGTAATTTCATCTGTTTATTTGGCCAAGTTGCAACAAAATAATGACTTCTATATATTGGTGCTCAATTTAATATTGGTGTCAGCCTTTGTTTGGAAGAATGGAGTGTAAGAGAAGTGTAAAAACCAAAATGTGGCTGATTTTGCTACACAGTTTTTCCCTACCCTTGCCTTTGTCTTAACTTGAATTCCTTGTTGAGAAGAATAAAAGAATCTGTAAAGCTTAAGTCTTTTCTTCTTTGGCCCTTTATTTCTGGAATGACAGTTGCAGCACAGCTGGGTAGAAAGCAGGAAGACATCCTAACTCCACAGTGTATTTACCAAACAGTTTCTTTCCTCAGATAGTCTCAAATTTTAGAAGTTCAGGTATTGTAAACATGATTTTTTCCTCCTTTTTTCCATGAGGATTATTTAGAGTGCCTGAGTTGAGATAATGTCTTTGGTCTTCAGTATTTTTCCAAAGTATATTTTTCCCTGAGTTACCTTTAGAAATGAAATTCCATGTGGATGCTTTGGTGCTGTCAGATGAAATGCTTCACCCTCAATATAACCTTCACCAGGGAAAAATAAACTTAGGGGATATATAGTGAAATACAATATTTCTGTACCAAACAGGAGGTACTTTTCTCCCAGATTGCAAAAATGTCTGTGGTGTAGCAAGCCTTGTTAGTGCAAGATGTTATGGATGCCAAAATGGTGCTAAACCTTTCTGAATGGGTTCAGAAAACAATTAGATACATCCATAGAAATAAAATCCATTGGGGATCTAAACAAAGAGACAGTATTTCTGACTTGGAGAACCACTCAGCTGCACATGGCTGAAATCAGAGGGAATGTTCTAGAAAAACTGCGTTTTAAATTTGCCTGTTCCTTTAATGCTCCAGCCCACCTGCCCTTGGGCACTGGCTGAGGACAGGAGGTCAGGCTGGATGTGGGCTTTACTCCAATGAAATTACAGAGTCCTCTTGATTTCTTTAATGTTCCAAAATGCAGCATTAAAGACTAAACTAGGACCAAGTCTCAGGATGTGAGCAGTCTCCTGTATTATTTAACAGCCAGACCAAAGTGTACATGGAAGCATTTTGGTTGGAAAAGCCCTGCAAGATCATCAAGTCCAACTGTTAACCTGGCGCTGCCAAGTCCACCACTAAACCCTGTCCCCAAGTGCCACGTGCTGCACTTGATCAAGTAACGTCTGGCAGCAGTTACATTAATCATGTTTGAGTGCATTTCTAAACCATATGTAAGCTGTTATGAGGAACAGCAAAATGTACTGCCAGGTAGAGGAAGCTCCACTGAATAAAGGCTGATTTGAGTTAAATCAGGATTCTTGTGGAGATGAGATAGGCTGTCTCTAAATTAGTACTCAGGGTGTGGCTGGTGTGTTGAATAACATGTGAGTTGAAATTCAGGTTTCCCTGAAGATTGAACTGTCATATCTTTTACAGATCAATAGTAGACAAGAAATTAATTTTTTTAAACAAAGGAAGTTAAATAACCCTGGATCTCTTACCAAAAATATAAAGGATGGTATTAAAGTGTAGAAAAAAGCTGAAAAGATGTGAGTCAGATCAGAAGGGCTCTTAAGTGAAAGTAGCTTTTGTGGCCTGAATTTGTGTTTTATGTAAACAGCAGTCTGTCATCTCCCTCACAGAAATGCAGAACTTACAATAACTTGGCAAAGTTAACAGTTTTTCCTTTAAGGGGCCTAGTTTTGATATAGCTCAGACTCTAAAGACTGAAAGGTTTGGGGTTTTTATCACATCCTAGGAGAATGATTGCCTTGCTGAGAGTTAAGTTTCATCAAGGCTTGTTCAAAGCAGTAAAGTTTCTTGAACTGATTTTCACTGCATCTGATTTCCATGACTTTGGACCAAGACTGAGAACTGTTTTATTGGAAAGCATAAGAGTGAAAGTGTTGTTAAATGATTCTACCTTCACTCTTGCAACTGCAGATTCCAGGGGGATTTGGTGGAATACACAAAGAGAAGAATGCAGGAAAGTCTTAACAGTCTTGGTTGATTGAGGTTGATTGGGTTAAAACCTTCCGGAATCATGTAAAATGAATCTCAAGTCAATAAAATGCTGATGGGAAAGATGATTAATTTAAAGTACAATAAGCAGACTCCTTGTCATGTAGTTGGCTTTGTAGCAAATACATATTTTTCTCAGTGGAATTGTATCAGCATTCATTTTTCTTTGATTTGTGGATATTGTTTTCAATTTTCTTTTGAGGAGCGGCTTCACATTTTTTTTAGAAACCCCTGACTTGTTCCTGTTGGAATTTGTGTGTTCAAAAATTGGCCTTGTATCAACACATCACCTGTTAGTTGTTAAGAGTTTAATTTTCAAAGATATGATTTCATCTCCCTGAAGACAAGGGGGACAAAGGGATTTGATGCAACAGCCATGATTTAGCTTTAGATGTAAACAAAAAAAACCAACCCATTTTGGTGATGAAGTCAGACCAATGGAATTGACCGAGTACATTGAGAAAGTATTACAACCTGGAATCCATGATAAGCTAAAGGCTTTGTCATTTAGGCTTGAGAGGAGTTTTAGTCAGTAGTGACCAGTAATGATTTGTTTGAAAATTAGGACAAATTGACTGGAACATTCTCCAGGAGGGGGAGGAGAATGCATTATCTTTTGTATCATCCAGGTTTGCATTTCTTACTGTGCCTGCTTTGTTGTGGCCTAATAGTAATTCATTCATTTTAACCACGTGTTGTACTCTGGTTCCAGAATTTGCAAGTGTTGTGAGATATCAATGTAAGAGTACTCAAGGCCTAGAACAGCCCCCTGTGAAACAGAGAAATACAAATAGTGAAATAGGGAACTTAGCAGGATGTCTAAGAGATGACCAGAGTCTCTGAAAGTAAAGGATGAGGAACTCACCCTGAAAACTTGATTCAGGATGAGGTTTCTGTGGCGACTTCTGACACTTTTTGGTTGTGTTTGAGTAGGAAATATCTTAAGAACAGCTTTTCCTGTGGTCTTATCTCAAGCTTAAATATGAAGATACACAACCGGTTTGCTTTTCTCCCTTAAAAATATTTAACTGAACTTTTAAAAACCTCAGCTGAAGAAAAGCAGTTTTGGTTTTTCACTACCCATATCCTAGTTCTAACTATGACAAAGGAGTTTTTCAAGTGATCTAAATGAAAACTGCCTTTCACATAAATTTTAAGGAAAAAAAAAATTCTTAACTTTCAGGGTTTCCCCCTTTACATTTCTACTTTAATAACGATTGAAAAGAAGAAAAATATTAATCATAACTATGTCTTTTAAATCAGATTGATATGTTCATGATATAGTCAGATTTCTGATGCATCCATGCCTTTTTTGCTACTTAACAGCTGTCCATATGAATATATCACATGCTGACGTAGCATTCCTAATTAATTGTTTTTCCCCTAATTATACAGTTCTCACACCTTTTTCATTGGTTTGTTTTATATCTGCACTTAAAGCAGTTCATGTTGGCTTGCATTTTTGTTTGAAATTATTCAAAAGCGCAGAAAAAGTCATTTGTGCAGATGGAGTTTCTCCTCATATTAAGCTGATTTTAGTATATAGTAGCTGAAACCATATAATACTGAAAAACTTGGGTTTTTCCTTCTAAAAAAATAGAGGTCTTCATGTTCTGTAAAGTGACTCTTGTAGTTGCCTGTTGCCTGAGTGGTGGTGATGTAATTATTCTCTAGAGGGGAAATGCCTTGAGTAAATATATGAAACGAATGGAATAGACGTTATGCAACTTCCATCCTTTTTGTGAGGCCTCATTTTTGTAAAACATTCTTGTTTTGGTCTTCTGGCTGGATAAATAGAAGCTGAGTGAAACCTTATGTCATGGAAGCTCTTAGCACTTTCTTTTGCCTCAACAATTCTAAGCAAAGCTTTCTCTCTTGACCCTGCTCAGTTAGAGGAGTTGATTTTTGAATATATGTTTTTTTCTACTGTGGGAAGATTACTTATAGTGAAACAGAACTCTTCAATGACTCAAACCTTTGAACCTCGTAGAACAACACTTCCAAAGATGGGTTGGCCTAAGAGTTCAATTTTAAATTTGTCTTAATTTTAAATACTTTTTCCCACATACTCATTTTTCCAGGTAAATCCAGAGTTACTCTTCTGAAAATTTGAATCAGCTCTCTTACAGAGAGATCGAGATTTTCATCTAATTTAAATTGGGTTTTAAACATGGGCAAAACACCATTTAAATCTTTAGAATTAAAATAGTGTAAAACACATGCGAAAGTAAAGCTGTCTGCAAGAAAAATCCAGGCAGGTAGTCTGAATCCTGTCTGCATTCAGAAAGTCTTCATTTCCAGTATTTCTAAGTGCTCTATCTGTTGAGTTTGGATTAGGTTTGTCTCTTGTCAGTGCTAAATCAAAAAACTGTTGCCTATGTTGGCTTCAGCTTGAATACCTCCTAATCTTCTGTTTTTAAGTAGGAGAGTCCCCCTCTGATCAGACTTGCATACATAGCTGAGTTTGGCTGTTCTCAGTGCTGTGAGTCTCTTGGCATGTACAAGCAATACTTGATTATTGTTGGAGAGCTGAGGAGAAGGCCAGAAGAGAAATTCCACCCTCCATGGCCTCCTCCTCTCTCCCGCTCCCCAAGCTCCTCTTTTGTGGTCCTCAACACCAGTGCAAAGCATTCTGTGCCTGAAGAGGAAGTGGGGTACCTCAACTTCCCTAAAGGACCATTAGAAAACTGTAATTTCAAAATGAGTTTCCTGGCCAAGGAAGAGGGCTTAGCACTTACAAGAACAGTTCTCCACTGTACGAGGCAGACATTTTCGTTTTATGAGGAACAAATAAAACATTCCTCTGCGCTTTACAGGCATAACACTTTCTTAGAGGCTTTAGTTCCAAAATGACCTGTCTGCATAGCTGTGCTGATCAGTCGCAGAGAATAACACGGCCTGACTGTTCAGCAGGGCCTGATGCCGGAAGGCAGCAGAGGTGGGGGAGTGGAGGCAAACCAAAAAGCAGCAAAGCCTTCCCTTGCTTTTCAGCTGGTATTAAGTACGAGGTACAAATAGTTCCATTCCTGATGTGGAGAGGTGGAGGTGGTGGCGTTACTCAGTGACAGGGCCTCGCTGGGGTCCGTGGGGCTGCCTGGGCTGTATCCAGGATTTCACTGTGTCCGCTGGGAGGCAATGCAGGGCTTTGCCACCACAGGCTGCAGGCAGCTAAACCTCATGTGTCTGAGCTGGGCCTTGGGAGAAGTATGTGAAAAGGATTAGGCCACCTTTATTCAGTTCTTTGGAGGTGTGGAAAGCATGGGCCAGTTGACCTTACCCAGCTAATCCTGCTTTAAAAATAAATTAAAGCAATTGTTGTCAGCATAAAATACTGAGTTACTTTAGGGATTTAGACTTAATATTCTGCCTCATGCTATAATAAAGTTAATTATGTTCTTTGAAGAACACCAAAATAATGAAAACACACCAAAATCCTCAGTGAAGTTTAACTGTTGAACATCCAGAAACAGCTGAAAGTTTTCCAGTAAGCATCATAATTTACTTGTTATGGGACTTAAGATGAAAAATAATTGATGAACCACGTTAAATTCAGTCTAATGAGAAGCCATAGTCTGTACTGTATAGTATGACTTAAGATTTACTGTGTCCTATGATAAAGGCATGTGGTCACATGGACTTTGATTTTAGTCTTTTTTGTTTCCAGGTTAATGTGTTAATTGAGTTCTACTTGCCTCTAAATCAAGCTTATGGAAGAGCTCTCATGGTATAGTTGGTTCTTTAATGTGAAATCAAGCTCATATATTATTGTAATGTAGCATTTTAATGTAAATAAGTGTAATAGATGTAAAAAAAGACATTTCCTTTTTTTTCCTTTTTTTCTCCAAATGTTAGCAGATATGCAAAAGGAAACCTACCCAATGCCGTAGTGAAACACAGACTGTAGAGAGGGAGATGAAAGGTTATGTGTAATGGAGACAGCAGTAGCCCATAATTGCTAAGTCTGATAAGCATGTTATGTCATTTTTTTTAATTGTTCCCCAGACTTTCTTGTAATTAATTGCATCCTTGCCCAACACTTGTTGAGCTGCAGATAGATCAGTTAGCAGGTAATGCTCTAGCCTTTTTCTTCAAAGATCCTTGCAATCAGGAGCAAGTTCATCTTTCCTGATTCAGTAAAAGCCATTATATGCATAGCTGTTAAACCTTATTTTGTTGGGACTGGAAATATCTTCTAAGGAAATAATTTATGAGGTGCAAACAAATATGATTCATCAATTACTTTTTCTGGTTAAAAGCTTCTCAGATAGGGAAAAAATCTTCAAGTGAGTCTAGCAGCAGAATTTTTGGTGTCCTAACTTTGATGTGTGCTCACATGGTTCCATAATGGTAAAAATGAGTCATTGAGAATAGTGTCTCTTCCAGTAATAAAAAAGTAGAAGTGATGCAAGCCAGAACTCACATTTGACAGGTTTGGGAAAAAGACTTACAGAATTTGTGTATCTACTGTACCCTGTCCTCTGATTGGAGAGGGATCTTAAGACATAAGCACACAGTAGCCTTGAGAAGATCACTGAGAAGTGAAGAATCTAGGGGAACTGCTTCAAAGGAATAAAAAAACCAATTCTAGTTTAAAGCACAGGACTTAAGTGTGCATTTGTTCTTCAGTTATTAGACACTTAAAAACAAAATTATAATTTTAGAGTTAGATATCTGTTGAGGGTACCGACAGCAGTTAGGAGTAACATGATGTAATTCCCATATCTTTTTGCATGGATGCTAAATAACACATTGACTTTTCTTAATGATCACATTGTAATTAAAAGGAGCTTACTTTTTCCCCAGCGGAAATTCTGGAATTGGCTGGAAATGCAGCAAGGGACAACAAGAAGGGTCGAGTCACTCCTAGACACATCCTGTTGGCTGTAGCAAACGATGAAGAATTAAATCAGGTAAGAAAAACCTCTGCCATGTGAAGGCCAGGATTTCCTTTAGGGCTTCTTAAATTGTCTTTCCGTATAGCTGACTTGTAACTCAAGACCTCTGCTTGTTGAGTAGCACAACAGGAAACACTCACTACCATGCTGGCTGTGTAACTAACTAAAGCACTCAACTTAATTATGTATTTCAGCACTTCTAAAGTGTGTAAAAATGCAATGGAGATGTCAAATGATGTTTTCTAACACTATTACAACCAAGTTGTAACAAGTTCTGTTGGACTGAGGCATTGTCATAAATTCCTCAAGGACACAGAGAAAATCCTGCAGATGCTGTTTGTTTGTTTTTAATTTACCCCTTAGACAGCTGAGGACTCAGTGGGACCTATCCTGTTCCCACTGAAGTCTATTACTGTGACTACAGAAGAGCTCTAAACTCTTGCAAGTCTGTGTCCTTTGCAGATTTAAAGATGCCTTTAACTTAGCCACAAAAGAAGGGCATTATTATTACAGTGCTGTGGTGTCAGCTTGAGGCGATGGCTGGGATTAACATACCTGTGTGTGAGGCACTGTAAAAACCCTCCTGAAAAGATGCTTTTTCCAAACCTGTGTATCATGGTGGAGCAGGAAAAAAATAATATCCCTCAACCACCCTCCTTCTGACTTTGTCTGAAATTTGGTAATACTTTCCATTCAGTATCCCTCTGTAAGCTTGGGACTCACTGAGTTGAGACTGGGGAGCAGTGAAAGTGAGAGTACCTGGGGGACTTGGATGTCACCATCTGTATCCTTCTGAATACTGAATTAGTCCCCATTAGATGTATAAAAATGGGTTTAAGTGGTTTTAAATACAGAACATATTTCACCTCTGCTTTTAAAGGCATGAATGAACTGCACACTTTTGAATATTGATCTTCAACTGCATATTTTTTTGAAGAAAGACTTACAGATATAGAGATTTGTATAAATGTTGCCCTCAATTTTGAAGTTTGTTTTTCTAAGAAAAAAAAATCTTCTTAAAAACACAATTTCAAGAAAATTCAGCACTTGGGACACATATTGGCTTCTCCACAGTGTGGCACCCACTATAGTCTCACACCCTGGACTTTGGGGTCCTCTTCCTCTCTCACTGGCTGCCTTGCCAGGCCCTAAGGTTTGTGCCTGGAGCTGTCTTGGTTTTCCTCATTGGGTAACAACCTTCATGGCATGGATTCAGAGAAACAGATCTTGGGTGAGCCCTTGAGATGCTGGCCATGACAGGCACATGTGGAAGAAGATCACATGCTCCCTTTATAGTTAAAATCCAGTTTATTAATAGTCAGCTCCATTTCACATCTCTCTTCTTCAGGGATAATGGTAGAGGAACTCAATACAGTGTACAAAATTTGCAGTAAATCCTATTTTCTATTTATCAGTAAGTAAATACTGGAATTTGTCATGTAGAACTTTTTTTTTTTTTTTTTTAATTAGCTGTTGAAAGGGGTCACCATAGCCAGTGGTGGAGTGTTACCCAATATTCACCCAGAGCTGTTGGCAAAGAAGCGAGGATCAAAAGGAAAACTGGAAGCCATCATCACTCCACCCCCAGCAAAGAAGGCAAAGTCTCCATCACAGAAAAAAACTGTATCAAAGAAAACAGGCGGCAAAAAAGGAGCAAGAAAATCCAAGGTAGAATAATGTGTTTATTTTAAACCCAAACAAGCTCACCAACAGTACCTGCAGGGAGCTTCACACAGGGTCAGCTCTCTGTTGCGTGTGTGTTAAGAGTGGTGATTTCAGTCACAGTGTGAGCAGGGAAGGAGAAGCACTGCCCTCTCCCTGGAGCAGCTGGAGTCTGAACACCCTCAGAAGTGGCCCAGATCTGCAGCACAGGCAGATGGGCCATAAATACTCTGTAAGAAATTCTGAGGTGGGCAGAGGGTGGAGGTACCAGGAGGCAGAAGAGGAGTTTCTGGGAGCCGTACTGGTCATGCCTTACAGGTTTCAGTTGGTAGGAGTAGGGAATCTTTCTAAAGTGTACATGTGTAGCCAAGGATGTTTTTTCTTTTGCAAAACAACTACTGTTAAGCAATAAGTTATGCAGGTAGGAAGTACAGGAACTTCACCTGAAATGGACAAGGAATGTGAAGGTTGCTTCTGGGTCAAGCAAAGCTTCTTTATTTATCCTGTTACTGTTTACTTGGTCACTCTTCTGACTGTTTCACACTTTAGATTTTTGAGGTGTTGAATTTAGTTTTCTTCCTCAGAGCACCTATTACTTGATATTTCAAATGCAGTGCTTCCAATAGCCATGCACTAATAATTTCCCTAAATCTGGAATTTTTTGCCCTACTTGATTACAAAAGCAGGAAGTCTGTTGTGGGGTTCTGTTTTTCTTCCACACAATAAACTGGATTGTCTTCTTACTATATTGGTATTTGGCTAACAGTAAACTCCTGGGGAATTGAAATAGGGCCCATGAAAATCTAATTTTCAAAACATTTGTGTAAAGTAAAACATGGTTACAGCATCTAAAAGCACAATATACCCTTGCATCAAAGTAATTTTAGTTGTTCAGCCTCAGACTTAGGTTTATACTTTGGAAGGGACAATAGGAGAACAGGGGTTTACTCAGTATTCCAGGTGTGCTTTTTTTGCTTCAACATATATACTGCTGAGGCACCAAATACTAATATGAAATTGTAAGTAGTAATTTTATTAAAAATGTGAAATTATTTTTGGCACCAGTTGAGTTTATAACCACAGCCTTCGTGAATTGACTTTCTTTTCAGAATGTTCCTAATTCTCATTTTTGTTCAGTAAATCAGTTCGTTCTTGAAACCTGTTATTTCACTGCAGTAATAGAATTGAAAAAAGAAACGGTGGCTGAGGGGAGCTCCTTCTCTCTCCTCCAACAGTTTTACTGAAGATGAAGGTAGTGATGATGTTAAGTAAGACATAAAATTGTGCAGCGCATTTCCTGCAACCAGGCAGATAGAAAGTAGATGTATTCTTTTGACACTGCTTCTAAGGACAGCCACATTACAAATGAGCATTTCTAAAAATAAGTCTGTGAAATCTGGGAGCACCTCCCCTCACAGATAAAATTTATTCTCTGATAGGTCTGTTTTTAGCTTAGAATTAATGTCTGCCCACACATAGAGATATGCAATCTTTGTCAACACAAGCCATTAGAAAGCTGTTAAAAGTTTGGGGCTGTTTATGTGTTTTCCTGCAACATTTAAGACAACTGTCATCTCTGCTGTGCACTCTGGGGCAAGAGAAGGTGCCTGTAGATCCACAGACGTTGAGGTCGTTTTTCCTGTTGATCCCTTCAGTTGTTATCAGGCACTTTGGTTGGACTAAAGGATAAAATTCAACGCCGCTGTTTGTACAGGCATTTTATTGCCTGCTAAGCATTTAGTGCATGTCATATATCTTAGTGTCATTAAACTGTTTTTCTCAGAGCCTTGAGTTAACTAATTAACTGTATTTTTGGAAGAAGAAGCAGGGAGAAGTGAGCAAATCAGCCACTGCTGACAGTACAACAGAGGGAACTCCTGCAGATGGTTTCACAGTCCTGTCCACCAAAAGCCTGTTTCTTGGCCAGAAGGTATGATCCTGCATTTTTATAAATTAATACCTATTTTTCTGTGCTTAGGGAGTAGCCCCCTCCTACCACCCCCCCTTTCCACAAAACGTCTGGGTACAATGGACATTTCCCTACTGAGCAATCAAGGAGATGGATGATATCAGTTTTTCTAATTTCAAAGAAATTCTCCAAAACAACTGCTAGAACATTTTAAAAAGTACTTAAATAAGTCTTCATGTGGCTACATAATTAAATACTTAATCAGAAGGAAAGCCTGTGTGCTTGTAATCTGTCTCATTCATAAACATCATAATTGTTACAGATAAGCATCTGCCAAAGAGATTATTCTAAGAATAAAATGTATTTTTTCCAACAGTCATCCCACTTCATTGCTGATGTAAATGATTTACAGGTTTTTATCAAAGCCTATTTTAGACATTTGTTCATAATAATGGTTTTATACTATGTTCTGCTTTGTGATTTACAGAAGTTAATGCTGTGTAATAATGAATGATGCTTTTATGAAAAGCTAGAGATGAACAATTATTTTTTTCCCTGTGAATATGCTTTGGGATGTGGGTTGGTTTAATACAAATACATATCTGCTTAAAGAAGATCCATTCAAAGAGACCATTAAATTAATTTGGTATCCTGAAACCTACCTTTTATTTGTGATGCAAAATTTTCTTAAGTGAAACAGCATCTTTCTGCTATCATTCAATAATCAGATCATTATGTCGTAAACCATAAAAGATGAGCCATTGTCCATTGTGGAATGTAACACCTCTGACTCATTTTTATTTCATACTGAGGTTGTTCTCCATTTATCCTTCAGGTTGTTTGCCAAGTTTAACATGCATGAGAGTAACATTTTTTGTAAGACTTCTAATTTTCCACATTTAATTTTGCAGCTACAGCTAGATCGCTGGTTTGCTAGGGTGTTTTTTTATTTTACTCCTATTAAGGGGGTGTTTTTTTAAAAACGTTTTGATGACTAAATTAGAACCCAAAATTTATGGTCTACATTACTGTTTCAAGAAAGCAAGTAACATCAGACTTCTGGAGCTGATTTTGAGCTAATTTTAGTTGCCATGGGAAACCTGTAATAAGACCTAGTGTTGTGTTCCAGTAAGACTGACCCAGCAATTCAGTGGGGCTTTGCTGTTGGGCTCAGTGGAAGAAAATCATGAACTCTGAGACTGCTTTAAGCTGTGGTGGGCAAAGCCAGTGTCTTATACAGCTTCCCAGTGAGTCCTAGTACTGGGGAATGGGGTTTCTGGCTTTCTCATTCACTTGGGGTGCAGCCCCCTGAGAAAATTACTGGTGTAATCCATCTCTGCACTGGGTCCTTGTCAGTTCGCCCTGCACATGAGAGGTGCCAGGTGTTAGCCTTTTGTTGTAACACGTAATGAAAAGAGAAGATAAAAGAAAATGAAAACATGTTTGTGTCCTGTGAGAGAACACTCCAAACAGATCATGTTCTGAGGGCTAGAGAAGGTATTTGAAGAATTGCTGCTGAGATCAATCAGTCAGGATCTTTCAAACCTCCTGTGACGTTCTTGAACACCTTTCCAGCATGTCTGTTTGGTTTGCAAAACCATTATCTGCCAGATCAGAATATCATTTGCTAAATGCAGAGAAGGAAGAAAATATTCTTGGTTTTGATATCACATCATTCATAAGTGTTTAATGGGAAAAATCTTTTTCTTGGCTCCATGTTTGCAGAAGAGAAGGGAAGGATTTTGTTTGCAAGAGCAGCTCTTCATCCTTCTAATAACCCCGTATTTAATTTGATGCAAAAGCCACAAATGAGAATGTTGCAAACCTGGATATTGTTCAGTTTTTTAAATTACAGTTATTGCATTAAATCTTTAGGTAACTGCTGACATTCAGCTGGAAATTCTTAAAGGTCATGAAATGACAAAGAACCCTCAGTTATACCTGCAGAAGTTTATTAGTGCTACATTAATTATTAAAATCTAGTTAATATGTAAATGATTTTACATCGTACAAGTGACATCCCAGTGGAAATGTGGAAATGTGGCACTGTGCACACTACCTAGTTTGTTTTTCCTGAGAGGATTACAAAGTAGAGGCAGAGTTGCAGGACCTCAAGTCTAAGCTTTAAGGTTTGGACTTTCCAAGAGACCTCAGCTTGTGGTCTGCAACAGGCATCTTCAGTTTTCAGTGTGAAACTCATATTAGAAAAAGCTTCAAGACTTTTAAGGTAATTTTGTCTGAAATTAGAAATGCCAGGCTTGGCTTAGAAATTACTCATAGATGTGCTAAGAGCCATCTGCATTTTATCTAACTAACATTTAATTGAAATGTTACCTAAAGTTATGTCCATTCTTTGTTGCACATGTATATGCAAGTTATGTCTATTTTTTTTAAGTGGCCCTTTAGGGTATCACTTCTTCTGCCTAATATATGCTTCGTACTATTGGGTAGTGAAATAGAGCAATTACTCATTGGAGGATTTAATTCCACAGGAAAAATTCTGCTTAATTTTTTAGTTTTGGCAATTGCATAGCTAACAGGGCATTGAGCAGTAAATGCAGAATTTAGTAAACTAATACTTAGCTGCCAACACATGCTATCAGTCATGGGCAGCTTTTTAAGCATTTTCTTGTTGCTGTTAAATTGAAACTTTAATTACCAGCTGGCTGTTATGTAAATCCCATATATGAGTAGGCTCAGGGATAGATTTAAGGTCCAAAACAAAAACAGTCTGCAGCTGATAGAGATCTGGGGGAAAAAGTTTGTAGAGCGCAGAGTTAGGAATCAAAGAGATCACTTAGAGAATGAGCAAAATATGCTTAGGAGCATACTAAAATGTTTTTTTAACATTTTGGTTTGATTTGTTTTGACTTTTTTTTAAACAGCAGTTGCTTGTAGTCAAACTCAAGACTCAAACTCCAGTATGAATAACTCACCACGGTGAATTATTAGAGGATTACAAGCTATTTGGAAAGGAAGCTTTCTTAGATTTTATTACAAATTCCTGAACAGAAACATACTTAAAACAGGGCTGAATTACACTCATTTTTAGTCAAAATCGCCCTATTTTGACATAACATAGTTTACTCAAGCAACATATGCAAATTATATGAAATTGCAGGCTTTTAAAAAGAGAAAGAAGGTCAATTCATAGAATCACATGAATGAAATGGAAATCTTTTTTTCATGTAATTTAAATATAGGGATGGTGGCCTCCTTAAATGTCCCATTTACTTGTATGGGTTTCATGGACTGGCTCATATTCCCTGTTAATAAATTAACATGCACAAATAAGTTATTTGAGGAGTTAAGTTTACAGAACATGGACTACAAACGAGATAAAATTCTGTTATTTATGAGATAAAGTACCATCCATGCCTGAAGGTGTATGTTGTGTTTTGTACAAACGCTGAGGGCATTGGATTAAAAGGAAAGCCTTGCTTAGCTGCAGCTGGTTTCAGGAGTTGCATCAATGAATGAGAGCTTTCTCTTTCATGGTTGCTTTCCATATCACCTAAACAGCTACAGAAGATCATTTCAAATACACATTGTAAACACAAGTGTAGGTCATGCTTGTAGCTAATATATTTCCCCAAATGAAAATGTCTGGAAAATCTTTTGCACTTTTAAAGTATTTAAAGTTTTGACAGTAGTAAACTTGGTGCCTGTGAAATCAGTCTTCAGCAGAAGTTACGAAGCAGTGTCACAATCTGCTCAAACCCCAGTTATAAGCTTCCCACACCTGCAGTTCTGACCTTTGCCAAGTTTAGCATTCCCATCAGGTTGCCTCAAATTGTAAAGTTGGTTCTGTGGTGTGGGTCACATCCTATGAGGAGACACCCAAACTGTCTTTTAGAACACGTAGTGCAGATGTGAGGTCAATCTCTAGATCTCTGTGCTGCCTTCCTCAGTTTCCTGTGTGCTCAGGAGTAATCCTCCTGATTTATAGCAAGAAAGAAACTGAAAGACATGCTTGAAATATATGGGGGTACTTAGAGGAGTAAATGGGCATTAATGGGTGGGGCTAAAAATCTCTGCTTTCATAAGGGGCAAAAGGAAGTAAAGCAAATAAAGTAAAAACTGGAAGCAAAACGCATGTAGTATCATGTGCCTGCTTACAGTACTTCACCAGACATTCCCAAAGGCTGCAGAACTGTAATGAAGACTGAAATGCTGTAATAGAAAACATGGTGACCACTGATAAGGAAAGAAAAAAACCACATCCCCTTGTTGGGATGGAGGAATTGCTGGAGGCAAGTGTGTCCTCTCTCAGAGATAGGCTTGTGTTTGCTGTCTTAAAGAAGGGAGAAGCAGCAGCTTTGATCCTGTTTCAGTGCAGAACGGTCCCAGCACATCCCTGTAATTGGTACTTAAGGGATGCTTAGAGTGTCCTTCATCTATACTCAGGGAAGAAGTAAGCACCCTCTTTTAATGGCAAAATAACAATCACAGAATGGCCTGGAAGGGACCTTAAAGCTCATCTCTTTCCAACCCCCTGCCATGGGCAGGGACACCTTCCATTATCCCAGGTTGCTCCAAGCCCCTTCCAACCTGGCCTTGGACACTCCCAGGGATGGGGCAGCCACAGCTTCTCTGGGCACCCTGTGCCAGGGCCTCCCCACCCTCACAGGGAAGAATTTCTTCCTAACATCTAATCTTAACATACCCTCTTTAGGTTTAAGGCCATTCCCCGTTGTCCAGTCACTCCATGCCCTCATGAAAAGTCACTATCCAGACTTTTTGTAAGCCCCCTTTATGTACTTCATAATAAGAATCCCTAATAGTGATCAGTGTAAAACCAAAATAGAGCTGGCTAGTAGGTACATTTGTGTTCTCCCAGGGTGAACAATGTTTGAGTCTTGTGTTTGAATTTTTTTGGGATAGTAACCCTTTATGACCTGCCTTTTATTTTGCATATTTGTTTGCAGTGATGCTATCTCCATCTGTGTTGCAAAGCTCACTTTTCTGCAGCTTCTCTGTGATTTCCCAGCTGTCCTGTTATTTCCCACCTCATGCTTTTCTTTTCAGCTGAACCTTATTCACAGTGAAATCAGTAATTTAGCCGGCTTCGAGGTGGAGGCCATTATCAATCCTACCAATGCTGACATTGACCTTAAAGATGACCTAGGTAAATGGGGCATGGGTTGACACAACTAACGGTCACATGGAAATTATGGAACCCAGAATTTACTCTCTAGGGCTTCATACCTTTAATCAGAGCAGAAATTCAAATCTTGCAGGTCCTGCTTTGTTGAAGAACTATATTCAAAATACTTTTAGACCAATTCTGAATACTTGGCAGCTGTTGCTAGTCTTCAAGCTGATTTCAGTTCAAAAATTTTAAATTCTTTTCCATAATGATCGTATGTGACTGTTAGCTATTTTGGGGGGTTTCTTATTTGGATACTTTGAGGACTAAAATACTTTTTTGTCAGGTTTTTCCCAAAATAAGTAGTTTCTCCATTCTACCTGCAGTCTCAGGGGTTTTATTTTCATACTTAGAGTAGGCTTAAAAATTTTTGAAAGGGATTATTAAACAATTAGCTATCCCCAAATCTTTCCTACCTTGATTGGTTTCCATTATGCTTCAATTCTTCTGTGTTACTTTTACATTCAGCCAAAAACAAATACTGATATTATACCAAGAGTGAACTATCATAGGGGGAGAATCGCTTTTAAAGCTTCTCTCGTTTCAGATTGATAAGAAATCAAAAATTCCTTCTTTAACAGAAGTTTGTTCATCAGCAAAACAAAAATTGCCTTCCATGCATTATATATTGCATTCCCTTCTTATTTGATTACACCTGCTGCTGTCTTTTTTTTAAACTTCCTTAATGGAATACAACCCATAATTCTACTACTGCTGCATTTCCTATGGGAATATAGAGAAGTAACTTAACAAGAAAAAAGGTTTAAGAAGGCTGATTTTTAAATCAGCCTTTCTTAGAAATACGTACATTTCTGCAAGTGGCTTAGCCATTCCAGCACATAATTTTTAAAAATGCCTTAGTTTTAAGATATAAGAGCAAGTATTTGTATTTTTAAAAGCAAATTCTGTGCAATCCTGGCTGCAAATACAGGGTTTCCTCCATGTGAAGGAGACTGGCATTTTTAGAAACAAAATGATGAATGGCTTTATATATGAAGATCAGTGCCTGTCAGCTTATTGGTGCTGACAAAATGGAGAAACTAATTATTTTGTTTGGCTTGATGATCCTGAATTTCTCTTTTTTAAACAGATTCCTTATTTTAATGTCATGCTCTGTGGGGAACTGGTTGTTCTAGGTTTCTGCAAAGTGAAATGGGGAATTAGCTGATTTTAAAACTTTGGAAATGATCTCATGTGATTGCTCTGACTTGTCATTTTAACATTTATTTGATCATGTCATACTCAATATTCCTTCTCCTGCTCCCTACACCCCTTTCTCTACACACACCTGCACACACAACTCAGCATACTCCTTTGGCGCAAGGTTTGGAGATGTAAAGGTAGGAAAATATGGACGTTGGTACATGTGTAAATGTAGAGCCTGTGCTGGGTCTCTGTCCAACGTGGTTGATATACATCTGTTTACCTGTTGTAGTTGCAAGTTGTACAGGCTGACATTGCCACGATCGACAGTGATGCTGTCGTTCACCCGACAAACTCTGACTTCTACACCGGTGGTGAAGTAGGTAATGGCAAGTTCAGTGCTGCGGAGTTCGTTTGTGTGTGCATGGTCAATCAGCAGCCACCAGCTTGTTGTAGCTATGCAGATTTGCATTCATTTCTCACTTCCAGCAGTCCTGACTGTTCATAACAAGATATGAACTATTACAAACCTAGTGGGTGTTTTTGGTTTTTATCACCAAATCAGCCTTTCAGAAGTAACAATGGAGTGCACCACCAAAATTGAAGTGTAGGATCAGTGCAGGCACATGAGCGAGGAAAATGAATTACAACCTTGTTGGTTTCACGTGTTAAGTGCCTGGTTTGAATGTGGTTTGTGTCTTTATCTTTAGATTTCTAACCAGTTCCAGTGCACCATGCTGAGTTTCAGATGTTTACATCTGGATTCATGTACCAGATCTAACCTGTCTGTATTTTCCAAACTCTTAAGATTATCTTACGGACCGATGTCCTTCCTAGCCCTGCTCCATGGTCCTCACGCCCGCAGGCCCAGGCTAGTGCTGTGCACACACATCAGTCATCTGAGCTGCACGGAGAGAAGGCATGACAGGACAGACCTCTTAATTCAGCTATCTTAACTGTCCCCTGAGTAACTCTTCTCCTAGCCCTTCTCATACTTCTCTCTGCATACAGAATTTTGAAGGATTTTATAAAAGGGTAGGAGTGCTTTGTCTGAACTGCCTTGGTAATTTGAGAAGGCAAATCAGAATTTGGGTTGAGTGCAGAAGTAGCTGGCAATTCCTAAAAACAAGACAGCTGATCCCAGCCTCTCTTCTGCATCTCATCTGACCTCACCATCATTGTGAGAATGGGCTCCCCCCACACCTGATGCCTTGTTTCAGTATGGACTCGGAAGGGCACGTGTCCTGCACCACCTGCTTTTTCTGAAAGGGCTGCTTTCTGAGTAACACACAGAGAAACGTAGCCCTGGTTAGCCTATTGGGCAGAAGCACTGTGACTTGGCTGGCTAAATAATAGGCAAAGTGTCATAGTAGCCTGTACCTGAAGAGTATGCTTCCAAAGTCTGTCAGACCCATTTAGCCAATGTGCCTGTCTCCTACCCTGTGACAAAGAATTGCTTTGCTACTCTACAAAGAAAATTGTCTCTTGAAGCTGGACTGCTCGTTCCTTAGCATAGGTTCCTGTTGCCTCTGACTGCTGTAAGAAAGAATAGAAGTGCACAAATGCTTAGCTTCCAATGATTAACTTTTACCCATCTAAATTTTTTTTTAATTTTTTGTTGGTTTTTTCCCTAACAATTTAAATGTACTGGGGGCTTATCCTGAAAATTTTAGAGCCTAAATTGCTGCTAACGCTGTTTTCAACACTGATACCAATGCCTGCTTGGAAAGCATGAGATAATGATCTTATTCTCATGGGAGTGACACATATTTATGCCTGTGAGCAAATAAGCTACTAACATTGAAGCTGTGAAGCAAAACTTCCATCAAGAAACTTGCTAGTGTAGTGGGAAACAGTTAAATACAGTCTGTCCTTTGCCAGATTAAGCTAATTTACAACATAGATGTCAAATATGATTTCAATATGAACCCTCACTATTAATCAGAAGAAGAGCATAATTGAGGAGTAAATGCAGAATATTTCACTCAGTCATACCAAATATTACTTTTTCTCTTCTTTGTACCAGATCTGCAAGAAGAGAGCTCAGTGAAATAAACTGACATGGTTGTTCATTGCTTTTAATTATAAATTAATTCCCAGTAGAAGGGAAGAAGCTGATTCTTCTGGATTGAATTAAACCAAACTAGGCTAAATTCCATTAAATGTACAACAGCTTTGCAATGGCAAAGAAATGACCTACTTAATAGAACTTTGCTGTTCCTAGGTTCTGCACAAGGCTTAATTATGTTTCCCCTTGAAACAAGAGAAATTAAGGATTATGAATGTCATGGGTTTTAGGACTGATCAGAGTTCATGGACTCACAGGGAATATAACTGGAATATATATAAATAGGAATGATATGGAAATATATACAACAAGAATATAACTCAAATGGAAGGCTCTTTCATTCCTTCCCCATCCCTTCTCTGTCAGGGTGATTTTATAAGACCCCAGAGTCAGCCACATCTGACTCGTGGATGGGCTCAGCAAAGGGCACAGTTGTTCTTTCTGGTAATTCACTGTCTTTGAAGGGCAGAGTGCTTCCGAGCACCTCAGTGCTGCTCTGCATCTCCTTTCCCAGCACTCTCCTAAGAGACCTTACTGCTGTAAATAAAGCCATTACTATCTTTTCTAAGAGACTTGTAAGGTGATCCTCCTACTCAGTTGCACTGGGATAGGTAATTTTAAGTTTCAGAAAATTCTTAGGAGTTTGGCTGAAGTATTTATATTTGAAAGCTTAAATGAGCACAAAATGCAAATTACAGTCTGACCTACCCAGTCTGACCTTGCAATGAGGTTTTTGGCAAACCCTGTTGTGAACTGATTATGAAAAAGCCAAAGAAAAGGCATGTATTTTGTAATTGTCCTCAGCTTTTGTACCCCAAAAGCAATAAACTCCCACTAACAAAATAGACTCAGGGTCACAGAGTCAGTTTTTGAATGGAAAACAAATTCATTGTTTTCAGCTTTTCAGTTTGGAAGAAATATAGCAAAACAGAAATGCATCTTGCAGTCTTCTTAGTTCTTAGAGCTATAACCCAATTTAGTAGCCGGAATCTTGGAGGAGGGACTCTGCTTCCTGGAGCATATAGTATGTGCACTTCCATCAGAAATTGCATTTTTTTCTTTCTTCATCAGTGAAAGTAAGGAGTGTCACCAAATAAATGTCTAGATCCTTAGAGATCCTAGTTCTGAATTTCTGGAAATCAGTTTTCAAAGCAATATCTCAAATCAGAGCCTTTATTATATCACTGCTTTTTACTTATCTACCTTTATAATTAATATGCACAGTGCAAAATTATGTGGGATGCTTATATAGTTAGGAAAATGCTTTCTTGGGCTGTTTTTTCTTATATTAATATTTAAAACTAGAGCTGCAAAATAAGATCTAAACCATTTAGTGATGGACTGCCTTTGTAAACAGCATACCTTTTGGTTGCCCTGACACACTGCACAGCTCTTCTCCTCCCAGAATGACTTTGTCCAGCTCCTTAGTTGTAGTTAGAGAAGTTCATTGGAGGAATATGTTCCTTAGAGATTCTCCTTATTTCTGAGGCTCTTCCTCTTGGTTAAAGGTGGCTCAACAAGCTGGGCAGTTACCAAGTAAAGCAGCCCGCTGCACTCACGAGACTGTTTCATTCCTGGGGCCACCTGTTGGGGTCAGGGACCAAGATCAGGTGAGTTTCAAATTCTTATTGTGGCAAATGGCTCTTTAAAACAATTTGTAAGAGAAGAGGGGAAATTAATCCTAGGGGAAGGAATTACAAACCTTCAACCACTGTTGAGCTAGCCCATTCTTCTGGAACATTTCACACTAAGACATGCTCATGAGAAGGAAGGAGGTAGGGATGTCATTGTCAGATGGTTTTTGACGGTAAATTCGAGTCTGAGAATGTTAGCAAGGGATACCAGTGTGAGGTTTTTTTGGGTTGTTAGGGTTGTCTTTTTGTTCTTTCTGTTGTTGTTGTTGTTGTTTTTAATGACTAGCTAATTCTCAAGTCCCAAAAGGTTTAGATCTTACTTTGCAGTCCCCAAAAAATGTTTGGGCAGAAAACTAGAGTGATGTAACAAAAATGAATGATGAGTCACATGTCTGCTGAGATCAGAGGAATAAACTAACAATTCTCTGTTCAGGGAGCACTTTGGAAAAGAAAGGCGGCAAGGAGTTTGTGGAAGCTGTCATTGAGCTCCGCAAAAAGAACGGCCCGTTGGACATAGCCGGAGGTGAGGCTGCGCTTCGGGACCCCTGACAGAGCTCTGCGGGCACTTGGGCTTGGCTCACACTGCCCAGCTCCTCCTGCAACAGCACTGCGGCTCTGCTGTCTGCAGGCAGCTCCGAAGGGTTGTGTGTTTGTGTTCTTCACAGTTTAACTGCACACATGCATCTTAAGTCACCTTTAGCAAAGCACGTGGGAAATGAGCAGTGCTGTAGTGTTACAGTAAAACCAGGCTGGTCACAGGTACGTGGCAAACACCCTCAGTGTTGATCATTAAGGTCACAGTTCAGAATAGCAATTAATGAGATGCTTATTTTTGAGTCCGACTCTGTTAAACATCTGCTTTGCTGAAATGCCACTGACTTTCACTGAACTTAAGCATGTGCTTAAATTCAGCATCTGCTTGGGTACTTAGTTTAATCAGTGCCAAAATCATCACTATAAAAGCTTACGACGTTTTGATGCCTAGTTATCAAAATTTATGTAATATCGGAGAAAAATCTACTATATGTGTAATAAAGTTTGATAATGGCAATATATAATTTTACACCATCTGTGAAATTGCTGATCCATGTTGTTCATATAGAAGGCTGATTTTGCCATCTGTGTTTATGCTATAAAAATAAATACAGTGTGCACAGTTTTGTAAACGAATCCTAACTACAGCCGAAGGGGAGATGTAAGAATTCAGCTCTGACAGGAAAAATTACAACTGTTTACTTCTGGAGCTTAATACTTTGGGGGTTTCTCCCTTGCTTTTTAAAAATTTTAATAAGTTTTTCTTTTTACTAACTTACATACAAGATTGCTTACTAGCCCAGACTAAACTGCTCCAAATATGTGGCAAGATGAAAAGTAGAGTTTCTTTTTCTCAGCTGTCAGTGCATCCCTCAGATCTGGGGGTTGCTTGGCAGACTTACCACAGGGCAGCTCTGCATTGCACTGTGAGAAACTGGCTGTTAGGGACTTGTTGGAGGACTCTAGAGCAGAAGTGATACATCCATTTTTCAATCCTACAGATACCTAGTTTTCAGATTTCTCAGTTCTATGGGCATCCCTTTAATCTACCCATAACCATGATGCTTACCTGGAATATGACTAGCACAGAATAAGTCAATAGTTGGCTTTCTCTTTCTTACTTCCCATTTCAGTGCATTTGCATTTGAAGAAAGGACAGCTGCTCTTGATAATGAACAGTTGTCCTCATCAGAATCCTAATGAGTTAATTAATGACTACCCTACAAAACACTCCCTGAGAAATATTAAAATTGGTCATGTGTATCAATACGGTATTTTATTCTTTGAGGGTGAAGATGATATCCACATTTCACATCTGACTAGAGATATGTCAGCTGCTTTTAATAGATTTTTCTTGGATTTATGATGTATTCGGAATCTGCCAACATTTTAGTTGCACATTATGACAAATTAACATTGCCTAACAATGAGGCAGTTCAACATGTTGGGACTCTGCAAACCCATAAGAACATAAATGCTTGTGCTTCCATTGTCCTTCAAAATGTTCTGGTTAACCCCTGGTCAGGATCCATATGACAAAGTCTATTTTCTCTTTCCTGCAGCAGCCACGGGATAGTATCCATATGTGATGATCATGTGCCAAGAGTTATTTCTACTATACTTAAATAGAAAAATGCCTCATAAACATTCCAGAATGGAATAGAGGATTTCAGTCCTCTAAGCACCTTTGCAAACCTGATTTTTTTTAAATTTTTTTAAAAACTTACTGGTATTTTTAATATGGTTTTTGAACACATAAACTGCCATTTTGTACCTACACTTTTGTGGGGTATTTTCGGGGCTGACTCTTTGAGAAGGCTCACTATATGCTCTTGTGAGATTTCAGATAGATGTTTTTCTTCCCTCAGCTTGTGATTGGGGTGGTTTGCTTCCCCCAACTTTTTTTTTTTTTTTAACAAACCAAAGTTACAACTTTTTATTTGCAACCACAGCCCAGTGAGTTTGGAAATGACAGAGATCCTCTTACCCTGGTTTCTGGTAGGCAGAGCACAGTCTGTTATTGCTCTGTGATGGGAAGTGGTGAGTCCAGAACGTGTTCTCCTGCAGAGAAGGAGGCCTCTCATGTGGCGAATCCCTGCCTGTCAGCAGTCTGTAGGCAGGGTCTGCTGCATCTTCTTAGGCCCCACATGTCCATGGTAGTATTGTGGTGATATGATTAAAAATTCTTCCTTATTTCTTTGTACATACAAGGCCTGGCCTGTTGTTACACAAACAGTGTGAATCAAACATTGCAAATCTGTAAATGCATCCTCTCCACCCTCTGTCAAGAGTGTGATGAAAGAGAGAAACTAAGCCCAGCATTGTTCAAGTGATCTTGGATGACCCATACATAAAAAAATTAAAATAAAACCAGGCCCAAAGTCTCAAAATCAAACAAAATGTCTTCATTATAGTTATTCAGAGAAAAAGCTCAAAATAAAGCCAAATCTTAATTCACCTCTTTTCCGTCCTTCCTTAGGGGTTTGCAGAGCACTAGAAGCTCAGAACTGCTCCAGTTTGGGCTGGGGTATGATCAGAAGCCAGCTGAACACTGTGCATTTAGCAGGAGTAGCTGAAGGTCACTGGAGTCGTAGCTCCTTGTCCAGCATCCTGGTATTTACTGTAGCTCTGCAGTAAACCCAGCCAAAGCAAGATCATCCCTTGTCTGGCTTTGGGTTCTAACAGATTCTGCCTTTCTCCTTACCCAGTCCTCAGTATAAATGTGCTTCCTTTGATGTCAGCCATGAATTCTTGCTCTCTCTCAAATAAGCTCAATCCTCACTATGATTTATGAATTATCACAGCAAAATGCAGCTAGAAATGGAAAATACAAAGTCTCTGTAATCATGTTATATTTTAAGGCTGTTTGATTTGTAATCTAAAGCATTCACAGGGGCTAAAGGAATGTCTGTTGATTGTTTACTATTTTAATCACATGTACACTCTTTAATCCTAAAGAGAAGAAAGTAATTATGTTTTATTTTCAATTCCTCCTAGCTGTTGTCAGTGCTGGCCATGGACTGCCTGCGAAATTTGTGATCCACTGTAATAGCCCAGGTTGGGGCTCAGACAAATGCGAGGAGCTGCTGGAAAAGACAGTGAAGAACTGCTTGGCTCTGGCTGATGAAAAGAAGCTGAAATCAATCGCATTTCCTTCCATTGGCAGTGGCAGGTAAGGCTGTCAGGCAAACCTGATGCCAAATAGGTCACATTCTCTAAGTGCCATCTGTTGTTCCAGTCCCTTGCCATGTATAAAACACATTACTACAATGCTGGCTTTTTTCTTCTTTGTTTAAATCAGTTCCCTAAAAGAAGTGTTTCTTCTAGGTTTGTTCAGGCAGTGCATGGAACCTGCAGTGTTTTCCTGAATATTAGTTCAGTTTTGGCAGATCTCATAGTGCCCTGTAGATCTTAAAGCATGCAAATGGGATAAAGAGCATAAAATGAATTTTGAAGAGAATATTAGAAGACTTCTTTCAGACTAACAATTCATTCATATAAATTGGAAATGTGGAAAAGAACATGAAGAAAATGGGTCTCTTTTGTCTGATTTTGGTGTGTAATGAAACTTATCTGTCTTAGGATGGCCAGAAGACATGGCTTAGTGTTTGTTTAAGCAGCAAACCTGAAGTGCCTCTATTCTCAGGATTTGCAGAGTCACTTCAAGCTTCCATCCAAAATCCATAAGCTGAATTCCATGCAGTTTACATCATGGGACTATTTCATTAAAAAAAAAAAAAAAGACCTTAAAAACCCTTGCCAAGGTCTTTGAAAGCCTAAGTCTAAAGTTCAGGTCCTCTGGCTCTGTACAGTTTGCTCAGTGCCTTTGAAAGTTGGATTGTGTTCTTAAGAGTCTCAATCCAGACTGATTGCACCTTTAGTCTGAGGCTCCTAGGTTTGGGGTGCAGAGGGAGGCTGGGAACACCTGGCCCTCATTGATGGCTCAGTATGAAGACCAAGGGCCAAATGTAGGCTGAGTTACACATTTGTGTCTCTTAACCCTGAACAACTGATCCTCTTGAGTTTGCCATGAAAGAAGTTGGCTGGTGTACGGCAAGAACATTCTTGCCATTGTGCTGTGTTGCAGCACTAGATTAATTCTTGCATATTCTATGGGCTAGGGCAGAAAACAGTATTTGAGGTTTTGGGTGAATGACAAGAAATAAAAGTTTCATTAGGATGATAAATTTTAGCAACTTGCGTCATACAGATCTCCAGCTAAAGTTAATTTGCATGGGTGTCATTTTAAGGAGATAACTTGAGCAAACTTTTCAGAACAGTAGAGAAATAGAACAGAGGGTTCAGAGTAACCTGTTGAATTAGCAATCAGGGTCACAGGCTGGTCAGTACAAAAAGAAACTCTGACTCTCTCTCTGGGAGAAACTCTATTCCTCCACAGAATAATGCAGAGACTGCAGAGTGGCTCTTGAACTGGTTATGTAAAAGCGAGACCTGAAAAGTATCTTCCACATGGCCCTTTCTTTCCTGCATAGTTCCAAGCCCTTGTTGTGAAGTAGGTGATTGATATTAGAAGATGATGAAACCCTGAACAATCATCTGAAATCTGGGTGCTGACAGGCAGGATCTGGGGCAAGTTCTCCACTTGGCATATGCACGTCATTCTTACTCGAGCCAGTTGAAGTGGTACTTTTAAAAGGAGGAAAGGAATCAAAAGGCCTTGAGTAATAGATGAGGTTATGTATTTTTCCTTTTTTTTTTCCTTAATTAGAGATACTCAAGCATAAGTTAATTTTGGAGAGAACATAATATATTCTGACAGTACTCTCTACTTGTTTTTATGAAGTCAAAAGCATTAAAAAAAGAAAAAAGTAAAGCTTTAAAAGATAGCAAATGCCAAAGACACCACATGTCTGCAGCTGTTCTAGTACAGGCATCTGTCAAGCAGACATCACCCAATAAACCCACATAAACAGTTTCATTCTCTTTTATAGTTGAGGAATGGGATTACATGAGGGCAGTTCAAATAAATCACGAGGGGAAATAAAATAGCATACTTGTAGCATTCATTGGGCCAGATGCTCAGCTACAGCCAACTTATGGAAAGCACAACTTGGGTGCTGTTCAGAGGTAGCCTGGAGTTCATTCTGGTAGGGCCAGCAGGAGAAAAGGGAAAGGAGAGTTAGGGATTGAACATGAAATCATCCTCTGAGAACGGATTTCATTCTGACGCTCTGACTTTGATCTGAATTGACACTGGTTTGGCTAAAGTCCCAAATTGCCTTTTCACAAGAATTTAAGTCAGACCTATAGATCAATGCATAAAGCTTCTGTTTCTTGCAGCTCACACATGACCATCAGGCCAGCACCTTTCTGCTGATTTTTCTGCTCTTTTTCATTTCTTTTGAGAGAGCTGTCCTGAGCCTTGTTATCAGCTTCCCTGGCACTGTGCCTTCCTTTCACCAGGCCACTCTTCTTTCATGTGCCCTGGTTTGAGCACCCTGCCAGAACACTCAGAAGTTGTGTGACTTCAGAGGCCTGAGAACAATTCAGAAACAGTGAATATCCCCATTTGGATGCTGCCCTGCATGACAGTTCGGGAGCAAAATTCCTGAAAGATCTCTTCAATGTATGCCAGGATGCAGCATTCATAAGTAACCTGCAAGTGCTCAGGTGTGGAGGCTGCTGACTCCTGAGTAGTTCCTGTGTCAAAACTGCTCTCAGTTGGTTAACATCTCACACAGCTGATTATCCCTGACCAGCTCATTTGGCTTTAGAAGAGTAAGAGCTTTTCTCACAATCCTTTTTTGGTTTTTTTTTCCTTCTTCAATAGAAAAAAAATTCAGGCATTTTCAGAAAAGAAAAAACAGCGTAAGCTATTTCATGCTATCATTTTTGAAATACCACAAACACTGTCTCCAAGACAGCATGTATAGTATCTCATTACAGGCAGGACTGACACAGAATTGCTCTGTGAGAATGTTTTTTGGCAAGGCAATGTGCAGCAAGTGGGCCATGACACAGGCAGTTGCCCTTCACATTGGTGTGTTGCAGCACAGAATAAGAGGGAGATTACAAGAGCATTTTTCTACCAGTGTGGTGCTTCAGTGAGCAAGTGCTGAGAAATGTTCGCCTGTTAGTGCCAGAGGTGAATTTAGCTCCTTTGAACTGCTCAGGAAGTGCTGAGAAACTCATCTATCTGTGTAATCTGTAAAGTATTTGTAGTATTATAGTACACACATTATGATGGAGAGTATTAAGTATCAGCTATCTGTAAGCACATGTCAAAGAACCAGGTGATGTTCAAGAGGCTCTTTCAGATTCTCTTTGGGTGCTGCTCGTAACAGAGTGGTCATGTCCCATCACCATCAGACTGACTGCAGAGTGCACATCACTGAGGCTGGGGAGGGCTCAGAACGTGTCAGGGCAAACCCATGGTCTGGGTGAGTAGCAGTACTTCAGGAGTAACACAGCAACAAAGTTCAGGCCATGTTCCAAGCAGTTACCAGGTGTAATTCCAGGAGTTTGCCATGGCCTATAAAATTTACAGGTCAGGTCATAGCTTTGTTCAGATCATTCTGCTTGTGCTTGACTTATTTCTAAGACTCATTTCTATTAAATGAATGTTTAATGTTTTGATTCCTAGATAAAAATGTGAAGAAGTTTGCAAGAACAGGTTAGGTCCTTTAAAATGCTGTGCTTAGTTACCATTAGTAGTGGTAAGACCATTTTAATGTTTAATGGGTCTTTTAATGTTTCATATTCTATATCAAGTTCTCTCACCCTTTTCACTTTTCTTTAACAGTTGCTTTGCTTTCAGGACAGGTTTAACTTCACAGCTCCAACACACATGCTGCTTTCCAGAACACAGCAGGCTTACTTACCTTTTAAATGAGAATAATTGACCCATCAGGTATCATAAGGTTCAACCCATCAATGTGTGCAGACTCTGTATTCATATTTTGGAATGTTTTTCTTCTGTTTGAGCATTTTAAGTCTTGCCTTAACAAGTTTGTAGCTTCTGATTCACACTGTAAACACTGGCTTTAGAGCTTTATTTACCATGGGGTGTTAGAAGAAAGCCAGAGTCTTCTCTGGGAGGTTAAACCATCAAAAAATGGTTCAGCAAGTCTTGATTTTCTTTATTTTTTCTCTCCTTTTAGAAATGGCTTCCCAAAGCAAACAGCTGCTCAGCTGATCCTGAAAGCCATCTCCAGCTATTTTGTGTCAACAATGTCCTCTTCGATCAAGACAGTGTACTTCGTGCTCTTCGACAGTGAGAGTATAGGGATATACGTGCAGGAAATGGCCAAACTAGATGCCAACTAAGCCTAGAAAGCAACAGTACCAGCCCCCTCTTCCACCCATCAGCATCCCCAAATCCTTAACTCATTGTGAGGCAGAGCATCCCTTATTTTAAATTTTGCTCATCTAGGGGAATAAAGGTGGGGTTTTTGTTGTTTTGTTTTGGAATTTTTTTGTTTGTTTTGTTTTTCCTCTCTGAACTGTTTTATGTTGGCACTGATAGTTGGCATTACTGCTGTTAATGCACTGTTATACCAGGCATTGTCTGAAGTTAGTGTAATCTAGAAGATTTTATAGTTTTATTTTAATGAAGTATGAATTGAAGCAGGAAGCTATTAGGAGTATGTAGTCTTTTACTTGTGAAAGAGGCAGGCCAACCTATTTTGTAACTGTGTTGTGGTGCTTTATCAATACATCGAGTGGCGTTCCTTTCATTTTTTAAAAGAACAGATGCTATAAACCTAATTTGTGTTCGTTTATTGTCTTAATGATTCTGAAAGAAAAAAAATACAGAAACCCTGTTGTCCTTAATTATATTTACAATTTTGAAACTGTGTGAATTGATTTAGTAAAATGTTTGAACTGGTGCTCTTGGTGTACTTGGATTGATTTTTCCTTTATTTTTTAAGTTCTGAAAAGTTAGCTCTGAGAGGGATGAGAGCAGATGAGAATCAGTGACCTGGAGGCTTGTTTGGACATGCTGGGCATCTTCCCTGTGCTGGCTGGATATGAGAGTGCTCAGTGATGCTGACAGCTGGGATTTTTGCAGACTTCCCAGTTGTTGCTTCAGACCCTCCTGTTCACAATCTGCCCTATTTGCCTATTCAGTTTGGGAGGTTGAAGCCTTTTAGATCAAGTAAGGCCTTAATATATTTTGAACTCTTTCCAGTCATCTAATGCTGGCCTGTTTGAAGCTACTTTGTATTTTTTCCAAATATTTATGAGCCTTGTTTGTAGTGGTCTCCCTGTCCTTTGCACAGCTGAAATCCATACCAACATAGACCTTTATGGAAGCCACTTGGATTTGTACTTTGAGAAAAAAAAGTTACACTTTTAAAAGCTGTTGTGTGTGGATGGTGTCCTGAGGGAGGCAGCTCTTCCTTTGAAGTTTCTAGCTGATTTCTAGGTAGGAGGCATACATTTTCCATCTCTGTTGAAAACTTCATTTGCTGATGAAAGAGTATTTCATATCCACTCTGGATTGGTCCAGAGCAACAAGCAGACCAAATCTGATTTTTCAGTAAGTTCAGGAATACCACATATTGAAAATGTGTAGCTTGAATTCCTGCAAAAGTTTGGAGTGTTTTGTGTAGAAGTTGAAATACTTGGAACCTTCAAGTGTAGAGGAGCAACAGCACCAATAACAGAAGAAAAAAATTAAAACATAAAATAAAGGTTATTCTAAATATATACCCAAAGTTAAAAGGAGCAAAAGAGTAAATTATTTTTGTGCTTCAAATGCATAAAGTGTTTGACCAGATTATGAGCTCAAACTTTAAAATTTTTAATGGCCAAAATGCATTTGGCACATTCTTTAAAGACAGTAGCTTAAGGGACAGTAAATAAGGTGCAGTACTTCAGTCATTTAATTGTGGAGCATCTGCTAGTGTAGTTGGATTGATCCTTGGAGTTCAACTGAACTTGCACTTTCCCCAAATTTCACTAGATGTCACTAAAAGAATTGAAAAGTATCAAAAAACTCATATGAGCAGCTAGCTTGGAGTGAAATGGGCCTTGATTTTTTCCAGCACATTTTTAACAGAGGAGTGTGCATCACACTGAGTGTTCAGATCACAGAATCATGATCTGTTTGCAGTGGAGAATTTACTATACTGTATTACAGCTCACTTTATTTTAAACTCTTAAAGTTTTAATGTCAACAGAAGTGTTTATCCATACTTTCTAGGTAGTTAAAAGTACAGCCTCCAATGGCATTTAATAGATCCCTCTTATACTGCACCAGGCTAGGAGGGCCAACTTTGGTCTTTCAACTAGAAAATCCTAAAGCAAACTGAATTGTAATTCAAATCACATGGACTTGCTTCATCTGGCCTCACATCTCATCTCTTTATTTAGCTGTAGGCTCCATAAATAGTTTGGCTGATTTCATTGAGATCACCTGTGATGTGCCATTTTATTTGCTAGGATTATGGTGCTTTTACAAGGAAAAAAACAAAACCAAAATCATCTGCAGTGTTGGAGCTGGTCTCATGTGGGGCATCACCATATTCTTGCATACACAGCATCCTCTTCCTCATCCAACAGCCTGGAGCCATCCATGTTCATCCACATTGCCCACAGCCCAAGGAATGCTGCTCCAAGGTCCCAAAATCCAGTAGGCTCTGTGAGGAGAGCCAGAGATCCCAGAACAAGCTTGACCTCAGGCAGCCTGAGTAGATTATGGCACCTATTCAAGAACCTAAAAAGTAACATATCAGGTTACATTCATAACAGAGAAACCAAGAGGAGAAATTCCTGCTAACATGTGCACTGGGGCCAGGATGTTACTTTGGGAATCTCTGTGGCATTTTGCTTGGAGCTAAAAAAAAAAAAAAAAGAAAAAAAAAGGAAAAATATCACACTGGGAAGACTACACATGGAAAAATCTCAGAAATCTCAGTGAAGTGCCTTTACAGCTCCTTCTCCTACTGGTAAGATCTTTCTGGATTTTACCGGAACACAGCAGTTAAAATAGACATTCTCCAGCTTTTTCAATACTTTCAAAGCTTAAAAGCATTTTATGGCCAATAGCATTTTCAATTCATATCAGTAGAAGTCTGGTGGCTGAGCAAGGACAATCCTGACAGGAGGTACAGACATACTGCAGAGGCATTGCCTGTCCTGATCCATGTTGCAGCCTGGACACCCCACTGCTCCTTATTTTCAGACTAGGCAAAAAATAGGTGGGACTGCACAGTTTCCACATGCTTGACTCAGAGATTACAGGTCTGACACTACATTTTATCATCAGCATTTACACTTACAGCACAGTTGAGAAAAAATAAGAGTTCTAATTGTGTAATGAATTATGGATTTAAAAAAAAAATAATTTTAGATTAAGAGCTCAAACCCTCTTAACCATGATATTGCAGAAACAGCATGCAGCAGGGTAACAAATGCACCAATGGGACATCAGGACATCTCCAGAGATTTGTCACCAAAAATGCTTTTATGTGTAAGATTTTATCACAATTGGGAAATGCAATTCAAGGGTCCTTTGGGAGCAGTATCAACATAATCATGAGGATAACATGGAAATACAAAAAGATCCATGTAAATAGCTGGATAGGAGAGCATATAATCCTTCAGCCAACAAGTGTACTAAGGAAGAGTCACTGAGAAGTCTGTGGTTTTATAAAAATGTGAGGAAGACTGAAACTGGAGTCATTAGGTCTGAGCAAAGCACATTTAGAAATGCTTTTTGCAGTAAGAAGGGGAATCGGGAACCTTCCTATTTGTATAAACTCTCCAAAAACCAGAGTAGAATCAGAGTCCTAGAATGGTTTGGGTCAGAGGGACCTTAAAGATCATCTCGTTCCAACTCCCTGCCCTGGGCAGGGACACCTTGCACTAGACCACGTTGCTCAGAGCCCAGCCCAACCTGGCCTTAAACACCTCCAGGGAATTCAGAAAAAGCACCCCAAAAGGGAAAATAATAACACACAGACAAGACATCAGAACCATACTCGTGCTGAAACAACCAGAGAGGCAAAAGTTTACAGAAAAATAAGGCTCTGGTTTTCCAGCATTCATTAGCGCTGAGTTTTTGTGAGCTCCCTTCCCCTTGATCCTAGCTAAAATTGGGGTTTCTAGCCTCAGAAACAGCATTGACAGGAGCTGCAGGTGCTGGCTACTCAAAGATGAGGTCTGTAGCCTGTGATAACCAGTCACATACTCCGCTCTGTGCTGGTTTTCAGAGGATGGTAATACCTAAGGTTGTAACAACAACTCGAAGGGAGCAGCATAATTGATAGGCCTGAAGAGTGCAGGTAAGTAGGAGGATTGTATTTATATCCCTGGCATGAAACCCAAAGGGAACCAGGCTATTGCACACTGGCTAAAGTGCTTGAAAATTGCCACCGATTCCTTTTTGTGTCAAGTTCTTCAGAGATTTAGTTCACTCCTTCATAGAATCCCACTTAATGCCTCCACAACTCATGTTTAACCATTATCACTAGCAACCTGCTCATAAATGCTTCTTCCTTGTTAGTCCACGACCAGGAATCAAGGGGAGATGATACTGCTGTTTCCTAATGGAAAGGAAGGAGTGACGATGTTTCACAGCGCAGCCCATAAAATCCCAACTCTTCCCCACTTTTTTGCCAGCCTGGTTAACGGAAGAAATTTGATATTTTTGTACCTTGAAATGACTAACCTTCTTAGGCTTAGGAGAATAAATTAAAGTTGAGCCAAAGTATGCCTCAGCTGCAGCAATGGGCAGATTGATTTGCTTTCCATCTGGGAGATTAAATTCCACTGCCAAAAAATGGCACCAGCATAATTAGCTGTCAGTCAAGTTGCAAAGAGACAGACTATGTGGGATAATTGAAAGCCCTGCAGCTTCTCATTACATACTACAGTAGCCCTATTTGCAAATTTCCACCTTGAGGAGGTTCTCCCAGCATGGTCAGGATTGTACTCACTCCTCCTGGCACATTCTTCTGAAGTGAAACAGGAGTATTGTGAAGGGATGGATTAATTTTAAGTAACTCACTTAACCTAAATTGGTTATAATATATTTGTCAACAGCCCCTGACAGCTCCACTAGGCTTTAATTGCAAACAAATCCGAGCAGCTAGAAGGAAGTGGTGTATCTTCCACTCTGATTATGCCCAGGAGACACCTTTACAGGCATAAAAATCACCTCCCTCCCTTTGCTTTGCCTTTTTCTCCATGCACTGTCCCTCCTGCAGGAATCCTCCTATTCAACAAATTGTAATTCATAATGAATCCATCAGAATGCAATATTACAAACATGTACCTTTCATAAAATAATGAACTCTTTTTTCCTCCCCTGTTTCCTGAGGTTTGAGCATGCTTCAGCAATTGCTGAGTGTACAGGAAAATTTAGAATCATAGAAGAGAATCACAGAATGGTTTGGGTTGGAAGGGACTGGAAAGATCACCTGGTTCCAAGCCCCTGCCATGGGCAGGGACAGCTTCCACTAGACTAGGATGTTCAGAGCCCCATCCAGCCTGGCCTTGAGAAAAAAGTTGCTCTGATAACCAGTCCAAGCCTTACTGAAGGGTGTAGGGTAATCTTGGTGATGAGGCAGGAGACATAAAGGGTTCCAAGAGTAAAAGATGTTACAGCTTTCATCCTAAAACTATACAGAATATGTAAACTAGATTTTTCCTAATGAGAGTCAGCACTGCCTGCACTCTCCTTTTAGAGTGAGATGTAATTTCTGTTACTCTTCCCTAATAAACTAAGGAGAACTGGGTCCCTCCCACTCACCAATCCCTCAGTTTTAAACAAGACACCACCAGCTCTGGCTGAATACCCTGCCCATCCTTCCCTCCCACGGGTAGGAGGCAGCCTTGCCCTTGCCTCACAGCTGGGCCTTATCCAATCACATCTCCAATAACGTGATTTATACCAATGTCCCGATGTGGGAGGTTTTGTGGGCTTCATCTGCTTTTGGCAGCTTCAAAGTTCTCCAACCCAGAAAAGTTACCGGTTCCCACAGAAGAGGGAGCCAGTGTCACACCTCCCACATGGCTCTGAAACCTCCGAGCTAATAAAGCCCGGACTAATACACTAATAACTCTTCTTAAACCAGAGCTTTCATTATAAACGTAATTTACGTTCACCTTTAAGAGCTCCACAAACCTGAGCCCTCTCACAGGCACAGATTTGCCTCTTGCCTCCCTGCAGCACTTCCTCAACGCTGGGAGTATTTCCAGACTTGCTGGGACTCACTGGTGTGAACTGGGAGCCAAACTGGGAACAGAGCAGGTGGTTCATAAAATGAGTAAAGCCAAAGTAATGAGTTTGCTGCTATGATGTGGGAGAAGACAGGGTTGGCACAACAGTGCAAGACAGAAACTGCAGAAAATGGTGTGAAACTATTCCTGATTATTCAGGCTCCATCAGAAATATAAACACACCAATCTACTCTTGTGTCTAGAGGGAGCAAGTCAGGATTTAGCACACAGACAGGTCTCACTCTGGCTTATCCTCATGTATGTTAGGAATGGGAAAATTGCCCCTCTTGTCTGTGCACAATGCCCCTCTATGATTTATTAGACAGTCCTCTTTTTTTGCCTCAATTACTCACTTCAAAAGAGGGTGGAAATGGGACATTCCTAGCCCTAATACTAAATGCATGTAGTCAATAAAAAAGAAAAAAACACTGAAAAATGTTTAAAGGGAGGGTGCTTAAGTTATTGCAGCCCTTGGGAGCATTAATGTATGTGCCAACAAGTTACTGTATGTGGCTTTAACATGCTTATTTATTCTGCTGTGCAATAAAACTCTCTCTTAAATAGTGCCAAAACCTGTTTGCCATGGCAACCTCTCATCACACATGTGTTGCAGTAGTACTTACAAGCACCTTCTTAAAGGGAAATACACAGCAGGATGAATGTCTTGTGACCTTCGGGGCACTTTACAAAGTTTTAAGCACCCAAGTAAATATTACTTTGGCCTGAAATATTTATTCCAAGTATTTTTTTTTCTTTTTGAGCAACATTAAGCAGTGAAGCAAAGCTTGTTCGTTGCTCACTTCTCTCCAAGTGGAGCTCTAATGACTTGGACAAAGCACAGAGCCTGGTTTTTACCTGGCAGGGCTCAGGTGTTGCCAGTTGGCTGGGCAAGCATGGTAGGGATCAGCTGGTCTTCTACAGTTTCAAGTGCACTGCAGCTGTTCTGGTGTAATTAGTCATCCTTTGTACTGGCACAAGAAAATAGACATATTCCCTCTTCCTATCACACTTAATGTTTGCTCAGTCTAGCCCCTAGCCTGCAATCCAAGCGTGCACATGTCCATAATAAAGCCACCAACACTGGTGTTCCACTTCCAGCCCTGCAAGTGCCCAGGAAAGGCATCAACCCTGCATTCTTTTACCAGTGCTTAATTTACTGCTGTGCCTTAACAAAACTGGCAAGACCAGCTCGTTTCCCACATCACTGGGAGATACATCCATGGACCACTGCAGGAAACTGGATGGAGTAGGTCTGGGTTATCCTGCTGAGCCATCCTCCCACTGCAGGACACAGTGAGAGATTCATTCAGTGTGGGAATCCCTGTAGGAAATCAGGGAGGGCTGCCCTGTTTGCTGTCCAACCATCTCTCAGCTGGAGACAGCACTAAACAGAGGAGGTTCCTCAGCCCTTCCAGATACAAATTCCCAGTGACTCAACAAGCAAAACCTGATTGATAGTGGCCTTTCTTTATTACCATTGGATGTTTGTCCACAAGCTTTGTTGGCTTTGTTGTGTACAAGCAGCACCAATGGAAGGAGCAGCCAGGCAGGTTCTGCCCAGGGAGTGGGGCTGTCCCCAGGATGGCTTAATTCCAAGGAGTTACCCTGTATGCCCTTCCCTCCTGCCTTCCTTCTCCCCTGTTTCCCTCTGTGCAGTTTCTCCTCCTTTCCTTCTCTTTTCATTTCAAAGAAGATTATGTAATATTTCCTGAACTCATCACAGGACTGTACAGGACCATGAAGCACCTTTATTCCCCAGGTCAGGAGAGGGCAGGGCAGGCTCAGCAAGCTCGGGTGGCTGGCCCACCAGAAATGGCAGGTGAAGCCTCCTGAGACACCACTCTCCAACATCTACAATGACCCTGCAAAACAGCATATCCTGAAAAGCCCCCACAGCCCCCAGGAAGGATTCCCAGTACCCTCCATCCTGGAAGTACTGCCCAGATGTGAATTCATGCTTGGGGCATCCCTGAGAGCATGTTCACTTCACTGAATTCTGCTAATAAAATTGCCAGGGGGAGAATAAGAGATATTTTAGTCCTCTGGCTTCATATAGAACCACAGAACCTTTTAGGTTTGAAAAAAAAAATGCAAGATGGTCAAGTCCAACCACTAACCTAACACTGCCAAGCCCACCACTAAATATCATGACTTTTTGCATAATAAAGTTCAGTCTAATCTTTACAGAAAGAAATCCATGAACATTATCAGCCTCTCCTGGGCCATGCACTTTCCTCAAAGTTGACAAACCTTGCCCACTCCATTGCCCACCTAAATTTCCTGTCCCAGGCCCTGCTGCAGACTGTGGAGGGAAAGGGCTGGTTGCAGTAAGGCACAGGGAACATTACCAGATATGGCTGTACAGACATTCCTTCTTGTAACCAGTTCCAGGGAAATGCTCTCTCCAGCACCCAGGAAAGAAATCCTAGAAAGCACCAGAAAACAGTTGTTTTAAAAATAAATAGATGTATATAAGGCAAGAAAAGAAAATGTGTAAGTGTATTCTTAATGCTCCATTATTAACGGTGCTCAGGAAGGGATTTTCTGCTTTGCTGGAGCATGTAACATGTAATTCTTAAATAAGAATCCCTATCAGGATATAACTTTGTAATTATGCAGACGACATTTTGTTCTTGTAATGACAACATAAACATTCACAAGCTGCATTGCTTACACATTTCTGTAAATAGCAGAGATGTCTCTCAGGATGCATTTCCATGAACACAAGTGCGTCACCTTGACAAACCACTAATCATTTAAGACTCCAGGCATTTAATAGTGGTGTCCTGTTGGTTTTAGTGAGGCTTTCAGCTACTGGCTCCTGGCAGGATTCCTGAAGCACTTGTGCCAGGCAGAAAGCTGATTTCCCAGCCCTACATTATTAATGAACCCTTTCAGCACCAACTCAGGTGCATCCTTTGATGCTCAGCGAAGCCTGTAGAGAGCCAACCATCCTGAGGGCTATTTTAAAATGCCTCAGTTTTACTCTTTATCTCCCAAAACAACAATACCACACCTAGAAAGACATAAAATCATAGAATGGTTTGGGTTAGAAGGAACCTTAAAGGCATCCCATTCCACCCTCTGCCATGGACAGGGGCACCTTCCACTATCCCAGGTTCCTCCAAGCCCCATCCAACCTGGCCTTGAACACTTCCAGGGATGGGGCAGCCACAGCTTCTCTGGGCACCCTGTGCCAGAGCCTCCCTACCCTCATGCTGAGGAAATCCTCTTCTTTTCTTCTTTATTTTCTCAGTGACTAACACAGAATATAGACACGGCACTTGCACGCCTGCAGCTGTGACAGGACATAACTCAAAAATTCCAAATGTACAGGAATAAAGTCTAACAGCTCTGTACAGTAAGTGATTCCTTCTGGTAAACTGTGACCCACTTCTATGCTATCACAGCAAATATGTGTTTTACTGCTCTGGCAGTGGGATCGATCCCTTCCACACTAAGTGTTTAAACAGATGCATGCTTTGCTGGAGAACTGTTTTTGGATCAACTCCATGAGAATTCAAATTTGTGCTGAAATGTCTAATTATGAACACTTCTGTCATGTCTTACAGCTTCCTAATCCCAACTGGAAAATATCTTTATTTTACACTGGTGTCATCAGTTTAGACGAATATATAAAGTTCCATTTATTGAGCTGCAACTTTGCAGTGCATTTGCAAAATTCAGAAAATATGTTAATGTGTGATTCCTCCTAAAAGCAGGCACTGAGAACACACACTGATCTACTTGTGCATGTGTTTATAATTATTTCTGTACATCACTGTGTCCAAATAGCTGTTAGAAAAAATTCCAGGCTAGTGTGGATATGTTTAGTTTTACCCCAATGTCCATAAATGCATAAGAAATCTCTGCTGCCTAGAGACTTCTGAAAGTTTTGTTCTAGCTGGAATCAAATATCACGAGTGATACCTATTACTGCATCTTGCCTATCCCATTATAGCTTGGAGGCATCGCAATATTTTGTGTCATTACATAGTGCTGGAGGCATGAAAATTCTCCAGGCTGATTAGCATCTTAGAATTTCTCACACAAGCACCTAATCCATCAGAAAGGACTGTTGGGTCTCAGCTGATCATTCATTTGTCTCATTGAAACACTATGACTCCGTTTTAAGAGCTTTTTTATAGACTCATATAAAGGAGAAAGTGAACTTTTTAACATGTTTGCACTTCACTAAGTCAATACACATAAAAAGAGGTACAACTGGGGTTCCTACATGGATATACAGCCCAGAAGTGCTAAGCTGGTAAAGAGATACAGCTACTAGCTAGGCAAGAGATTATTTATTTCCTTTTCTTCAATTTGTTAACTTCCTCCTAGAGATGCAAGGGACATCCAGGAATGTGGCAGTAGGATGAGTCAGATCCCAGACTCCCCAGATGTTTTACCCAGTACATTCATATGTGAATTTTTTTCCCCCTAATTTATCCTCTTGGAATAGTCTGTGTTACTCTGTGGGCTGCTTTGCTGTTGCTTTCCTGTCCTTTAAATGCCAAATCCAAAAGCAGGGCAGGATTCCCAGAGAACTGTCACTCCTGTCTCTTTAGGACCATACATGCAGCTTAACACACATATCCTCTGTCCCAACAAGTTTCTCTGGGAGCACTTTGCCCAGTTACCTGATAGAAGGGTCCCAGAGCAATGGTGAGGATTAAGGGTCTATTTCTCCTACGTGGAAGTCTGGTGTACTTGTCCATCCTGCTGCCTACCAATAGTCTATAAAGCATGGTTGGGTGTTTGACCCTCCCAATTTACTGAGAGCATCTCCTCCTCCCCAGCATCTCTGGTCGTTGTCCAGGTCATTCCCACACCAACACAAAGATCCGAGTCATACGAGAGAAGAAAATCAAGTTCTCTGCTGTCGCAGTTGAGTCTGGGGACAGCAAGAAATTGCAGCATGAACTTCAGATGAAAGAAGCCATTTATTAAGAAAATCTTGCCCTTTATATATCCAGGGTCACTAGAGCAGGACACAATCATTGGTTCTTGGGTGAACACCTCTTTAGCATCCCTGGTTAGCTACAGAATAACAAGTTGGAATAGCAAAATGTAAAAAATACCACCTGTGAAATACAGTTTACATAAACTTCTCCTGGTTCTCAGCTCTGCTTGTGAGAAAGCAACTTCTTCCCACAAACAAGGCTGAGAGCTAGAGGATTTCTCCCTGACCAAACTTGTCAGCATCCACACTCTGCAATGAGTAGAGTTGTAGGCACTTGCACCCCTCTCTGATGCTTGTGAGATGGCAAGAGAAAGACTCAGAGGAAACAAAACAAAGAATCTCAGCAGCTGCAAGATTCAGCAAACAAAAGAAACATGTTTTTTAAATAGAAACCATCAGTACCAATAGAGTTGTCTACTGCGCTTTGCACAAGTGAATTTTTATTAAGCTCTGTAAAAGCTTCCAAATCTGAAACTTTTAATACATTTTTTCTATTAAAATGAAATTTAATGTGGCAAGTTTTATTAAAAACTAATGTTAAAGCAACAGCATCGCCAAGAGAATCACTGAGACAAATAATGTTATCAATTATCATTTAAACATCTCCAATAGTCATCCAAAACCTGTCAGAAGGAAGACAATCAGGATCTCTTAGCCAGATGGCTGATGAAATACCACCAGCTAGCCTTTGCCATGGACAACTCTCTCCTTCATAATCTAACTTCCAAAACGTTCACATCTCTCACAAAGTTTAAAGAAAAATGTTTGAACCAAATTTAAAAGCATTGGTGCAGTACCATTGATTGCTCAGTTTGCAAGAACCTGAGTGGCACTCAGGAAAGCTCCAGAGGAAACTATGAAATAAAAAAAAAAAAAGAAACTAAGCAAACAGAAATTCAGAAAAGAAGAACCCTCACATCAGCAACACAATCAAAGGAAAAGTTGCAAGTTGTCTTGCATGGTATTTCAGTTAAAGTCTTCCCGGGCTGGGGGTGTTGTTTTTGTTTTCTTGAAAAGTACACACATTAGCCCAAACCCTCTAAAGGGTGGTGAAAGCCACAGACTACCCAGTCATTGCCAAGCATCATCTTTTCCTAAAAATACTGTTCTAGGCTGTTGTTTGACCAAAAAGTTGAGAACAGTTAAACCACAGTGAACCACAAGCTAGAGACAATGCTTATTAGAAACAGCCTCAAATTATATGTATAGTTGGATGCTGTGATCTTAAAGTTATATAACAATAATTCTTCTTGGAAGATAATCTTCCTGGAAATGAGGGTGGAAACTTACACTGCCCTCTCCTTTCTGACACACATTGAGAAATACCCTGGAAATTCATGGTTCATTACCATGAAATGAAATTTTAAGGGAAGAAATATCTCAGGACAATCAAACCTGTAGCTGCTGGATCAAGATAAATACATACACAGAGAAACTTTTCATTGCTAAGTCTAAAACCAGAGGGAACCCACCTGCTTCACTCTGCTCTACAGGTTTAATGCAAGTAACCTATTGTAACAGCCATAACTGTATCAAGAGCATAACTGCTGCTTAAAATAACCCAGAGAATTAGGCATTCATACTTGGATAAATCTGGAGCTTCATAATGGCAGCATTTTCATTTATAAAATAGGGATGTAAGCCAACTGGGACCCACCAAACCCACTGCTGAGCTCTGCCAACAACAGACAAGATTTCCGGTCCCAGGTCAGTTTGCTGTGGAGGATTAGGGACGAGCAGGGCTGGGCCCCAGGAGCTGGATGACAGACATAGTGAGAGCAACCCTAACACAGCCCCCAGTGCCCCCAGAGCGTGTTCAAACACACCAATATCAGCTGTCAGATATAAAACGGGGTTGAGACCACTGGCATGCAGAGTATTTTCTCCAAGTCTACGCCAAGCTAAAGTGTTGCAGGGAGATCTTGATTTATGTGTCTATATAGTCCATAATCAACCTCATGACCCAGGAATTAAGGGAATCTTGAAATAATTGCAAGCTTCTTCTATAACAAGGGAATTTGTTTTTCATTCCCCCCTCCAACAAAAAAAGTTTTTGACTCTTCTCCTTCTACATGATCCTACACCCTTCCCAACAACAGGCTAATTAACTTTTGATCCCAAAAGGATGTGAAGAACAGAAGGACATCAAGGTCTTTGGGTGCATGAATGCAGGACAGAAAGCCATATGCAAGCAGTGTTTGAGTGTTTCCACTGTTCCCCTGACTCCCAAAATTCTCTGAAAGACCTGGTGGAGCTCATGTTATGATGGGCAATTTGACAACAATCTGAAATATGTCCTATCCAAAATACAGTCTGTGACACAAGTGGTCTAGGCAGCAAATACAATGTTTGCCCATGTGTTATGGTTCTATGAACATGTAAATACATATTTCATTGAATTTTGAAATGCTTTCAAGTTTAACTTCATTACTTGACTCAGTGCCTTGTTAACTAGGTCTAATTTTAATCAGCCAACAGTCCTAATTGAGTAGAGTTGTCTTCCAAGGGATGGTGGGAATGGCATCACTGCCCCATCACATTTATTCAAGGCACAGCATTCCTGGAGTGCTTGTCATTCTAAAGGCTTTGTTTCAGAAACCATGAGCAGTATAATTTTATCCAGCCCTAGCAAGTATGGAGGTCCATTTCATCATACTTCTCACAACAGGACTGTCAGAGATCCTAGTTTCCAAGCAAGATCACCATGACTGCTCCCTTCTCAAAAAAAGGTGGGAAGATAAAGCCATCCCAAAGACAGATTTTGGGGCAAAATACTCAGGCCTTTCAGTATTAAGACAGTTGATCAAAATGTCTCTAATTGCCATTAGCTCTAAGAGGTAAATGTTTCAAGCAGCTCCTTTTTTACTCCTTTATTAAGACAACCTATTTCCTTTTAATTAAGAAGCCAGTGCCCATCTGAGAGATAAACAAAAGGGAGGGAGGCCCCCAACCAAGTGAACAGGATCCACTCTCTGATATGCAGTTTGTGCATGGTTAATGGATGTTGGGCATTAATATTTCTTACCCTTTTGTCTGTGTTCACTGTAATAGAAACCCCTGTCTAGACTGAGTGGCTACTACAAGTAATCCCAGTAATATCCAATAAAATCACTCTGAAATGTGATAGTTATAGTTATCAAGGAGCACCAGGATTAACTTGATTGATTGAACAATGGACTTCTGGTTTTTAACATGATCTATATGTGTCCCAAAAAAAATTCAAAAATATACATAAGGTTGTAAAACCTTCAATGCTGGGCAACTTATCATAGTCTGTAAGCATACTGACACACCCTGAAAGGAGATGGATTAGTGCTGCTCCAAAATTAAAGGATAAATGGTAATGGTCATAAAGAAATACTTTCACTTAACCAACTTCTGCAAGGACAGGACACATCACCCTCCTGCTGACAGCCAGCAAACAAAAACATAGATATTCAATTCAATCTTTGCTTGAAAGTAGTCTACTATAAATACCGCAAAGTCTTCATTTGTGATTTAAGTCCAACCATGAGAGCCACCTGCTTTTCCCAGAGCGGCCTCTGAAATAAATACATATTTCATTGAACAAGGAGAACTAGGTTCTTCCAAGAGGTCACATGGAATGCATTTACTGAATTTGAGTAAGTGGCAAAAGGTCTAGGCCCAGGTACAGAGCATCATCCACTTCTATTATGAGCCCCCAATGGCTTTCTTCCTGACCTGGGTCCGCAGACATGCATCCAATACCTTTGCTTTGAGCTTAGTTTATGGTGGGTATGTCTGATCTTTCTGAAGACTGAATCACATCAGTAGATAATTCATTCGTCAGAGGCACCTAGAACCAAAACCACTGCACTCATTTCCAGCTCTGCTCATAGTCCTCTTTCTGAATTTGTTCTTTGCATGGGCTGGTATGAGTCTGGAAATGAGAAAAACACTCCTGTCTAGTACAAAAGAGTGAACATTCAATAACTAAATATATGCTTAAGTTGAAGATAAATTAGTTCTCAAACTAGAAAAGTATCAACCTTTAGGAAAGTTACTAAAAATAAATCAGTTCAGTCTAAGAAATCACCACCTAAAGAACTACACTTTATTTCCAGAGTTCATGATCAGTTCTCAGGAAATTGAAAGGGAACTATCTTGAGTTCACAGCAGTACCCAGCTATAGAAAGGCAGCAGTATGGATACCAAGAGTTTTAGTAGCGGCACAATCTCTTAGGAATAGGTTGTGAATCACCTGGCAGCAAGATGGAGTTTTTTGCTCACCTGGGGTGTACCGATAAACAACACATCTGCAAAGGAATAGAAAACCACTAACCTTAGCAAGTTCTTCTGATGTTCAGGCTATTTCTGCACTGGGTGTGGAATAACACAAAATATTCAGGCACTGTCCCACACTGCAGCAAAAAGGCAAACTTCCTTCCCAGTACTGCTGCTTTCCCTTTTATAACGCACCTGTGGATCACATTTCTGTTGGTTCCTGCATTAAAATGGCAGAACAGGTGGGTCAAGTTTGTTTGAAAAAACAATAAAAGGAGCTCTCCCTATACTGCCACTTGTTAAGTAGCTCAGCCTTATTCACCTGGGACTGGTCTGCTGCAGCAGGGCTACTTGCTCCCTTTGTTCCTGCAAGTAGTTTGAGCAGGGCAGGGAAGGAAAGGGAATTCCAACTAAAAGTCCTTCATTCACTATTAATTTTTGGTTTCTGGTGGAAACATTCTTGTTGCTGCAAGCTGGGGGCTGTACCCACTGCCCAATTTTCCTCAAATACCAACCAAATTCAACATTTAAAATGAGCAAGAGGTGAATACTTTCAATCACTTCCATCCACCAGCTACTATGGAGCTCTGACAGTTTCTTAAAGGAGGACATGGTCTATGTCTAGCAAAACATGGTTAAAGAGCTCCCTTTGCTGACCTGACATTGAACCTTTCCCTAAGCTGTTCTCAGTGTGGGAAAATATTTATTTTATTACAGCCCTGCAGAACTCATCCCAGTCCAGGCACTCAGATTAAGACCAAATGTGTTGAGCTCACATTAGGTGAAGTTATGAGATGTGTATTTGGGATTTTATCTTTTCTGTAGATGCCGGTGATGCTGAAAGGGCACAAAATAAAAGAACTGCAATAATAACAGTGCTAATGGCAGCGGGTGGGTTCTGTTGGGGGCTTCATAAAGGGGATAGCCCTATCCCGTGTCAAATGTTGTTTTCAAAGTCTTGTGTAACACAATTCTCCCTGAAACCAAAGAAATTCCTTTTACAAGGAAATTCACAAGGCTCTCCTGGCTAGCTGAGCAACATCAACACTTCTAGTCTCGGCTTACGTCAGCTCCCTGCACATCACAGACATCTCCAGACCTGTCTTAGCAACACCAACAACTATCCCAACACCAGGAGGGAGATGGAGGAGGCAACCTCTCCCCAGCCAAAATGGAAAGGTGTCGAGGTGGGAAGAGTTCACAGTGCACACATGTCTCTAGGCATAACCCAAATCTCATCCTGGGAATCCTGAAATATGAGAGGAGACCATCTGACCTGCACTGAGACCTGACTTGGAGATTTACATGCAGACACCAATGAACCACACTCATTTATTTCTGATTTTCACTGCATTAATAGCTATTTCAATAGCAGTGAAAGAACTGAGATCTCGTGGGGTTAAACATTGATGAAACAATTAAGGAGTTTTCTCACTGAAATTTCTAAGTAATCCATGTTCTCATAGTAACAGCAAAATCCCTGTTTAAAATATAGTTGCAAATATCCTGTTTCTTTTTATTGCTGAGTTGATATATCAGACCTGGGATATGAGATATATGATATTTCCATTACAACCATAATGTCTCCTTGGGACCTATATGGTGTCACTCTGTATTACCAGACTTCAAGAGTGATCCTGAATACAAGGATTTTATTTACTAAAATATCACATGTACCAGCTCCTGATCCATCTATTGTAATATGAAGAAAATGAAAACTAATGAGAAATACATAATAATTCCAATATTTTAAAGCCCAAGTGTAAATTTCCAACTTTAGAAAACATGATAGGGTAAAAGAGAGGAGGGAAAAAAGTGTGAAATCATAAGTTCTTTTATCTGATCACAAGAGAAATGCCAAATTAATAGCACGAGGGTTTATTAGTGTCTCTGGGCTTGTTTCTGAGACTGTGTGAAATGAGCCTTTATAATGGAGGATTTATTCAAAGATGCCCCCCAGTTCTCACACAATTTTCCAAAAGTGTAACAATAGATCACTAATACAGAAACTGCGATCTGCCACAGTATTATCTGTCCATCTATTAGAAAGCAGCTTGAGAAGCGAGGAAGGGTGGCGAGGTGCAGATGTTATCAATTAGCCAAAGACGTTAACAAAACAACTTCAAACCACAACAGTTGTTCCAGCTGAGAAGGCTGAGGTTTGAAGTGGGTATTGAGCTGTTGCTCTATGCTCACTCCTTTTGTATGTGCTGATAGGAAACCAGTCAGACCACAGCTGTGAAACCCCAGCTTTGGGAACCAGATCCTCACTTTCAAATCTGAGAGGCAGCAGGCAAGGCTTGTATTGCAAAGGATGCACAGTCCTGAGGTAAAAATCATAGCTAAAACAAAATGGTTGTTGTTGAACAAAGTGAGAGATAGACAAAACCCACTTCTGTCATGGCAAAGCCAGCAGTGACATGAAGGATATGTGAATTGCTATTAAAAATAATTCCTTCAAATTATGACACCTAGGCAAATGTGTGGGTAAGGATGACCAAGTCTAGAAATAAAGAGAAAATGTGCTTGTTCTATGCCCTGAAATGCCACCACCTGAGTGGGGTGCAACTGCACAAGATCTCACAAGTTTTTGCAAACACTGCTTCATCTTTAGACTGTGCTGAACCCTCGGCACCATCCACTGATCACCTGCTAGAACATCCAAACTCTGGCAGAAGGAAAATTGGGGATTTGTATTTCCTACTGACAAAAAATTACAGATGTCCAAAGCACAGGAGAACCTAAGATCCTTCCTTCCCTAGTGCAGAACTCCCAGCCTGTCTCTCTATGGCTTCTTTAGTGCAGCATGTGGACATCCCAGCAGGCCCATTGCCTCCAAGCAAACGTGGCACCGAAATCCAGCCTGCAATGGTACCAGCTGCACTGAAGTGACTGCACTGGCAGCAACCAAAGGCACTGCAGGTTCCAGAGCAGCCTGAGGATGCTGCAGGATAGAAGGGCAGTTTTTACAGCCTGTTGGAACAGGCAGTGGTGCTTTCTGTGGAGCCTCCATGGGCTGAGCAGAAGTTGCTCAACACCTCTGCAAGTAACATTCATCCAGACTGCATTTCTGACCTACTTCCGCAAAAGTCAAAGCAGAATCTAACAAACAAAGTAAGTTCAAGATAAATACAGCTTGCCTACAAAGTCATGACGTCTTGATTGTGACAAGCCTCCTGGTGATGTCCTTGGCCCAAAGTCTTGGGTGGGAGACAAACACATGGCGGTGTTCAGCTAACAAGGCTCCTTGGTGACAAGACCACAGTGCAGAGCAAACCAGGGAGAGAGAATGGGTTACGTGGTTGGAAGCAACAGGAGGCCAGAGCAACCAAGGGCAGCTGAGTAATTGATCTTATAACAGTTAATTAAAAAATCAGTGTGGTTCAGAAGAGTGCAGCCAGAGGTTTATAAGGCAGTGTGCTGTGGAGGCCGTGTGTTGGCATGGTTTAAAAGAAATAACAGCAAGAAATACAACAGTCTCTGATCCTGAAGTGACAAGAGAAAAACAATAAAAAGTTGCTGTACCTGCAGTTTGTCAGTGAGCTCTACAAATGGCAGTGAAAGACTTTGTTTCATTGCCTTGGAGCACAGAGCCATCTCTTTGTTTCCTTGAGTCCTGCATGACATGGCCACTAGCCCAGAGCTGCAGCCATCCCTGGGGTGTCGCTGGGGTTGCATCTGCCTTGTCTGAGTCAAACACTGCCTTCGTTGAGTTAACTGGCAAGTGGTTGCACCAGCAGACAGGCTGGGGCAATTTGAATGAGGTCTGAGTCATGCAGCCATGGCATCTGGTGCAGCAGTCCTTGCGGAAAAAGGGGCTGAGAGAGGCCCCCTGGGTCGCCCAGCCTTGTCTCCTGCTATCACAGGCACCATGTTGGATAATCCCCTTCATAAACAGCAGCAGCTGTGGGAGAAAAGCCTGGAATGGCTGAGGATGCTGAAAGTGAGGTGTTACAGGGTTCTGAGTCAGGGGGATTGGGAGTATGCAAGGAATGCAGCTATGTGCTGTTCAGAAGAGCAACATATTATTTTATTAATGAAGCTGGAAAGTCGTATATCCAGGGAAACACCCAAGACCTTAATTATGCCAGAGAGGCATCAGGGTAATGCAGTACTTACGTTCTACTTCTGGCCTTGAGTTCAGAGAATTATTTTCTTCTGTTTCAACATTTGGTTGAGCACGACATGCCAGCAGGAGAGAAAAAAAACTGGTTTCCATTCTTGTGAGTACTGTGTCTGGTTTAAATCATGAGAGAAGGAGACTTCTAATGAGGCTGATTCATATAATGATGTATTTTACAAGCTATTCTTAGCAGATTCACTGCAATATGTCATTCTTTATGTACCATGAGAGATATATGAGCACACGAGCTTACAAAGGGTGGGGAAGTCTCTGAATAACTGGCCAGTTTTGCACCTCATGTGCTGGAGAAGGGGAAGTTCACACAGACTATTGCTTCCAAACCCTCCAGACCTCAGGTCAGCTGTGAACTCCACTCCAATAAATCCCAACATTACAAGGCTCGTGTCTTAAAACTTATTTCCAAGGAAGTGTCTCATTTTATTGCAACACGAATAAGAGACTCTAAGGTAATATTTACTTTGGTTTACATTTCATAAAAAAAGAAGACTATAATTTCATGGAGGCTCTAACAGAAATTCCTCTTTCCTTCCAAGCGGAAGAAATCACGTTCAGGACCTTTCCCCGAGGGCTCAAGGAAAGCACATTAACATGGCAACTCCCACTTTGCTTTATTTGTGAGTTACCCTTGCAGGAGGATGAGGCTGGGATTGAGACAAGCTATAAGTGGACTAACAGGCCAAAGGCCTGTGACGTTAAGGGATAGGTAAAGATGCTGAGAGGATAGAATCCCAAAGATGCAACTCTCCAGCTGATGAAAATCAAAAGAGCCAGATAATCACTGAGAGAGAGTCTCACCTAGGCAGAAGGAAATTGCAGGAGCTGTAAACACAACACTGTAGGGGCTACTCCAGTCCTACCTGTCCCCCCTGCCACTGCTGACTTTCCCAGCACTGTGTTTTAAGATTCTGGAGGAGGGGCTGAGGCCCTTTTAATGAACTGAAAGGATGAGCAGAAGGCCTGTCCAGACCAGCAGTGGGAAGAGAAAAGACACTTCCAACAAGCCCTGTGCATTGGGGAAGCAAAGCTGCAGCCTGTTCCAGATGCAGGAGCCACTGGAGCACAGCTGTCTCCAGGAACTTTCCACACTGAGCCCGAAGAGCTCTGGCCAGGTGGGACAGTGTCACTGCCACGGCCACAACACTGCCTGGCTCTGCCCCACGCCAGCCTCGGGACCGAAGGATGCTCGCAGAGGTGAGTGACTCCTGGTCTGGGCCTTCCCGGCCTTCGGGTGTCTCCTGGCAAGGCCCATGTCTGCTGCTCCAAGGGCCCTGCTCCAGCGCTGATGGAGCAACCTGAGCTCTGGCAGGGGGAGCTGGCTGCGTCCCCTCGCTGGGCTGCCAATGGACCTCCTCTTTCTGGCCCGAGGGGCCACCAGAGAGTGCTCCAGGCTGCTGCCAACTGCGTCTGCCTGGGAACAAGGGACCCGGCGTGGAGCCCAAGCCCAGGTCATAGCTGTTCTCTGCTGTTTGCTTACAGACCAGCTCTCCTGGATTTCCTAAGGGCAGGCTGCCCTTACTTACTAATTTTCTTCATTTTTGTGGCCTCATCGATTACTTAGTCATAACACCAGAGTCAGCCACCAGCTGCTGCTTATTCCCACGGTATAACCTGCCCCTTCACTGTCTTTCCTTAAATGTAATACGTGGTACATTTGTGTCTGGTACTTTCTCTTGTTTCTGCAATTGAAATTTTATCCGTTCATGGAGTGCCCGAAATTCTGCAGAGACACTTGGCCTGAATAGTCATTTCATTGCTGAAAGCCAATACTGCTTTAACAGATGCAGTAAAATTGTGAGAATCTAAAGTTCACTTTTCTGCTTTAACTGCCCCAGATGAAAGAAGTCCACTCTACACAGCTGAATGCCTCTCTTGCGTGCTGGCACATGAGCTTTAAAGGTGTTCTGGTAGTTTTCAGTCCTCTGTGTTGCCGAAGTACTTTTGTCCAGATCTTCATCTGGAGGAGATGGATGCAGCTCTGCTGCAGCCAGCAGAGCTATGCTGATTTATATACTCAGGCATACTTTTTCATATGTAGATATCCTTAGAAAGTAATCAGCAGGCTCCCTCAAGCTGATTCCTCATGACTTGCAACTGCAGTTTCAAAGCAGTGCTACTCCTGAAGCCTGCATACCCCTCCCACACTGTGTAGGAATCTGTCCAAGGCATGAAGGAGCCCGGACCCACAACAGTGGCAAATTCCCAGCCTCTACTCAAAGTATCCTTCATCTTTAGACATGCTTGACTGTATAATTATTGTATTTCCTTGCACAATTTCAAACAACATTTCATGACACAAAAATCTCCAGACCAAGCTGTCAAATTATTTGCATTGCAATAATTTAAAAAATACAAAATCTGTCATTTTTTCACCTCAGGGAAATGAAACCAGAATGAGCCAAAGCTTTAGCACTGCACACCGTGTCTATACTCTGCATCTTTAGATTCTCTTTCAATATCATTTTTGCCATGTGAGTTAGACCAGTGCAGACCAGTTCCCTCCTGCGTTTCCAGCAAACACCCTGTGGAGATGTTAGGCTCTGTTTAGTGTACAGAACTCACAGCTCTGAGTTACAGGGCTATCTCCATCCAGCAGTAAAGCCCCTCTGTTCTCTGCCGACCTTGCAGGTTTGTCACAATTTGAAAACAATTATTTTCCCCTCACTTGGCATTTTTGGCTCCTACCCAACTCCTGGTGGGCACTTTGGGATTTGTAGTTAGAACTCCTCAAAGGAACAGTTATCTTGAAAGTTGAAATTGTATCCAAAAGGCTAAAATATATCTTTCAGCTGAGTGTGGTTTTCCCTGCCAGAATTGCTTCATATGGATCTACCAATCCATTTTCCTGCAATGAAGGGGTTGCAGGAATACCTAAGGGCTGGGCTACAGGGAAGATTGGGCTGACTGTGTCTTACCACCAGGGACTTGAAAATAGCAGTACAATTTACTTCCCTTCTGAAATGCTTTACATAGTAGACAAATGCAAATCAAATCTTCTGACTGAATAACCTCTTATGAAGAAATAATGTAGAATAAAGTAATTTAGCTGGTAAATACGTAGTAAAGGTTTTTAATGCTCACAAGAGAAGGAGAGAGGAGGATCCAGGAATTATAACCAGACACAGGTACCACTGAAGTGTTTAGTCCCCCAGGAGGGAGACACTGAAAGACAAAGATCCCAACCCTGGCAGCTTGTCTTCCAGCATGCACCATGAGGCTGCATTGCCAATGGAAACACTGCACAAAATTACCTCAGCTGTACCTGCCCTCCAGACTGTAATCAGGATCTTGACATTCTTGCATGCTGTTTATTGTTAAAAATGGTTGTGTGTAATCCAATGGACATCTGTATCCCAACTTTCCTGGCTAGTGTTTAGCTGTAGGGAAGCCCAAGTGAGACTCTAATTTCAAATGGAGGAACTGTGTGCATAGCAGAGGTGAGATTCCAGGCTTGGAATTTGTGCCATTTCCCTAGCCAAAACTTTCCAGGCCTTGGTTTCAAAGGCGAGTATTTGATAGATAAAAATAGAAATAAAATTATGCCAGTGTTTATCATGCAGTCAGCTCTTACTCAATGTAGTCAGGACATCTTTGAATCACTCCTCACAAACACACTAGCAACAACAATAAATAGCAAAAATTACAAAAAAAAAAATCCATGTTTCTGGTGTACAGAACTTCTTTCCTGGGGTAAGGCCTCTAGCACCTCATGCTGTTCTCAGTTTTTATAGCTCTGAAAGGAAAGATGTTAAGCAAGATTTGGAATTTGTGCTTTGATCACTAGTTATGTCATACAGTAGGATGTGCCAAGTGGAACTTTCTACAGTCTTCTTAGAAACACCCTTCCACAGATCCCAGAAAGACTTGGAGCTCAGCCTGGCACATTTCAGACTTGCTGATTTCTGAAGTTAAAAAATAAAAAGAAGGAATGCCACTAGCAGCACTTTTGGATGTGTTTGATACCCAGCCTTGTCACGTAGCTTGTTCATGGTGCAGTCAGCTGGATGGCCTTGGTCAGGACTCTAAGTAAGGCTCCTCCTCACATTTCTGCTCCCTGTTATGACCCACTCATTTAACACGAGACAAATATTTCAGTAATCTTCCAAGTCTGGTATCTGCAGTTGCAATATCTTCCTGAAGTGTTGGCTTTCACCTGCTTGTTAATAAAACATTCAAGCAACTGTAGTAAAAGGAAGTGAACCCAAGCACCTTTTCACTGCCAGTGAAATGTCAGAAATTTTTGGTAATGGCTTTAGCACAAAACAGATGAACAGAATGGTCAGTGTGATTTGGGTCATTGTGGCAGTGAGGATCATGCATGGTCTGGAATGGAAATGGCACTTGACCAAAGGGGGTAATAGGAAACAGAATAAATGAAATAAATTAGTATCCACATGGGGTTTAAAAAGGTTTTCCAAGGCTCTGCCATTGGATGACTCTATTCATTTGGAATTAAATGAGCCTTGTTTCTTTCCATTAACAAAAATATAACACCATTGTAGCTGTTACAGAAAAAAAAAATCTATCAAGCTCACCTTCAAATAGGTATTTAACAGTCTACATTACATTATAACAGGTGGCCACGAGGAGGAAGGCTGGGATGACTGAACAATAACCTTCCTGCTGTTCTTCAGCTGTCAGGGGAATGTGATCTGGGGAAATACTCACTTAGGAAAATTGATCAGAGATAGGGGATGATATAAATTGACACCTCTGCCTTCTGCAGGGCATTCAGACTTACCCCAAGCAGGTAATGGACATCAAATGGAGCTGAGCCTGCCTGTTTTACAAAAAAAAAGCATCCTACTCATATTCGACCATACTTCATCCTGGGGAATAATTCCTATCATTCCTTCTGGTAATTTCTCAACACATCAATGCCTGAATGATCTCCCTGGAAAGCACTCCTCACAGGGTGTGCCATCCTGTCTGGACCCTGCTTTAACTTATGCCAGTGCTACCTGCATGCACTGATCCTTTGGAAGTCCCTTGGGATTCCTTTCCCATCTGAAAGATTGCCATGAAAAACCATTAGTAAATTCTATTTAAAAGGAGTTAAATCTGTTTCTTTAAAAGTGAAACAACAAGCAGGATAAGAGGGTCAGAGGAAAATTCCTAACCCTGGAATCCAATGCACTTTAGAATAAAGTACGATAAATTTGCTTAGTGAGTGACAGCAGCACTTGGTAGGAATGCAGATGTAGCCCATCATTTAGCAGAGCTGTGCTTTGCCTCACATCTTTATCAGACAGATTTCTTTGCAGGGTTTGGATACATCATCATTTAAAAAGCTCCCATAAAAATGCAAAGTTTGTTCTTACCTGCCTTTGCTCTCCATGCAGTCCCTTGGTTTGCTCTGGATTCTTGACACTCTCACCCCTTGCAGACCAGAGCTCCATTAGCACAAGTTTTAGGTGATACTCAGATTGCTTTCGACACCCAGAGTGCTTAATTCTTCAGGCTGTCTGGAATATATTGGCATCAGTGGTGAATAATCCCTCCCAAGTCATCACATCAGGCCTGTTTTAGTAAATCTTTCCACTTACTAAGAACAAATTTAAACCATCTAAATACACTTATGTAAGGAGTCCTTTAAAAATAGTTCATAAATTTAGGAGCCAGCATATACTGAAAAAATAAAATAAAAAAGAAAAAAGTCAGTGACGTACTTCAGCCCAGTTTAAACTCAGCTGAATCCTCCCATCTTTTACAAAGCAAACAGGAGATTTTGCATAAAAGCAGCCAGCAAAGTCCTGCTGGTGTTAAGACATTCTTTCTGAAACGCAAGGCAGCACTTCATCTGCTTTACGAGCCCAGGGCTGAGCTGGTATCCACATTCCTGAACAGGCAGCCAGGATTTAGAGAGGTACATGTGCAGACCAGTGACCCCCAGCTCTGGAGGAGTGGAGAGGGTGTCCCCTGGACCCAGCTGAGCACTCAAGCCTCTTGCATGAATCTTTGGTAAAAATAAGTCAGGGGAGCAGCTGCTCGGAATAACCTGCAGGCTGTTCATGGCAGCCCCGGGAGCAGCGCTCTCTGTGCCCAGCTCTCAGCCAAGCACTGGGGCCAGGTTACTGTAATATTGGCTAGGAGATATCAGCAACACTCAGGAGAGCTCCTGTCAAATCTTAGTACTTGTAGCTTTATCTCACTGAAAGGCAGACTTCCTGCAGAAGCAACCCTTGCTGCATCCTTCAGGGCCACAGCCATGGCCTGGTGAGGAGACCTTATCATACAGTCATAGCATGGTTTGTGCAGGAAGAGACCCTAAAGCTCATCTCATCCCAACCCCCTGCCATGGGTAGGGGCACCTTCCACTATCCCAGATTGCTCCAAGCCCTGTCCAACCTGGTCTTGAGCCCTTCCAGGGGTGGGGTATCTACACCTTTTTACACCCTGTTCCTTGCCCTCCCTTCTGACACAGGGCACTGCCCTTTGGCTGCTGCTGGGATCTGCCCTCGCTTGTGGGTGTGCAAGAGGAGGTGCAGGTCCAACCCCAGGTATTATCATTCTCTGCCCTGAGCATGTCCATGAAAATGGCAGTGGTTTGGTCAGTGTGTTCTTAAATCGATGATCCTATTAAAGAACTGGACTGCCAATGGATGGAGAATTCATTGGTATTGCAAGACTGTCTTTTAAAGATGCTCCCCAGGGCTGACTTGAAGCTTCTGCTTGACAGGTGTATGTAATGTACCAGGATCCAGGGAGAAATCCTGTCTTGTCAATTCAGCTGAAATGAGGCAACGAAGAGAAAGCACAGAGTTGGCAGGTTCACGTGTGGGTTAATTTACAGCATGTCTAAGTGTCTGCCAGTTCAGTACTTGGAAATCCTGTCACATTCTGTGAGATTGCATGAATTATAAATTCCCACTAATGGCCTCACACATATGGATATTTCAATTGTAGTTCCTTATTTTTCCTTTTCTGTGTAACAAAAAAGACAAAAGGAGCTGCAGCGCATTCCAGAGTGATGCATTGCTTGATTGTGACAGTACTTCCCTGTGCCATTAGGAGTTGTATTTATCATTCAGGAGGGTAATCTTCTACACTTCCAATATAAGTAAATATAAAGCATTTTGCTCTGATTTTTATTCAGGCAGATTTATGCCTTGCATAAACCCAACTTCCAAATGCACAACCAATATTTGGGCGAGTCAAAACAAAATCTTATTTTACTAAATACATAGTTTGGGGTCTGATAAGTTTTTGCACCAAAATATATAAACAGCACCTTTATGCCTCACAAAATTCCCACTGAAAGCAAGCACAATTACACTGCCTGAGGTGCAATGAAAGCAGAAAGATGTGTTTGTACAGCACAGAGAATGTACTGAGATATCTGGAGAAGATTATGGTACCTTGCTGCCACACTGGTCCTTAGGTTTAAAAATATTGGTTCTGCTGCAGAGCACTGTGACTCCATCTCTAATTTTCAACTGGAACCTTCTGATGGGAAGAAAATCAGAACAGGTGTCTCCCCTAAGGGACAATGGGGAATGGCTTTAAAGCGACAGAGGGCAGATTTAGGTTAGATATTAGGAAGATATTCTTCCCTGTGAGGTGGTGACATGGTGGCACAGGTTGCCCAGAGAAGCTGTGGATGCCCCATCCCTTGAAATGTTCAAGGCCAGGTTGGATGGGGCTTAGAGACATTTCAAAGGCCTATGGATGTGGACAGGAGAGATTAATATTTTAATCAGTAGCTTCCTTTGAAATATCCTCCACAACTCTTTGACTACATGTTAAATTATTCCCCAACTTTTCTATATTGACATAACCCTAGAAGCTCTGTATTAATTACATTTGAAAAGTTGTCTGCACACAAGCTTCTATGATACCATGGTCTGGAGCCCAGCCACAAGCCCCAGCAACAGGAGTCAAGCTCAATACATTTATTGTTGCTGCATGTGATCTTCTGGTGCTGCAGTGCAGGGGACAGACGTGACACAATAAACCACTTTCTATTTCATTTCTGGAAGTACATCCCTCTGCTTGATTTGCTCCTGCCAGCCCAGTTTCCACAAGGCTGTCATAAGGGAGCACAACTTAGGAAATCTTTCCCGTGCTGAACTGTCTGACTTCAGGATCCATTTCTTTGTAACAGTCCCTCTTGCTGTGACTGCACCAGTAGGCTGTGATAACAGCTCTGCTCTCCAGGGCCACATTAAGCTGCTTCAGGGCAGACTTTTTTATGTCCTCTTTCTCATGCCATTACGCACAGGCTTCATGTCCAAGAAAATCATCTGTCACTTCCAGTTCCTGCAGCATTATTCTGACAAAAATCAGTCACTACAAAAGTCCTTGATGTCAGAGGTTTCATGAAAGCAAAGTAATAAATACTGCAGCAGTCAGCTTGTCTTCAGAGTCCTGGTGGTTTTGCCAGAAATCTCTCTAACTCCTTCAACACTGATTTGTCAAAAGAATTTTGTTTGTTGGAGTTTCTGTGTTCTTCCCCTGCTTTTATTTTTTTTTTCCCTTTCTCCCTTTTCATTTTCTTTTCTTCTCAAGGAAATGGGGGCAAACACAAGTGAGATATTGTACCATCTTTATCACTCTACCATCTGCACTCAGTTTCATTCTTCTGACAATTTCACATGCAACCTTATAAAAAGACCTGGCTCACATACACTGCGAACTTCAAAGATGTACAAAGCTTTGTTGGACCAGTCTGTGCTGGTGGAGCAGTTAATAAGAGGTTGTGTTTGATTTTTGTGAGAATCTCTCTCTGTATCAAATGGCTAATGGGTGAGAAAACATTTCTTCCAGTTGTAGAGCTCAATCTTTCTTCAAAATGATGGCAGAGAACAAATTAGCGGCTAAGGGAGGCTAAGCAGCCCTATAAGTAAGGAACCTCTTAATTTCCCCCTTCATTCTGCAGAGAAGGCCATGAAAGGTTGGACTTGATGATTTTGGAGACCTTTTCCCGCCTCAATGATTCTATGAAAGCTTCTGGCATACTCGCAAATGTTTCAATTGGACTTAATATTGTCCTTTTCTCCTGTTATTAATTTCTCTGGGCCAGAAGTTTTGTCAAGTGCATAGTGCCCATCTTTGCCCACAACCTTTTTTCCTTTGGCTGGGGCAGTGAACAGCACTGAGGTGAAGGAGCAATGTCTGACTGGCCCTGCCTGTCCTTCCACAGCCCCATTCTGTTGATTCTAACTAGCTCTGCCCTGCACTCACCTCTCCCAGCTCCCATTAAAAATTCCTAGGCTGTGGGGACACTCAGACCTTGCAGCCCTGTGCTTGGTCTGTCCTGCTTCCCTGGAGTCCATGGTTCAACACAAAACCTTTGTACCTGACAGAGGGTAAATGCAAACGAGTGGTTTTTGCCTCCTAAAGGCACCTCCCTGAATGTTCCAGTGTCTGTTTCCTTCACAGGAACATTTTTCTATTTTCCATCTGTTAGACAAGGTCATGACATTGCATTTTGCCCTGTGGAAATTTTAAACAAAAATAAAGCTATTTTTATTTTGATTTCCAGCTTCTCTGAATATCAAGGGAAAGTGCATTAGCCCTATTTCTTTCAAAATGACTTTTTAATAAAAACATTCATGTTTTTCCTAATACTGAAAACGTGGCTTTCTGTTCTCTTGAACATTTCTTGTTTTTCTTTTAAGTAGTTCTGATGAAAATTACTTTCGTTCTCTTTTACTAGAAAGCTTCCATGTAACAAGGCAGAACATTGCCTTGAAATGAAGAAAACATATCTCTGATTTTAATCTTTTCATAGAAAGCCTGACTTTTCTCCCCATCTCATTGCTCATATTTTAAAAAATGATTATCAAATAGCAGAAAATCTTGACTCTTAGTCTTTGGCTCTGTGTTCAAATTGAAGGGTTTTTTAAATTCTTCTTGGCTGTTCACAAGCCCAGAGGATTTCTTTTGATTTTTTAAGCCTCTCTAGAAAGTGCAGCCTTTTCTCTGGGGACAAGTTCTAAAAGAAACAAATCAGAGTCGAGGAATTTTGTAGTCAGTTCACTCTCTGGCTCATTCCTTTGTCTCTCTCCTGTCAAACCACTTTGATTCTGCATCCCCCACATATCTCAGCCTTTCGAGGCATTTATAAATTATAGAAGTATTTATTATTGTGGGGAAAATATGATCATTCGTTGAACTCATGGTGAACTTTGCACACATGCTCACTTCTTTGGTCCTGAGATTTTTTTTTTCATAGCAAGCAACCCTCTTTGCCTTAGGTCTGAGGCTGGGAGCTTGGCAGGTGAGCTGAGGCTCATTCTGCAGAACTCAGAGCAAGAGAAAAATGCAAAAATGCCCACTGTATCCTACTCTTTTTGAAATTAAGTCTGCAACTTTCCTTCATGTTTGTCCAGTTTGCCATATAAATACAGCAAGCACCATGCTGCTGTGTAAATCTCCAGGAAAAAATTACCCATAGTCCTACATAACTTTATGGAGAAATTTTTCTGAGATTTTCAGTTCTTTGTTGTTAAAATATAAATGTGTATGAGGGTGGGATGTGAAAAACTTGTGAATAAAATTAAGCTGTAGTTTTCACTTTCTCTGGTAGATATGGAAAGAATAAGTTGGTGTGTATTGAACAGGGATCTTGTAGTTCCTCCAATCTTTCAACACTGTTAAACAGGACATTTCAGTGTGGAAGAGGATTTAGGATATTTGGATTCACATCTGGATATCTCACCTGGGATATCACCTGGGAGATGGATAATTCTTAATCAGTGGGATCTGTTCCATGGCTGATTGTGCAGATACATGACCATATCATGTTTCCTTTCATACCCTTCCTTGATACTAAAAAGAACAAAGTTCTCAGCGTGTGCTGTTCCATTGCAGCAAAAAGACACTTCTCAGGACAGACACTCTGTATTTGAGCTCAAGCCCCCAGAGAAGGCCACTTAATCCCCAAAAACACCTTCAGTAGCCCCCTTAAAGTCTCCTCACTTACTGTGTCTTCTGTGATATCTTCCATTAACGCTACCAGGGACCCAAACTCTTCCCGATCACTGAATGATCTGTTCTCCACCAGGCCAGAAAATGAATGCATTTAATAAGGATTAACCCCAGCTGGCACTAGGGAGCAATAAATATCATAGCGCCAGCATTCGTAACGCTGCAGTTATCATTGTGTCAGCATTTCTGTTATAAACCAGGGGTTGCAGTGGATTAGAACTCAGCCATAAAATTTTCTCCAGGCTGAAACTTGGCATAAAAAAGAAATATCAGTCTATGATACTTTTTCTTAACCTTTTAAAAAAAATTTGTTTCAGTCTATTTTAAGTTGTAAAAGGAAAGAATATGAGACTCTTCCCAAATTCTTTAAATCATCATCCAGGCCTCTGGGGAATGAAGAAAGACTCTGGCTGTGGCTGCATTTATGGGTGAGGTTTCAATGGGGTATCAGAAGTTCAGGGATTAAAGATGGTTTTTGGTATTTCTTGAAAGTCAAAAGCTTTGTTACATTATATTAAACAGCTCAATTCTTTAGCAATGGGGCTTTAAAAATATTTCTTTCTCCCCTTTTTGTTAAGAGAAGTGGATAATCTGAAACTACCAGGACCTCCAAACCACACAGAATACCCAGGCCAAGCCCCATGTTAGGGGTCCCACTGTGCTCCTTCCTTGTGCCAGCCTGGGGAGGCTCAGGGGACAGACTGGGGAGGCTGAAATCAGGGCTGTTCGAGATTTTCTTCTAAGCTGAAACTCGAGGTTTTTGTCAGAATTAGTTCCCTCTCAGAAACCAGCTGTATGGCAGAGGGGACTGACGTGAAAGGAAGACAGCCCAGCGTCGGTGGTGTTGGGAGGAGGAGCAGGCACAGAGCAGTGTGTGCCACTCGGGACTCTGCCCCGTGCAGACATCCATCCCCCTGCTCCTCACTCCCCACTGTCGGCAGCACAGCGTGGGTTTCCTGTTTCTGGACAAGCTGCTGTTTGGAGAAAAGCATGGTTTACCCTGCAGTGTACAAGCACACGCTGCCAGAAAGGTCATCACTGTTTTGTGTAGACCTCAAGAGAGGAACATGAATTAATTTGTTCCCCCCAAATAACATTTTATTTTAGAAAGAGGAGAGCTCTTTTTTTTCTTGTGCAGTCTGAGGTATAATATTGAGTTCCAGTTTCCCTTAAGAGCTGAACTTCATCCTCCTACTAGGATGGTTTTATTTTAGTTACCAAATATTTGAGGTTAAAGTGAATAGTTCATCTTTAATGGGATTATCTCTTTCAATGTTTGCTTTCATTACAGTTTGAATTGCTCTGAGCATGAGAATCTAACCTCACCAAAAGCATATTTTTGTAATTTGATACAAACTAAATTTAACCTTTGACTCTCATCTATAAAGACGTTACTTTTTTCCACTGAAAAGCAGAATGTTAGATTAAAGATCTGCCAGTTTCAATTTCCAGGTTGCTAACCTTCCTGTGATTGGGTCCTGCACTGTGGAAAGCTGTGTATTTACTAAAGGTATTTAATGTTAGCAGTAACAGTGGAGATGGTCTCATACCTGCTACTTTTAATAGCTAGCTGGAAGTTCTCTACTGACTTTTTACATAGGCAATAATTTCCTAGACGTACATTGTACAATGCAGTAGAACTCTTTGGACAGAGACATTTAAAATAAAATCTTCCCTTTGAGTCACTTTACCATGTCATCATAGTTCTTTTGTTAAACAAATAAATTTTATTCAAATGCTTCAGACTATTAAGGTTATGCTTAGGAAAAATAGATACATATTCCCTCTCCTGAGGGCTCATTTTAAATGGGATACAGAAAGGGAAACAGTGTCTCTGTATTATTCTATATATTTCCTCCAGTAAATCATCAGGAAAGGTGGAGAGGACTGGCTTCTTTTTAGAAAAAAACTATATTCTTGTTCTCTGCTGGGAGAAACCTTCTGAATCTGTGGAGTTTTTCATTTCTGTTTTGATAAGATGAAGTGTTGAAACTTTCACTGACAAAGCTTTTCAGATATTTGTCAAGAATTTAAGGGTGGGTTCTTTAGAAAGAGCAATTAAGTGTGAGTGAAAAATTATTATGTCTCCAGTCGTGGAGGACAGATTCAAAGTGGATCAGCTGTCAGACTTCTGGGGAAGGAATGGTGCTTCCCTGCCCTTCTACAGTAATGAAGTAAAGGGGGAAATGGCTCAGCACATACAGCAGGACACGGAGAGGAATGTGGATGCATATATCTATTTATTTAGGAAAATTCAGGAAAATTCACTATGAATTCTACAAAATGCTTTCTCTTTATATGTTTCCTGTGTCTCTGGTTTTTACACTTCAAAGAAAACTCTTTGTGTTCATATAGTTACTCAAGTTCCATAGGGAAGGTTGATATAGATACAAAATTTATACTGTTAAATCTGTCCTTTCTGTAGAGGAAAGCAAACAATAAAAAAAAAAACAGAACAAAATTTTTAAAAAAGAAACCCACCTATATTTCAGTTCTGCAATCATCAGAGAAGAATACTGCAGCTAAAATTCAAATTTCAGTTTGAACACATACTGCACTAATAAATGGTCAGCTTAGAAGCATTTCCTGTTTATACACTGTGTTAATAAGCATCCATCACCCGTGTCACATATACGGGATACCAAATTCAAATGTCAAACAAAATGTAAGAGGTCACACATTTTCCTTTGCTAACTAAAAGTGTAATTCATAAATATTATTGCTACCAAACTCTCCATCTACAGCACTTGTTTAGAAATATGCACATGTAATATAAATTGTGATTAAGTTAAATGGGTATATTATTTCCTGTTTTAAGGGCGAGCAGCAGCATGAATTATGTTTTACCCAATAGGCGTTTCAATAAAAACCTACAGCCTAACAAGCTGCTATCATACAATTCAGCTGCATAGACCAACATGAGAAGGATCTTATGATCCACCCCTGATATTTCAGCTGTTTCTCTGTCTGTTATTTCTGCTGATGCAGAGAAAACACATTTTCTTAGCTCAAAACTTCTCCCATTTTTTGCTATAAAATTAAAACTTATTTCGTCATAGGAGGTTTCTATGTGCAGAATAAATAAGATAAATATAATCAGCTAATGGCAGTTCTTTTTATTTTTTACTTACTTAAGAAATGTAGGACTGGAGGAAATCACTCTGTAAAAATAATCAGCAGCTCCCATGTTTTGAAATGAATTGTTTTCACTTGTAGAAATCAAACACTCAAGGAACAAAATAATGGAAAGGTTTCAGAGATTATTTAAACAGATTTTTGCAAAAGGAAAATTACATTCAATGTCATGTAGTCACTAAATTTTGTAGAACTTTTGGCTAGCCCGCAGTGTCTCTTTTTTCTTGATATTGAATTTTCAGTTAATTTGAAGCATTTTAGGTTCAGAATCCTCTGAGGTTATTTTAGCGACTTGCAAAGCTGTAAGTAGAATAGACTTAAATTTGAAGAAAAAAATTTGAAGAAAAAACCATAAAATCTGATATTATGAGTAATATTGTTCCTGTGACAAAACATTCCCCCTTCAGGCCCGATGAAAGATCTTACTCCCAAAGACACCAAATAAAGATTTTTAATTAAAAATATACCATTCCCCCCACATTTACATAAATACTGCCAGAATTCCTTAGCTTTCTGCGTGCAATTAAAGAATAGGAGCAAATGTACATTTTGCTTGGATTTTATGTAAAGAGAGTCATTCCCACCAAGGAACTGCAGAGTCCCAGATAAGCAGACCCAGTTACTGCTTGTCTTGAACCACTGCGTACAAAATGTGGTTGCAAATACTGTCAAATCAAAGGCTTTTGAGTCAAATAAGAATGCCACACATTCCCAAGTTATCTACTCCTTTTTTTTTAAGCTTTGGGTAAAAAAAGGAGGTTTACCAAGTCACTGGAGTCTGGTGTTCTTTTAAAAGCTTGTAAAATGGGAGTCTGAATATTTTGTTTTATTAGGAGGACCATAGCACACAGCAAATACAAAGAAGATTACTAAAAAGGAAGGGGTGCTAAGACCTTTAAGATACTCAGAAATGAAAATAAGTTCCATATTCTGAAAATCCAAGGAAAACAGGCATATAAGAGCACTGAAATTTATTTCAGAGTTTTTTACAGTAGTGTAAAATCTTTGATGTGTCCCTGTTTATGAAGTGAAGGAGACACCAAGGCAGATACTATCAAAAAGGAAAAATGCTATTACATTTAAATATTCCAGTAATGGAAGGAGAGTCTTATTCATTAAAATTTCAGCACTAATAAATAACTAATTGTATAAATCTTACCCTCCATGGTATGTCCACTAAATTTCAGTAGTTAAAAACATAATAGAGTGAAGTTATTGTCATTGATATATATTATTGAGTGATTTCCTTGAAAGAAGCCAACAAATACAAAAGAATTCCAAAATCAGTTTATGAACTGCTGTGCTGAGTTTGTTTTGCTGTGGGGTTATATTCTTTAGCTTTTTCATATTCCTGAAAAATTCCCAGAAGGAATTCCCAAGAGAAATGTCTGGGTTTTACCATACCACATGTGAGCCTGTATTGTCTTTCCATCTTGGAGTGGGAAGAGAAACCCCCAGGTGGTCCAGGGAGCAGCCTCTGAACCAGCTCCGAAGGGCAAGGCTGGGCAGCAGCAACACCGAAGCTCTAGGGAGGATCTGGAGAAAAAGATCTATCCAGGAAGCAACCAGACCTCGTGGATCCCAGGGGGTCCCTGGAGCTTGTGAACCACGGCTCAGTCCACGAGGGAATTCACGATGACGGAGCTGGGGGAAGAGGAGGGGAGCAAGCACTGCCCTGGTGACTGGACAGTGCATGGAAAGTCCCCCGGGAAAAGCTCTCCCAGGGTTTAATAGGGGAGGAGTGGGGGTGCAATCCAGGCCCACAGTAGGAACTCCTGCATGTTCAAAGGAAAGGCTTTATGAGTAAAGACAATGTCCTTCCCTGAGTGAAGATCAAACCCTTCCTAATCTTCTGTTGCAACAGACAAATGACTTAATAACTGTCTGCATATTCTCCACATAAGCTTTTTAAAAATAACTGAAAGAGTTTGGAGAATTAGTGTCCCTAACTGTTGAAAAACAAGGACTGAAGTAAGAACATATTTTCTTTTTTCTCCAAGAAGCAAAAACATTGCCCTTTTTGCCCTTATTCACACAAGTAGTACCACATTCTTGGAGACAGAAATTTTCCTAAAGACAGACAATGCAGCAGGGTGTCCTTCTGGTCTAAAAGCGCTCTGTGCATGTTCCAGCTGACCCCAGGTGGGTGGTAGATCTTCTACAAAATTTGTCCTTTTGTCCTGTGCTTATTGCTAAAATCCCTGTTCATGCTCATCTGAGGTTTTTGTACAATTCATTAAATCTCTTCATCTTCTAGACACTTTAGGAATGTGCACTAATTAATAATAATAATAATAATAAAAATAAGTAAACTTTGTGGAAAATTAACCAGTTTTGCCATAGATTTTACCAGTACAATGGTGTTTTAATGATGCTCATTTCCCATCCTCCACAAGATCTGCTTTAATTAAAATTAAATGTCAGTCATGTTAATAGGTTGCAAAAGAGCTTTGTGTTGTTTTCATTTCACACACAGAATTGTCTAAAACACTACTTCTCCTGGAAGAGGCAATAGTGCTCAACTGTCAGTTTCCAAGTTTCTTTCGTTACCACCTATGAAATATGAAATTTTATAACTAAAGAAATAATACAACATCTAGCCACTGATACAGAAACTGGGATTTTTAAAGGGCCTGAGGCAAGAATTTGGGAAGGTACCAGCAATGGGTTCAGGAAAAAAGGAAATTCAAAGGAAATTTAAGAAGCAAACAGAAATTAAGGCAGCTGTGATTTCTAATACCTACTCACGATGTACATTATTTCAGCAAAAGTTACATTAAAAACTATGCATTAACCACAAATACAGCATACACAATCTCCTCCAATATCATTTGGTTATTTGTACAGGTGTGACTAGCAGAGACCTCTGTATCATTAGCCATCTCGCTCAAGGAAGGCAGTCAGTAGCCCCTTAAGTGAAAACCTGATTTGTTCACTAAGGACCCAACATGTGCTGAAAGGTTCGCGATCCAGGGACTAGAGTTATGCAATGGACAAAGACTACCTGGAAAGGAAAACGTCACTCTGATGTCCTATACATTTAACCTTGAAAAAAAATTCACTTAGTCAATGCATATTCTTATAGTTACAGGTTGCTTAACTTTGAGCATTTTCCCTTTGTGTGCACCATGAAGAGCAGGAGATGGGGAATCCATTTTAAATCACAATTAGTGGCTTCTTTCAGGACCCAAAGCAAAGGGACAGAAGATGTTGAGCACAGCAAGGCCCCAGCAATAAGCAGATAGAATGGGAAAAATTATTTGCCCTCTGCAAATGAGGGTTTGGCTGTATTATTTCTCACCAGGGCTCTAGTATTGCCCTGTATACTGCTCAGACAAGCTTCTCCAAAATCATTTAGGTTCATAAATTTTTGTTTTGCACAAGGTTGTCTATGGAGTGTGTGCCACCTTCAATTGCAGAGAACAGTGAAAACAGTGTGCCACATGGGACAAACTACAGACTCCAGGGTTAAAGGTGGTTCATATCTTACTGCTGGGTACATTTGTAGGAAAGCTGATCAGTCAGTTGGAAATTTGACTTCTGTAATTACCACTGGAGTTCAGTAGCCTGCTGTCTCAGGGCACAAAGGCTGAGCTGGAGCAAAGCTGGAGACAGGCCATCTCCAAAAAGGAGCAACTTCTCTCCTTTTCCCAGTAATATTGCAGTTCCTCCTCTGTGTCAGAGACAAATGATGAATTCTGATGGGAGGAAGGCTATGGGACACAAATTTTACATTAAAAGCCAAATTATATTTCTTCTTGTTTATAACTCCTGAACTCTGGCTCAGCAGAGCACCAGCTCCTCCAGCACTGAACATGTGCGCAGCAGAGAGCTAAAGCTGCACTAAGCCCTTCAATGGCAAATGAAACACAACAGGCAGGTAATGAGAGAAATTTTTATCCATCTACGGCCAATTAAGCTGATTTAGTTCCCCGGCAATTCAATGTATAACATTTAGCCCTTTCCATCGCTTGTTTTGTCCCACAGACATTCAATCACTTATTTATCTCTGTTGCCAAAGGGCCACACCTGAGCTCTGATTTATGGAGCACAGTTGTAAAGGAAGAGCAGCTGGTTTCACTGGTGATTATTACATTTCTTCTTAGCGAGTAACAGGTTCAACCTGCACAGGTAACTTGGAGGGAAACTGGCACAGAACCTCTGTTCTTCCACCTGTCCATCTGTATCCCCTGCTTTTGTTCGAAGTGACAAGTTTTTCTTGCCACCTGCGTGGACTTTTCATGCACTGCTGGGTTACCTTGCAATATTTCTTTCCAGAAACCAATTGAGGTTTTCACTTTTTGGCATATTTAACGAGCCTGACATTTCTGGGAAGCCTCAGTCCTTGTGTGCATGCATTGGCACAGTAAACCCACTGTGTCTTGAACATATCATGTTTATCACTGGTGCAGGCTGTGCCTGCAGCTCCTGAGCTGAAGGTCTGACCATACCCAAAGCACTTATCTCACTGTACATTCAGGATTGCTTTGATCTACTCACAGACAATGGACAGAGCTGAAATTTCAGGGTGGTCAGCAGCCTAACTGGGACAATAACCCAGATGGATTACTAAACATCTGGATATCCCCACCTAAATTAAAAAAAAAAAAAATAAAGTCAAATTGAACTCAGGCAAAACTTCCAAGAGAAGAGGAAAAATGTGTCCAGAGAAATCCAGATGTTGAACATCTAGACTGGATGTGGTTTAGACTGATGGTGCAGAGGTGAGGGCAATTATTATTTTTTTAATAGGAAAACAAGATTGTGAACCAACCTGAACCAGCAGTGAGCTTCATGAATAAATGTAGTTTTCTGGTTTCCAGCCCTGTTTCCAGAGGTTCTGAGCATTTATAATTCATATTTAAGGCAAACAGAGCTTCAGATGCTCAGCAGTGTTAGTCATTGAAGCCTATTTTGTCCCTTGAACCCCAAGACACAGCAGCCTTTTAACTGCAACTTCCTGTGGCTCATTTCCAGTAAAGAAACATAAACATGTGAGGTCTGCTGACTCTCTCTCCATTTAGACTCTGGGAACTTGATAAATGCAAAACATTTGCTTACCTTATGAAGAGGAAGTCATGTCCTCTATTGCAAAATTTTGATGGCAGAATGAGGGACTCACTGCTGTAAAGCAAGAAAAATAATGCAAGAAAACTGTGTTTTCAGACAGATTGTGTGGATTATTTTTTATGATTTCTGACTGTTTTGACTTGGCAAAGCAGGAGTCTAACAAAACAAGTGATGAAGGCTCCTGGCATGTGACTTCTCAAATATTTAGCAAGTATTTGTAAGTTTTATTAAGTCAAGATGACTCATCCATCTTGACTTGCTTACATGTATGTTTCATGTTCTATGCTATGTAGACCAATAGAAAGTGTTAGTCATTTGTTTTATTACTGCAGGGTTTTATTTCAGCAAAACTATCTAGTTTTGATGCTGTTTATTTTGAGAACAGCTTGGGGTGAATTTTGTAGGTCTGCAAAGCCACTGGCCTTTCTAACATTTTTTCTCAGCAGAGAAGACCTACAAATGTGAAGTAGAATCTCAGTTTTCAGTTTAAAATTAAAAGAATAAGTTCCTCTCCCTTTTATTCAGGGACTGTGTTTTTAGAAATATAACTCTGGTAAAGACAGAGGAGTTATTTTTGCCAAAATTCTTCCACTGTTTTTTTGCTCAAGACCAGGTCTTCTGCTGCCAGGAAAAAAAGAAACCCATAACCATAGGTGTTTTGACTTTGAAAAAGCTTCCATGTGAGGTAAAGTTTAGAGGAGGAAGTAACAATGGCACAGATATTTACCACAGGGGATGTGGACATTTTAAACCTTTTTTTAAACTTCAGTTTGTCCTCCTGAAATGAATTTAGTCTCTTCAGATCTGTAGCAGCCCCTGACTGCCTAAAAAACCCAACCGCTGGGTTTGCATGAGTCACCTTGAGGTATGAACTCGGTGAAAAGTGTTTCAGCATGCATATATAGGTTTTCTCAGCTAAAACCATATAATAACTGCGCCATGTTGTTGTGCAACCTTTAGAGTAGGGGCTACATCCTTCCCCCCTGTGGCTGCATAAAATTAGTACTCCCATAACCAATTATTGAGTGCTTTGTGTATCACTAGTGAGGTGAGCATTTTTTGGACCAGAAAAAGGGGTCAGCCTGCTCTGAAGGTGGCAGCATGATCTAATGAACTGTTTATCGGTCTGAGAAAGGGGATAGATTATGCTGGTGAAACATTGGGACATCATATGGGACACAAGGCAAAGATCTGGANTGGTGAAATGTGTTTCAGGATGCATATATGGGTTTTCTCAGCTAAAACCATGTAATAACTGTGCCATGTTGTTGTGCAACCTTTAAAGTAGGGGCTACGTCCTTCCCCCCTATGGCTGCATAANTGGCTGCATAAAATTAGTACTCCCATAACCAATTATTGAGTGCTTTGTGTATCACTAGTGAGGTGAGCATTTTTTGGACCAGAAAAAGGGGTCAGCCTGCTCTGAAGGTGGCAGCATGATCTAATGAACTGTTTATCGGTCTGAGAAAGGGGATAGATTATGCTGGTGAAACATTGGGACATCATATGGGACACAAGGCAAAGATCTGGGACATGAATGTTTAACATATGACCTAAAACTAACTTAGGTTTGTTCATCTAGACAGATATTAGTTTAAGCCAGTTCTGAGATTTCTGTTTGAAGCCAGAAAACCACACAGCTAGACCTCATTAAAAAAAAAAAAAAAAAAAA
>VZRF01008652.1:432698-494293 GCA_013396875.1 Vireo altiloquus
TTTTTTCTGTGGAAAATTGTTATTCCAACTAAAAGAAATCCATGGATAGTGCTTTTCTTCTGCTAAAAACTTCATCTTTTCACTGGAAAAAGGAAAACCTGGGCACTGAAATATATCTCCTGAAAAGTGCAAATTTTATGTATTAGTTCCTGCCAACAAATTGCTCTTAATGGAAATTCTGGTTTAATCACTTTTTTTTTTCAGAAAAATTTTGCCTAAGGTTTTAGCAACTCCATACATCACTATTTTCTATTTGCAAAGTCTATGCTACATTCATGTCTTACTGTGTAAACACTCTTATTATGTTTTCCCTTGCAGACCAACAGCATATCTTCAGCAAAGAGAATAAGGGAAAAATAACTTATCACTAAACATGTCCTTTCCATCAGTAAAAGGGAACAGATGGAATGACATGTGAGCGGTTCTTGAACTGAAAAATATGTGGTAGATACATAATGTACATGTGTTTAAACTCACATACAGGAACACATGGGCACATGTGCATGCACAGATGACACACCAACATCATGTACCCTCTGCAAGGTGAATAAATGCAGATGGAAACAGATTTATATTCCATAGCCAAACACATATAGCAGCATCCAAAAGAGCCCCGAGAAGGACACTGCAGATGTATATTGTATCTGCAATAGCAATTTACCTAATCTATTCTGGGTTTTGGCTGGTGTCTCAGGGTTCTCTAATGTTGCCAGTTGTGCAGTAAATCTGCTGGGTCACATTACCAGACATATCAATACCATTCACGGTACAAATGAGCCATCAGCAAACTGTGAACACCAATGCAGATCATTCCCAAAAAAAAAAATACAATAATAAGTAGGAGTGTCCTATCCCCTTACAGCCCTGGGAGTGAAAAATGAGTTATAATGCAGACCACCTGTGCCACATAATGAAAATCCTGGAAAGCAGTTGTGGCTCAGAAAAGCTGGCTCAGGAGTGTAGCATATCCCTGCATCCACCATCCTGGAACATAAAGCCCAAACCCAAAACATCTCAGACCAGACACTGCTTTCACCCAGGTGTTTTTCTGATGACAAAGATGCAGCAACATAGTTCAGTGCTTGGGAGGTTTTGGGCAAACCCTGCCATGAAGCCCTTCCCAACTCAGTGTGGAGATGAGTACTAACACAGGGTGAAGAATTGCCTGTTTGGAAGTCCTGGAGATCACAAAAATAACAGGGGCTTCCCTTCTCTTACTCAAGTCAATTGTTCCTGCACAAAGCTCTACAGCACAGGACAGAGCCCCTGTATGGATTTTTCCAAATAAAAGATTTGGAGAGGCAGACTCTGTGAGAAGAGTTGCTTATTCATTAGACCAAATATTCTTGGAAAACAATGGAGAAGCTTTGAGGCACAAAAGACCTTGTGAAACTGTCAATGTCAAAACCAACACAAGCTTAGAAAACCATCTCTGTGGTGTATAATTATGTTAGTCATCCTGTTAGGCTGAGCAAAAAGGGTGATTGGAGCTGAGGGGATGAGGAAGGTGGTCAGATTAAACCCTGTGGGACAGAGAACTGGAGTTTTGGAGGGTTAGCTGGAGAAAGGGGTCTTGTGATGAAAATCCTAATGGACAATAAGAGTTCAAGTGATGGAGACTCTATCAAGTCCTTTGGGAAACTGTTTTATTAATAACTTACACTGTGTTTAAAATTTCACCTCTTATTTCCAGGTTTGATTTTTCCTTCTTTGACTTGAAGCCAGAGATTTTTCCTTCTTTGACTTTGTCTTAACCCAGTTCTTAGGTTTTTATTTATGATATTTAAGGATTGGTAGAATAACCCAGAATTTAATTTCCACTTTTGGATATTCCTTTCCATTTAAGGGTCTTTCCACTCCTTTTTTTTAACCCAGTTCTTTCTTTTGTATCAGAAGCAGTTCCTAACTTCACTCTTCAGGGATCACATATAATACAGCACAGATTGTGAAGGAAGGTGCTTAGAAAATGCATATGGAAGGTCTAGAGATCCTGAGAAAGCTATAAAGCTCTGCAATGAACACAAACCAGAACCAGCTCCTGGAAGCTTCTAAAATAAAACTGCTGCTTTATTAAAAATTAACATTTTAAACCCAAATCTTACTTTGAGTGGCAAATGGAGAAGAAACCCAGCAAAACTGAGAAGTAAATTGGTTTCCAGGAGAGCTAGTCCTGCATGGTCAACACACAGCTGAAGTAACTGGGTGTTTATGCTGTTGTAAATAGCAGAATTGTCTGCCTTATCAGGAGATTTCACTATTTTGTGCTTTGCACTCCTGTTGTTCTCTGGAAGGTTTTTATGTAACATTACGGGTTGTCTTGCAAAAATTGGGATTAACTTGGAAGACATATATTGCAGATTGGATTAGACTTCAAAGAGGTGTTGCCAAAGAGAACTTTTAAAAGGCTTTAAAAAATGAATCGCACCGATACAGGCCCTTTTCCTTTGAACATGGAGAAGAAAAGGCAGAGTTTAATATTACTTAAATGCATCCAACAATTAAGTTGCTTGGTATTCAGGCAAACCACATGGGGAGGTTTTCAAAGGGAAGAGGATATTTTAGTGACTTTTCAATGATTCCCTTTCTCCACATTTCTTCAGTGCCCCTGAGACTGCTGGCACCCATCTCGATGCCTGTGTCTGAATCTGCACCCATACAGAGCACCACAGCCCTGTCAGGCCCCCAAAGGGGGAATGGCTTCAAACTGACAGAGAGCAGGGTTAGAAATCTGGGGAAGAAATTCTTCCCTGTGAGGGTGGCGAGGCCCTGGCACAGGATGCCCAAAGATGCGGATGCCTCATTCTTTTAAGTGGTCAGGATGATGGAGCTTGGAGCCACCTGGTCTAGTGGAAAGTGTCCCAGCCCACAGCAGGGGGTTATAACAAGAAGATCTTTAAGGTCCCTTCCAACCCAAAACATTCTGATTGGCCCAGGATTCCCCTTTCCTGTTTGGGTATAAAATGGCAACCTTGTTTTGTACACTTTCAGGTTGTGCTGCCTATCTCAGGCTCTGTGAAATGCTCTGGGGAATGATGGACACACCTGCCTGTACCAGCACCTCTTTCTCTGTAACATTTTGCAGAGTTTAAACTGGGCATATTAAAGAAACGATGGGTTAATTCTGGACAGTGTCTGCCTTGAAAACTGCCTGTGTGTGCCTTGGCTCAAAGGAGCTGAGGCAAAGAGAAAGGAGGAATTGCTTCACTCTGCCCCATGTCCCCTAGTCTTGGTACTGCTTTCCCTTGACTCTCCCCATGCCATTGCTGGAGAGGACAGCTCAGCATGTTTCATCCAGGCAGCATTGCACAAGGGATGTTGCTGGAGTTTCCAAATGAACATTTAAGAGTTATTTTCAGTGGTTTTGGCCAGGCTCTGCCCTCCTATAATGGTCAGCCTGGAAGCAGCAGGCATGAGGAAGACATGCCCAGACTTCACCAACTGCTGGGCACCAAGTGGTCCCACCCTACCTGCCTGCTCCCAGTGCCCTGGGGTATGGCCCAAAATGTGGCTCCAGTACCCCAGGGTATGGCCCAAAATGTGGCTCCAGAAGCTCCTGGGTTTCACATGCATGTCTTTGAATGGTTTTCTATTCTTCTCCATCTATTTTTAATTTCTTCAGGCTAAGAGGGTTTATCTGTCTGTAAGACTTTGGGGTAATTTGTTTTACTGGAGGGAAGATGAAGCCCTTACTGGTGAATGAAGTCAAGTGCTTTTCTGAGTGGATTTGGGTGTTTGTAAGGGCATGTAGAATGCAGGGTGGGAGAGCAGCTGTGATAGGGACCTTGGCTGACTGCAGATTTTCTATTGGAAGAGTAAATACAGAGGGTAAAATGTCATTGTTTTTGTAGAACATAATAGATCTCTTTCTTTTTCTCCCAAGAAGCCTGGGAACTCCAAACAAATTTGGGGGCAGTTTTATTAAATGAAAATATTCGTGCATTGAGCTAATTTATATCTTTCCAGCCCAGCCCAAGAAAAGGTCAGTTGAACAAACCACTCTCTCAGGAGCTGGGGAGGAGTTATGAGATCACAGTAATCCTCCTAATTGCACTCTACCTCGGTTTTCCATTTTGCTAATCAGCAGCCAACAAATCCTGGCTTTCAGAACTCATTATCAACCTGCTCTGTGCTCTTACCCCTGCCCTCACCCTTCAGATACACAGTCTGCACAACCCTCTGCCTTAGGCATCCTCCAGGTTTCCTTCTGCATCTTTCTGGTGCACAATCATAACCAACTTTTGAATATAAGTCAACTATAAATAACTAGAGGGCTGCTGCACATATGGATTAGTGCCGATGGAGCAGCAGAACAGAATGAGAACCGGTGGCCAGCTTTGCTCCTGCTGGGAGCTTTAAAATCCAGCCTGGGTTCCAGAAGATCTCTGCCAGTGGAAACTGCCCAGGCCCAACACTTCATCACTGCATCTCCTGGCTAGATCCACCCCGCCCAACAAAAATGCTTGACAAAATTTTACAATTGGAAGCTCAGGTCAATTTCTCACAATCTGCAAATTAAAAAAAAAAAGCAAAAAAGAAGTTTGAATTTTCTCCAAACTTTACATGACCCTTCTCTCTTCCCTTCAGAGCATATCTGGCAATTTTCAGGCCTAATGAATTTTCCAAGTTCCACTAAAAGGGGAAGCTGCCTACAAACTTTCAAGCCTGCCAGCTCCTCAAAGCTCAGCAGTGCTTTCCACTGTGCTGCCTCGTCGTGGTATGTGCAGTAAAGATCTACGATTCCCCCTGACTTCCTTGTCCCTCTTTTTTTTTGTTACTGTCTGTCTCAAACATATTTTAAAAAAGAGGATTAGAAGTGGGGTTTGGTTGAAGAACAGTGACATCTGTTCTAGCGCCAGGTGACTTCCATTTTTTCAGAGTTTTGTGACAAGAACATTACTTAAGAGTATGACTAGATGAGAACCACGTCCCACCTCCATCCTGTGTCCATATGTTTGAGTTTGTCCTACAATGGCCATGAAATATCAATCTTTGCTGCTCTTTTGGCGTCTGGACATTACAGCATACACAAGAGTTACCCTAGAATGAGGTCAAAACACCATGACGGCAAGATTCAAGGGGATTTTCTGCCCCCTTATCTGCATGGTCTTGTGGCACAGCTGCATTGTCATACTCAAGAGAATGGAGATAGCTCAGTTCCTCACACTGGGATCTGTGGCCAGTGTTGTCTGGCTTCATGCTGGCTTTGCTGGGCAACAAGACTTGAGCCCTGCAGAGTTAGACATATGGGGAGAACCCACTCTAGTTCATCCTTGGAATGTAGGTGATGGGAATTCCTCAGGAGCTGAGCATCTACAAACTCACACAGGTTCATTGATAAGAGGGAAATACAAAGCAGTATATAGAAGCAGATGTCTCTTCACCTGCTAAGCAGCCACAGACACTGCATGGTCATATGGATCCTTCTGCTACAATCCAGATTTATGTACCTGGAATCTCATAGAAACATAACATACAGATCTCCTCACCAGCCTGGCTGTAGTTCTTCCCAGAGACTGTTCAACCCAGGCTTCCTCCACCTACAAATCTTCCCTTTGCCACCTCCAAGAGGATTCCCTGAGCATCTCCCAGAAGAACCTGCAATGTTACATGCTGCACATTTGGAAACTCTCCTGCAAATCTAAACACACCAGTATTCCCTTTCAATACGTGACAGACAGGCCACATTGCCAGATGTTCAAAAGCAAAGCAAATCCTCCTCCCCTTTGCATGCGGAAGAACAGACTTCACTCATCTCACTTTTCCTCCGTTTTGATTCAAATTTTTACAATTTTCTCAAGATGCAGGTAGAACTCTGGGCTGTTCCAAAGCATCTGTTTACCTCCTTCTATAACTGAAATATGCTCCCCAAATCTTTCCTTTGCCTATCTGCTGTTGAGGAGTTGCCTGTATTAGAAAACTGCCTTTGTCCATCACTTCTCTTTGGAGGCTAGTGCCGTGGAGGCCATGTCACTTGTCACCTCATTTCTTCACCAACATCTGTTGCACCACCGGCCCTCAGCCCCCACCGTATCACATGAACTGCAGACTCTGCACCAGAGGAATTACGTGGAGCTTGAGGCAGCCCTGATTTATGTTGCAATACAAATTGCACTGTAAGTTATGCTGCCCTCAAAGGCGAGGGATTCTGACAGAGCACCTGTTGTCCAGATTCCTCCCTTCTCCCCATATCAGGCTCTTACAAGGTCGAGTCATGGCCAGCATGGTTTAGGATTCAGGACTGAAAGCTGAAGGCATTGGGATGGTTGTTTACACAAATTTTAAACTGGATATTTCATAGATGCATCATTTAAAGAAATAGAGGAATGACAAAAATAATAATGGCTTAAAGTACCCTGTATGTTTAGTCTCAGTGTCCTTGAAAAAAACAGAAATTATAATAACTACCCAGCAAGCAAAATATGAGGGAGATTACCTGTGCACATTAATGACTCACTGTTTTTTAACTGTTCTTTTTCTTAGTTGCCAGCACATGCTGATGTACACAGCAGAGTTGACAAGGCAGACTTAGCAAAGGTTTTCCCAAGTTGGCATAATTTTCTCTCACAGTAACTTTTTCTGCCTGTCAAGCTTTTTGTGCCAATACTGGTGACCAGTTCAGATCAATAAATTGCAGATGAGCAATGGCCTGCTATACCAGGAGAGGTAAATATTCTGTCTTAATGAATTCTGTCCCCTTTTCTCCATCACCTTTTGGGAGGGCTTAATTCCCATCAGACTGTCAAAGAAGACAGTTTCTCATTCATTTGGCTGGCTTACATCTCACCTAAGTCACCTGAAAATGAAAGAGAAGAGAGATGACCTGCTGCATTGTTCCAGTCCTCAAATGGCCCTGCAAACCGAGAATTCCCATTCAGGCCAGAAGCAAAGGAAGGGGCAAGTTCATTGCTAAGTTTTTCCACATTATGGCCTCTTATGCCCCTGGGAACTTTCTGCTTGGGCAGAATCTGAGGATCTTTTTTTTTGTTTTAATTTCTCTGACATACACAGCTGATTGAAGTGACCCTGCTCCCATAATGACCTGTTGTGGTTATTAATGTGCCCAGAGCAGGTATCCGAGCTGTTCAATGCAGCTGGTCCAGCCTGTCCTGAATGTACTGAGCTTTGCAGTGCACACACACATACTTTTTTGTCTGGTCTATGGCACCCAGAAGGACAGGAGAGCACAGCAGAGGTGAGACACAGCACCAACAGCGGCACTGAGACAGGATGAATCTTAGACTTTGATCCACACCAGCGTCCTTTAGCCTCCCCAGTTCACGACATGCCTTTGCAATGCACAAAGACTCATACCTTGGAGGGGAACCTTAGGAAAAGGTGTGCTGTATTTGTTCAAAAATTAATTATTGATGTCAGTCAAACTCCTTAGCCTTGAAGCTGTGAAGGCGAAACATTAAACCTGTGCAAAGGTCAGCTTTACCAGGACCTGCCTATTCAACAAAAGGAACTAAGGCAGAATGATGAATTGCCAATGAGTTCCTGTGTGTTCAAGCAAATGACAAACTATTAACCTGTAAAACTGAACATTGCAATACAGGAATTCAGCTTTGGGATGGAGTCATCACTGAAGTAGGTAAGCAGAAGATTTTGTGAGTTGTAGATCAATAACTGAGCATCAAACATGGAGAAAAAAGATCATGCAAAAGCAGAGGGCACTTTTGCAGACTAACTCTGCTTTTGGTTAACATAAATACCTAAATTCCTGTGGATGAACAAGAAAATACTGGTGGTATATGGAAAGAAGAAGTAATTGGATTCTTTTATTGCTCGATACTGGAGTCTATCAATATGGGACCATTTGCTGAACCAGGGCAGTGAAGTACTCCTTTGTTTATTATGCTCTTGTTTCAAAAACTGGCCACTTGTAAAACAGGAAATCTCTTGAGGTCAAGTCTTTTGCTGAGTTATGCTTATAGATTAAGTGCAACTAAGCCCAGTTAATTACACAACCACATATTGGTGTGGATGGAAGAGCAACTTAATAAAAAATGGGAGTTTTGACAATTATGTACTTCAAAGCCCTGAAAGTATCACTCTTCCCAGTCTCCCCTAGTTATTGGGATGATGATTCTTTCATTAATTTTTTTTTCTGCTATAAGTTGGAGCATTTGTTAAAAGAAGGCTCAGAGGCTGAAGTAATCCGCAGCCAGCTGCTACATTTCCATGGGATCTATAGTCCCAGCTCATGGAGAGTTTTTGATGCAAAGACTTTACAGCCCCAGGGCTGCCACACTTCTTTGGATATGAACAGACATTCACCCACTTGGCAAGTTAGGAACCTAAAACGGACCAGACATTTTTTGTTTAAGTCCTTAAAAGTTGTTCCCTCTATTTGCTTTCCTTAGTAATCCATGAGCGTTGAACATCTGGGACTCATCATCTGGTTTGTGATGACTATGAGGTATCTCATATTTTGAGCAAGCCCAGTAAACCTCAGTAGGTTTATGTAAGGAAAAGTCAGTGGACAGTCTCATGAGCCTCTGGTCATCCAGCTTCTCATGGGCAAGGTCTACCTGCTTTGGATGGAAAGCCACATCTGTTTCAATCTCTACATGGTTTTGGTATGCAACTGCTGACACTAACTTGATCTAGGACATAAGCATACACCAATAGACTCACAAAAAGCCAAGAAACATTCCATTTCCACGATAAAAATAAATTTTCAAGATGCTTCTTGGAAATATGCATACATTTTAAAAATAAACCACACCAAAGAAAGCAAACAAAGCAAAAGGCTCTGCTACTTTATGATACCAATTTCAGTTCAAAGTGAATTCAGACCTATGACTTGGGCTATGTCTGCTCTAAAGCTCAAGGTCTGTCAGCAGGCCAGTGTTAGGCAAAATTTCCCGTGTCCAGAGAGAGAATTTGCAAGCACAGCTTCTGCAGGCTCCGGAGTCACTCTACGTCCTCCCCCAGAGCATGCAGAGATCTCAGTCCTCTGCCATGGTGTGTGCAGGGCCCAGCTGTGTGCACAGGGGTGGCTGTGCAGTCACCTCACACAGCACCCTCACTGGGGAGCTCTCTGCATCCATGATTGCCTCAGGCAGCAGTGCCTGTGAAGCAGATTCTGACACAAAGCCAGGCCTGCAGGACTCAAAGGGGAGATACAAGGTGGGTACTCACCACCATGTTTAACACGATCCAAAACTACAAAAATCAAGAAGAAAAAGATTTCCTATTCTCATTAGGGTCTGCAGGCTCGGCCTGCCTGAGAACTGAAATAACTTACTGCATTGTGGCTAGAACTGGGTTGCACACAGAGGAGAATACTTGGACCCATACTTTTATCTCACGTGTTTTGCAGGCTCTGAGGATTATGAAGATCGGCTTAGTTTGGCTGTAGTAGTAAACAGCAGACCCAATGTGACAGATGCAAACACACCTGGGTGATGCCACTTCAGTGTACAGTTCTGTTGCAATTGGGGTGTCTGGGGCACAATGCTGCAGCTGCCCAGAGGCATCTCCAGCTGGAGCTTCACACACCAAATACACACTCACACACCTGAGAGCTTCTTCCATGGATCGGCAGCAAAGAGGCAGGAAGGGTCCTTGTATGATGGTGGATTATTACAGCACACAGAGGCAGGCAGTGACAAAGAAGAAGAAGAAGACAGTGGAGGTCCAGGTTTAAGTACGGGGGGTGATAGGGGCGGAGAGAGAGCACCAGAACCACTGGTTTGAGGGCAGGGGCAGTACACAGGTGGGGTTAGGGTGTAACCCTAACATTGTGCGGCCAATGGGGAAATAGGGAGGCAGTGGTTGAGGAGCAAGGGCTTCTGGGGAAGGGGAGAACATTCTGGAACAGGGATCGGGGGGCCAACAGGGCCGACCAGGGAAAGAGAACCGGGGTACATTAACATAATAGAACTGGGTATCCTGGGAGAAACCTTTCTTTCTCACCCTGACCTGGGGAGTGTTTCTTCTCCTCAGAGACCCTTGTGTGGCAGGCTCACCAGCCACCACACAGTTCAGCACAGAGAAGTCATCTTAGCCAAATTTATTCACATGAGTTTTTAAAGAGCAGTTCTCAGCTGAAGGCTGGGGACTGGAGTGCTGACACCCTTAGTGGAAAGACAATTCAGCTGGCTACAAACATCAGTGACTGTATTTGCATCTGTCATCACAAATATATTTTGGTTTTACATTGGGAGAGAAGAGAAAGCAAACACAACATTTTCTGGTTAAACAGAAACAGAGTAGGGAATTGCTGAAACCTTCTAAAGGAGAGTTTATTTAATTTATTCTTCCGTACACACAGCTAGTTTGCTAGGATATTATAACTCAACTCATTTCTCTGGTGACCCATGGCAACCTCTGGATCAAAAGGATTACTTGTGACTCATAACTTACCTTGGCTAAATATAAATATAGGGCTTTAGGTTAAGTAATCTAGGCCTTAATCAATAAAACATTTAAAGTGACAATACAAGGAGGGATTTCAAAAGTCGTGCTATTATAATGTTAACTCCTAATACCTAAGTTTCTGGGGCTCTCCTTTTCTGGTTTAACACAGATGCCCCACATCGAGGATTTTCCACGCATTTCTTGCATACAAGTACAGCTGCATACAGTTTGAATGTTCGCCTGTTCCACAGCAAACTCATGCTCTTTTTTCCCCACAGGAAATCCAAGCAATTGCCCCTGTGTGCAATACCACAATTAGGTGACCATAATTGCATAGTTAATGAGCTTGCATGTGTTTGAGTGCCAGTGTCTCAGATGTGGCCACCTAAATGGATATCTGAATCTCAGTTTTGGGTGGTGAGGTTGAGAAAAAACTGTATGAAAGTCTTATTTAATATACCTAAATTAGACCAAATTTAAATCCCCAGTTCTTCTTTAAGTGCCTGTATTTCAGTATCAGATCTTACGTGCAAATCAGCCACCCTGTGGGCTAGTATTGGAAACCAGAGATGGGAAAATACAAGTTGAGTAAAATATGACTCCTTTAAAAGAAGTCTGGAAGCTTTCCAAATAGCTGCAGGAATGTAAAGATTACAAAATTATTTCTCCCCAGGCTGGGGAATCTGCAGGGTCATTCCTGGTTATAGCTGTGGTGGCCACTTGAGGGAAGTGGTTGCCAATCCATGGTACCAATGCAAATCCTGTGCATCCAGTGAGCAGAGTGGACATAGGGCAGGACTCCCCACTCCCAAGATAATACAGCTTCTACACCCCAGAGATGGATGGGACAGGGGGCACTTCCTATCAAATCATCCAACAGTAATTTTCAAGTGTACCAGCACTGATACATTAGACTTGATAAGAAAATTGAGTGGGTAAGAAGTTAAAAAATTTGAGAGAATCTGTGTTTATCTGTTATTATTTTAGTATTGTTGACTTGAAGCTGGGACTTCAGAAACAATATAAATTATGCTATCTGCTGTCCATAGTTCCACTGATGTTAGTGAAGGGAGTTTAGGCTAACACACCTTCCTCAGAGCTTGTACAGTCCAAATTAGAGAAACTACTAGTTTCAGATATTAAATAACTATGTTTTTTCCTTTCTGAAGGAAAGAGCCAAATTTGTATCTGGCTTTTATTCTTGCCCAGGGAAATGGAAAACTGAAGATGAATTGCAGCCTTAAAAACCCTTCCATGAGTTCTTCAGTATGAATTATTTTATATAATTCACCGAGAAGGTGACATGATTTACATCAATATATACAGTTAAATTGTTCTATATTGTAAACCATTAGCAAAGAGGGATGAAGGGCTTATGAAGAAGAGTGGAGAGACTACACTGTTATGACAGAATGAAAAATTTCTGGACATGCAAGAAGACATCACACTATTTCCATTGGAAGATGCTTGTGTATATTTCCCCCAGCAAATACAAGATCTTTGGCCTGTGCACTAGAGATGGTTCTTTGTTTATTTTTGTTAAATACCAGAAAGGTTTGTACAGAAGAGCAGGCAGATTGCACTTCAACTCCCAAAGTACAAGGTGGGGTTAGTTGTGGAGGTGTGTGTCAGAGCAATGTCACTCACAGCTGATTGGCCTTATCCAGTCTACATTGTTCATGAAGTGGTGTCAGGGGAGGTTTAGGTTGGATTCTTCCCCGGAGGGTGGCTGGGCACTGAACAGGGTCCCCATGGCAGTGGTCACAGCTCCAAACCTGCCAGAGCCCAAGGAGTTTTTGGATAACACTCTTAAGACACATGTTGGGATTTGGAGATTGTCCTGTGCAGGACCAGGAGCTGGACTCGATGATCCATGTGGGTACCTCCCAACTCAGGATATTCTATGATTCTCTGATCCAAGTCCTCACCAATGCAAGAAGGATATTTTTTACAGCACAGGCTGGTGCTTGCCAAGTTTTGAGGCACAGCTGTCCTGTGTGTCTCCACTCTCAAACGAAGGAGATATATCAGCAAGGTGGTCCTCAAAGCCAGCACTGCTGGGATATGAATTCCCTGAGTTCAGGGATTAGGAGAGACCAAATCCCTCTTCCTCCTTTTATACAAGATCTTACAAGCAGGATGCTGCACGGTGCAGGCTAAACAAACCAGACACCGAGGTGGAATTCCAGGGGTGGTTTTGCTGTAGGAGGTTCCCACAGGAGATTTTGGTTGGAGGAAAGGTGCAACAAACCTACTAAATGGTTTATTTTGAGAAACAGAACTCACCCTGGAGAAAAAGGATGGGAATACCATGGCACTAGGAAAGGAACTGCCAAGCGACTCTTGCTGACACAACTTTGTCCTTTTCATCATCTAGAGCTGTCTGCTACAGCTCTAGGGAAAGGAGCAGTTACCAATCCAATACAGGGTCTGATACTCTTCATCGTGGAAGTAGCTTCAGCCTTGCTTATTTGTTGTTTTCTGTTTGGTGCTGAAGATTCCTGAGGATAAATGGTCAGTTTATCTCTTAACCATTCTTGCACCTGTTTCGAGAAAAATTCTTGTTTTCTAAAAGGTGTTTAATTTCCCCCACTATGGACCCATTTAACTTTCCTTTCTAATCTCCTAACAATCTGGAATGAGATCTTTAGTAGTTCTCCTTGTTATGAAATAGCTTTGGGAGATAACTCCTAGTCCATGTTAACTACACTTCAAATAATCTTTGTGTAACTGTGATGCAAACCCGTAATCTCCCAAGGCCTGTTTATAACCGTTTTAATGATTGAGACTTCAGGATGGGCAGGGAGAGAGGGGTGAAGAACTGACCAAGGAAGCACAGTTCAGTTTGTCTTCCAAACAGCTCCATATGGTTCACAGCTTTACAAGGATGAAGTGACTGGTGAACAAACAAGGAGGCCTAATCTCAGATAAAGAAAGGGGGTCCCATTCTGACCAGCAGCCTTCTTCTGGAAGGTCATATAAGCCCATATTTGTTTCTTTGCAGTGAGACAGAGGCTTGAGTTTCATAGGACTTGACACCTTCAAACATAAATGAAACGTACCCTCGGGATAATGAATATACCAAGCTCTGACGTCTGAATGCACACACAGAGCAGCTGTATGCTGTCCTTTGGGACACCAGTGGAGAGGGAAGAGTGCTAGGAACTGCACTGAACACTGGAGAATGTATTGCACTAAACTGTTCTTTAGACAGTCAGTATCTCACTACCCTATTTTGGGCTGCCTTTTGGCAAAAGGAAATCTGCACATATCAAGGACAGAAAACAGATTGGGATTTAAAAATGAGATGGTTTCAACATCCCTTCAAATAAGTCTCCCAAAAACACAGCAAAACACACAGTAACGTAGAGGGGCAGAACTACTTCTAGAGGAAGATAAAAGCCTCTAAATATCATTTCTGACTACTTTTTGTTTGCTCAATTGCTTTTAATTAAGCTGCACTTGGTTTTGGGAGCCAGCCAAATGTGGAGAACAAAAAGGAAAGCAAGAAATCCAACCCCTCAAACCTTTTCTCAGTGGCTGAATTTCCCCAGCTTTAAGGCACAGTCCTTCTCCATGAAGGCTCAATGCTTCTCTCTAAACCTGCTTGGGAGAATTTATTATCCCTGTACGCAAGTCTTTGAAACCATGATTTTAACGGTAATAATTCTAAGCAGTGAAATTCATGAGAGGCTGTAATATAATGCCAAGTCTATCCTATTATGGTTTTAATTGGAATATACATTTTATGTGTTATTTAGAGAAATGTTACTGTCCTTCTTATGCTTAATACTATATGAGCAGCTAAAGCCCTCTAATGACCATGTAATTTATTGTCCCTATAGTTATGGCATTAAGCTACAAGGCACCTAATACTTGCAAACATTGTAAACTCCAATTACAGCTACACCAGTGATCCTTCTGTCAACTGAGCTAAAAAAATGAGTGAATGATAAGGTTAAGCACTGAGCCTCGTAACACAGTTATCTGGAGCTCAGCACCTGTACTACAGAGAAATGTCCAGTAGACTGTGCTTAAACAGTTTTAGGTTGTTATCAGATATAAGGATAGCAAATACATCCAGCTTCCAGAATGATGCTGATTGCTCTGATTGCACCAATCTTTTATGTATTTGTCAGCTTTAAGCTAATTTAGTGTTAGCAGTCAATCAGTGATTCCCAAGGACTTGAGAGATTTCACAGGCACCAGAGTGGATTCTGCCCAGCCCTTCAGAAATCTTGGAATTTCATGAAAAATTCCCAGCAGTTTCTATGCAAGGTGGGTTGTTTTTTTTTTTTCCCAAACATCTACAGCTACTTGAGAAAGTACCAAACTAACTGACAACAGAACTCAGAGAATTTGGAACAGGTTAGACTGCTTTTGACTTTTGAGTGGCAGGAACTCAGAACCATTTAAGGGTAATCTTTACCTCAAAAAAAGCTGGCCTTCAACAACAGTGGTAAATTACCAGAGTCAAAAGCAGACTTCTCACATTAATGCCTTTGTCTGGCAAAGGAGTCAAGAGAAGTCAGTGCAAAAAGACACTGTAAAGACCAACCAGAAAAAGCTCTCCAAAATGAAAGACCTCAAATATGATAACAGGAGATATGTCAGAAGACATGTATAATATTGATCCTGCATTGGCTTTTTCTAAACATGAAGGATATAAATCTAATCCACAGACCAGAAGAACAGCAAGATCCATGCATGAACTAAGTTACCTCCATGCAAGCTTTGTTATCAGAGCAAATGGCTCTTCAGGTTTATTAATAATTCTGGTTTTCTTTTCTCATAAAAAAGGTAGATGGAAATAAAAGGGGCTACCTAGACAGATCCCATCTCTGAGCCGTTCTGTGCCCCATAATTATTAAGAGATTTCCAGAATCCTAACAGTAGTTTTACCTTTTCATACTTCTGTGAAACTCTTCCAAAACAAGAGTTGACATTCAACTTCAGAAGTAACCTAGGCATCCAGCTGGTGTCTCAGAAAGAGAAAACAACTTTAAAAATTCCCTGCATTCGGGTACTCAGCACTGTACTGCCCAGGTGCCACACCTGGGTCATGGTCACTGTTATTCCTGGTGAGGCTGTAAATGAAACAGAAACACACACTCTACCCTGGGTGCATTCTGTTTCTATATAGAAAAGCCTTTCCTAAACAGCCTATTTTAAATATTCCTGAGATGTGCCATAAGGCTGAGGGGGACTCTCTCCACAGTATTGAGTTTTATTTCCTTTTTAAAGGTGGAGATGTGTGGGAATTATCACCTATATCATTGACAATGTCAAGCTTACCTGCAGAGTCATTCGTGCTGCCCCATTTGCTACCTATCACATGCTTTACAATGCCATGCTGCAAAAAAGTACTGTAAAACCCCTTTTTATTTCCTAGTGAAAATACATAGATTATATGTGTGTATACATATTCCCACAAACTGCAATTTGTATGTGTTTTGGAGGGCTTTACACCACACAAGAGGTGATAGTTAAATAGAATCCCAGCACCAGTTCCACTAAGAATATTACAAACACTTGCCAAAATTCTCTCCTGGATGATCCACGATGTCTCTGTAATTCCTCTGGCTAAGCACTCCTCTCAAAAGAATACATGTAGCAAATCAAGTGCATGGAAAGGATAAATCACCTTTCCTCACTTGTGATTTGTAATTGCTCACTTAAGCCACCTAACATTTCTGCAGCCCAAAAAGGGGGACTAAAACCTGCTAAAAGAGGAAAACGGCAAATCACGCATTTCAACAACATTTCAAACTCCATTTTGAAAAGGAATGAGCACTCAAGCTGCATTTTGTGACACATTTGAGATTTGTGTCGCTTCATACATTTCCCATGACCATCCAAATATTCATGAAGAATTAATAACATGGTCCTGCTTTTAGCAAGTTCCATCCATTCTTACTTGTATCTGGCTATAATCAGCACTGAGACCCCAAATAGTGGATGACTGCATTTGATTCTCAAGTCCTTTTCTTTTTGTTTATGTCAAAGCAAATTAGCTGGAAGGAGACTGATGAGGAAATCGAGCAAACTGTGGAAGGTCAAGAGGACATTTCACTGAAATGTAATATAATAAGTACAATTTAAACAATGACAAGTCCCATCCACCTCTTTTGTTTTCTTGAAATGTTTAGAATTTTTTTAACCATCTTTTTAATAAATAAAATTGTTCTATTAGTTGTTGTACATTTGGATTTCATTAATTTTAGACTTTTTTTCCAAGCACCTAAAATTTAACAGATGTCCTTGGGCTTATTTAGACCTCAAATAACCCTTGCAACAAAACCAATTATTCAAGGGTCAGTTGGAAGTTGGAATTTTATAATAAAGGAAAGTTTAGAAGTCAAAAAATAAAATTAAGAAGAAGAAAGAAAAAGAAGAAACAATGCCAATTTTATGGCAATTCAGTTGTTAGCACAATAACTGAAGATCTGTTTTATTGTTGGGGGAAACGGTGGAGCCAAAGAGTGAAAGTTCAGGAAAGCTGGTTTATTCCCAAAATGCCCTGATTATTCCCTTGCTCGTGACTATTAGTCACAAAATATCTCTCCCAACTTTCTAGCTCTACCATGGGGATGGATAAGATGACAAAAGTTTGGTTTTGTTCTGGAAGTTGTTCCTGTTGGTCAAAGAAATTTCAAAAACATCATGATCATGTTTGGCAAAGCGCAATCCAAGGACACACAGCAGAATGGGCAAAGGCAAAACCTGGGATCCTGACTACAATGGTGTGCTCTAAACAACACTTCCACCTGCTCTAAGAGTGAAGGGGTTTAATTTTGCCTTGTCAGCACAAACTGAAATTGGTTGGTGGGATTTTTAGCCATGGAAAAGGTTTTCAAGGACAGTTGGGAAACAGATTGGATAATGCACTGTGGGAGTGTTCCCCAGCAGGTATCTCAGGGGGCAATGCTGAGCCAGTCCAAGGTGCTCAGGAGGAATAAATGGCTTCTGTCAGCCCTGTAGTAAAGGAAGCTTAAAACCGTGATATAAAGGCAACTGCTTTCCACTCCCTCACACCTTGCCAAAGAGAGAACTGGACTCCCAGCTCTGTAAACATCTCCAGATTTATAGGGGTGTGTCTGAGAACAGACACAAAATATCCAACCATTGTGATTCCTTGGTTGAAAATTAGGAGCTGTGGTTTACTTTACTGAGCAGGAGGGAAAATGAAAATTGCTTTCCCTGTAACCTGAGAGACTTAGCAGAGTTCTCCTGCCAGACTGCAAAGATATGCAGTGGTCCCTGCCCTAAACTCTACCATCCTACTTAGCTGCCAGGACTGCTGGAGACATAGAAAAATGAATAATGGATTGTATGAAAGCTATATTACCATAACTTTAAAATCCTGCTGCTGGAGGCTGAAGATCTCTCTGAAATACTATCAAGCACGGTGGAAAGGGAGTAAAGGGCTAACATCCAAAAATAAAATTAATAACTGACCTCTGAAAATCATGGTTCAGCTTTTCTTTTCTCTCTTTTTTTTTTTTTGAGAGACAGTAGCTGTAACTCTCCTTCTGACCCAACATTAACCTTCTACAAGTTGTAACAGATGATTTGCAAAAACACCCCTTTATTGTCTTGACCTGTTTTAGGGCTGCTCTATCCTCCAACACAGCTGTATCCTGTGGTCTCAGTTAGCTGAGTAGACATGCAAGATTGTTGCTTTGGACTCAATTTGGTAGCTCAAGTCATGCAGGTTATTCCCAGAGAGGCACCACAGCCCAGAAGAGCATCTGTCCCGTGGCAGGGGGTTTATCCCAAACATGAAAAGATAAAAGAATATGGCAGATTCAGTGGAAAATTCACCTTGCTGAGCAATGGGTAGAAGTCAGTTGAAGGACCTGGGCTGTTCTGTGCACAGCTCAGGAAGAAGAGAGAGTTCCACTTTGAAGATGCTTCCAGACCAGTGGCAGGGCTCTGGCATTCAGCCAGCCCAGCCTTCCTGAGGATCAGTGTTCCAAATAGCAAAGAGAAACTTGCAGCACAGACAGATGCAAAGTGAGTAGAGAGATCCCTAAAACAGACATATTCCCACAGAAGGTCTTAGGCACAGTGAGGAATCTGATTATCTTGCCTCTTAGAGCTCCTCCCCAGCAGTTCAGGTGGTACAGGGTCTGCCCTGCCTGCTGGCTCCTGCCTACCCTAGGGCTGGTACCAGCATTTAGGGCTGGGCTGATCTTTGCAAAGCCAAGCTACCCTAAGTGACCAACATCAACAGTGGCCTAACCTAACCTGCCTGCCAGGTCTTTGCTGCAAGCAGAGGGTTTGCTCAGGGGAGACAAAAGGCCAGCCAGGACATAAACAGAACAGAGTGAATATGACAGCAATACAGCAAACACTGTCCTAGTGCAACAGCACCCTAAAGTTCCTTGTGCCCAGCTGCTGCCGTGCTCCGAGGCATAGGGGACTCATGGTCCTAAGGAGGACAAGTGAATTCATGCAGTCCTCAGCTTCCTCCTCAGAGCAGATGGCAACCAGCACTGTGCTGGGCTTCAGATGCTTCAGATCTGCTGAGCTGCCCAGTTACAAAGGAAAGCCAAATATCTACAGCAGTAACTTCCTTTTCCGGGCTACTCTTTCCGCTGAGAGTCCAAAGAGCAGGAGAGGTTTAAGGAAGGTTTCATGGAGGGGGGTCATGGGTGTCTTTGCAGGCCTGTGCCAGGCTGCAGAGCTGCACAAGAGCCCTTCTGCCTGGAGCTGGCACAAGTACAGCACATCACCAGCCCCGGCTGCTACACCCAACACTGGAGCCAGAGGAGACTTTGCTTAGCACAGCCCTGACACAGTTATCAACCCATTGCTTGTAAATAATCTCCAATAACAAATGGCAACAAAACAATGACTGTTGGGAACTTGTAATGAGTTTATCTAGCACTAAGATCACCAGACCGACCAGCACTTTGCGTCGCTCAATGCGGGAGTTGCTGCAGCAGAGAGAAAGGCATTGCACTGACACCAACCTCCACAGAAAGCAAACATACCCCTTCAGATTTCAGGTTTTCAGCAGGGTTATTTTTCTGCGGTTTTTTTGTTGTTTTTTTTTTTTTTACATTTTCCTGCCCCTTTTGCTTAGTGCTTTCCAGGTTTAAAAAACAAAGGCTGCTCATAGTGGAGGAGCAATAGTGTCTTTCATATTTAATAACTCTTAAATCTTGCTCCACATGTGGCAATTGTTAGGTAGATTTGGGCTGCAATTAAAGAGGCACCCTTCTTTCTCCTCAGCAACAACATAGGCTCTTAATCCAACTAAAACCATCATATTTTAAGAGCTGAGATCATCCTGAGGCAAATGGTATCAAACTTAACATGGATCTGTTTTTCATAGGGAAGTTTAAAAGTTAAAGTTCACTTTCCTAAAAGTCTTCCATTAAAGAGACAGCATCTCTGAGTGCTATTTTCAAGTACCCACAGGTACCTGTATCATGCATCAACATCTGGAGGAGGGAGGGGAGAGGATAATTACTGAAATTCCTTTGTGAAGTCCCTTTTTCTGTAAGAGCCTGAGTTGGGACTCTAAATAGAAGCGAGGTGAGGGGGTTTTGTTTCCTGATTATAGATTTGACTGCAGATAAAAGCCTTATTTGTGTGACTCAGCCTTCGAAGTGCTCACAGGTCTGATGGGGTTAACTGATAAGGGCTGTGAAAGACAGGAATAAACACTGATAAAACAGCTGAGCGCACTTTGGCTTCAAACCAAAACACATGCTTAATAAAACCTGCACAGCTGATGGGGAGACATTTTTGCTTCCTTTTGTGGTTCTGAGGTGGCTGTAAATGTCCACAAGGAATCAGGGTTTGAAGCTGGTTTGTGCTGTCACTGTAGGCTGGTGGCTGAGCTGCTGGGCTGAGCTGTGATGGCTCCATGGTAGCACTGGGCTGGGGTCAGGACACCGAGCTCAGTGCTCCAGTTGGTTTTGCAGATTTGGGGGTTACAATTCTTTTTTTTTCCCAACTACAGCATGAGAAAATACCTGCCAGGAGACCACAAGTAGGTAGTGGAGATAAAAGCAAAGGTGGTGTACTTACCAGGGTCATATAAACCCATTAGTAGAGGGAAAGTACTTCCTTTCATTGGTCACGTTTGACATTCAAGTTCCCTTTGCTCCCCAGAGCATTACTTCAGGTACCCTAAATTCCTGTTTTCTCATAATAACTTCCATTCCCTATTCAGCTGCTGTTCCTGATGCTTCACTGCCTTCCACTTTTCCTTTCTCCATTTTTCACGGAGTGTAAAATCCAGAGCAATTTTAGCAAAGCCTGACTTGCAGCTTTCATCTTTCAAGGTAAGAAAGCCTTGGTGACAGCAGCAGTGTCTTTCAGAGGATCTGTAGCAAGAGGTGTCTATTAATATCCACTGGTCCTTCTGCTAAACCTCTACGTCCTCCTTTGAGAAGGTAATCCTGTATTGTAAAGGCTCAACAAATGAGAACACCAAGGGACTTCCCTCATTTATAATACCTGCAAATGACTTGAATGAAAATACCTCCACAACTATCAAAGTTTGTGGAGGGCACAAAATTGGAGAGGGAACAAATAACAAGGAACAAGGGATTTCAATCCACTGGTTGCCAGGGCCAGTGAATGGAAAATGCAGTTTAATGTACAGAAACATAAAATAATAAGTCTGGGGCCAGCAAACCAGACAGAAGGATATTATACTGAATGGTGATGCATCATATTGACCACTGAAGGGATTTAAAGGTCAGTGCAGAAAAATCCTTGAAGCCTTAAACTTGGCATACAGCTAAAATGAAAATAACTCCAGGAAAGTAGCAGAGCAGTGGAGGCAAAGGGAAGGGACAGAGCCTTCCTATGCAGTCTGTGCAGCAAAATATCACCATGGCTTTGCTCTAAGGGGCATGATACCATCTCCCAAGGAGTGTAACACGTAGGCATTCGAGTCCCCCATCCCCACGTAGCCCATCTCCTGTCTCAGCACAAGATGCCATCCCAACAGCTGCCCTCCCTCAGACACAGAGGAAAAGGCAGCCCAAGGTGTTCCCTTGTTACTAGTAAAGCACAGGGGATGCTGCTCAAGCTCACTCCAAGGCTTAGTGATGCTTGTCGGCAGGAATGCAGGATCCCAAGCTCCCCAGCTCATTTGCTCTTCTGCTTGATCTTTGCTTTTGGCACTGACAAGCAAGAAAAGCCAAGGCAGCAGAGCCCGGCGCCCCTGTGGGCACAGCACATTCACCTGTCTGAGCACGGAGAGGCTTCCTGAATCCTGCAGGCAGCCAGGACTGGGAACCCTCGTGTCTGTGTGACTGCACTGATACACCGTGTGACCTGTCAGAGATGCAGCACAACAGCGACAGGTGGGAGGGAAGATGCAAAAGTGACAAGGCAATTAATTCCCTTCCCCATGTCCCTAATGAGCAGCCTCATTTAGTCATTTTCCTTCTCCTTGCTCAGCCAGAGTACTTCGTGCCTCTTCCCTCATAGCTTTCTTGCAAATACATCAACAGAAAGAAATTTTGAACCCTGCTCTCCTCCTAGCTCATTGCCTGTCAGAACCAATACCTTCCCCAGTTCTTTTTCCTATCACTGTAAATACAGATAAACAACCTTTGAGCTTTAATGTAAATACAAAGAAACAACCTTCAAGCTTTTCTGAGCCAGATGATGCTGAGCTGCAGGTAAAGGGCTCTGTAAGATCATTAACAATATCTGTGGAGTATCCTAAACCCCGTGAGTGATGACCTGGGGCATGGAAGGGAACATATAGTTATACACAGTGGAAAATAGTGAGCAAATTTAGCATCAGGCTGAATCAGCAGTTTTTACACACACAAACACACACACACATGCACACACACTCACACACAGAGTCTCTATATGGATTTTTCAGAAGGACCTGATGGGGAAGCGTTTTCTCAGTTCTTGGCTGCTGGGAAAGTGCCTTCCTTACCTCTGCCTGCTGCTCCTGAGTTAATTCTGGCTTTTCCCACCTGGGGGAGCAGCAGCGATTCAAAGCCAGACTGTTAGACTGCCAGCCCAGGTCATTCCTCTATCAGAAGCTCAGACAGGGAGAGAATAAATACTCCTGGGGTTATGATGAGCATCCAGAGGATGCAAGTACCAGGAAAAGTCCCCATTCCTCACCTTCCTCTCCTGTCCCTCTTCAATTCACTCCCTTTTTCTTCTCCATCCATCCCCACCACATCTGCTCCCCAAAACCTGCAGAGGACGGGACCACAAGGGAGAGAGGGGAGCAGGCAGGTCCTGCAGCTGTGTCTGGCAGAGGTGCCTGCTCCAGCCAGGCAGGACAAGGCTCTCAGCCAAGAGAGGAGCTCACAAGATCTGTGGCATCTGGCAGCCACCAGCACTGCCTGTTCCTCAGCTACTCTGCCTCTGGCTGTTTTCTTGTTTAAATGAACAGATAATCTGGACATATTCCAGCGGAATTAGTGTACACATGATGCTCAGCCTGAAGATAGAAATACATTACTGTCCTATTATGATGCCTAAAATACAGGACCTGGAATTGCTTTCAGGTCCCAGGCCAGATGCCTCTCCTGGCTCTCACCCGGCTCCCATGGCAGGTGAGACAGATGTCAAACCTGCTTTCTTGCCCTCCTCCTATACTTCCATGGGGTAAAAAAAAAGGGGCACAGGCCCAAAACCACATCAAAGCCCTAAAGAACTAATGTGGCCACAGTCCCAGTGCAGAGACTTGCCCACAGCCAAGGTAGAGCCCTGGAATGATCCCTGGAATGATTATACCATGCACATTGCATGGAAGTTTTAATATATAGCAGCTGATAACCTGTCAGTTTGGTCTATAAAAATTTCTTGTTGAATAGATTAGGTTTTTATGCTGTCAGTACATTTTCTTTTCAGAGGCAGAATGACTTCTATCCTACATGAGCATCAAGGAAGAGAAAATGTTTGGTGCCAAATATCCCATCTCTGCCAACAGCCACTGCCTTGCCTGATACCCTCTATTTGCTATCACCACGTTTGAATCCTATGGATAGCAGCTAAATTCATTTTTTCTTGTTCCTTTTTCCTTTTTTCTGTTACCCCTTCAGCAAAGACTTATATCTCCAGTCCTTTGCTACACAGCACCGTTTTCCAGAACACTCTTTAAAACAGAAATGAAGCAACACAGAAAGATGAGATTAAATGCAATCTTCTGTACTCAACTTTCAGAGGTTTTCTTAAAAAACAGTCAGAAAATACTTAAGAGCATGCAGCTATTTTCTTTGCCTACTACTGATCCCATCAGGAGCTTAAAACTAGCCCTTAAGGTGCTTTACTGTCTTAAGAAACTCATTGCAATGGTAGAACAGAGATGAGCAGTTCCAGCTCCTGCTCTTCCATCAGTGTACAAACTGTTAAAAGACAAGAAAAACTACAATAATAAACATGAACGAGCTTGCTGCAGCTGTGCTTGTCAGCTCCAGACATTAGTGTGGCTAATTCCAATTGGGAACAGTTCCTGGGCTTGGTGATAAATTAATCCCAACTCTGATAGTATGGAAAGATTTCTGTATGCATAAGCCAAAAGAAAACTTCCCAAACTGTTTACAAAAACCTCTTTACAGTTATTTTGGTGACTACACACCAAAATATTTAGTCTGTATATATTTTTTGGATACAGTGCAATGTATTTTTTATTTTGATTAAATGATATTAGAAGAAGATATTCTTCATCAAAAAGACAAAAGAATTTATGCACAGGCTTGCACTGAAATTGCAGAATGATGAAGTACAACTGATGTGGGGTTATGTCTGTTTTTCTGGAGATACACTGCAACTGCTTCGTAGGAAAAGAGCAGTGCCTTTGAACACTTCTGAGAGCACCCTGAATTTTATTTCAGATCACCATTTTTGGAAAAATCCACAGTCTGACTGCTAAAATAAGAAAACATAATACCATTCACTGATCTTTTGTTCCATCCATGCTGTGTCGGTGTTGGTCTGTTGGCATGACATGACCCAGAGGACAAAGAAAAGATCCTTTGGCTGTATAGAAACCCCCAGTGCAATGATTCGGCAGGACTGGTGCCTGGGAGAGACACGACAACAGGGATGCTGGAGTAGCAGAGTCCTGGACAGCTGGACATCTTCTCCCAGCCTCATCCTGCCCACCACCATCTCCAGTTCCTGTGCCTTCTCCCCCACATTCAGGCTCGCACACCACGTTCATCATGCAGTTGATTTTGGGAGCACTCCTGCAGGAGCACTGGGTTTCAGGAAGTTATTCACCTGGGCAGTTTCATCTCAGCCCCGATGAATAGCTTCATTCTGGAATAACAAATATATACAGAGGGAAAGCTGCTTGCCACAAGGATTCCTTTATGCTGCGCCATGAATTGTTGGCCAGTGGCCATTTAACATTGAAAGGCAAGAGCCACCTGTGTCAGGTGTGTTTAAAGTTCATATTGACTCCTGCCCACCAGTATTTGCATGATGGACAACATCAGAGAAAGGTGCATTTAGTCATTAATTTTTGTCTGACATGGGGAACGGAAATGAAAAGGAGCCCTTTTCTTCCAGGTACAGCTTTTGTTTCCCAGTGTGATCAGTCAACTACCAGCCCTGTGACACTCAGCATGGGGCAAACCCAGCTCTAGAGTGTTGGGGATATTTTGGGGTTCCCTCCTGCCCTGACAGCCCACACCCAGTGGGATCACACATCCATGTGGTCCCCCGCACCCTCCTCTCTGCCCCTCTCTGCCTCCGACCTTGCTGGATGTTAAGATCCACTCAGCCTCACACAATGCAGCTTCCTGGGAATGGATTAGAAAGCGAGCTGTGTGGGATATTTGTTATGGCCATGCCTTTCATGGAGAAAACTGTGACTTCTAGCAGTTTTTGTAGATTTTGTAACCCCAGCCAGCCTGCTACTGATTCCTTCATGAATTTTTACAGCTTTGGCTCCATTCGTGAGCGGTAGAGATCACAGTTTTTAATGGTTTTAAGTTATTAGTTACGTATTACCAAAGGGTGTAACATTCTTTATGTTGTAAAATAAACTCCGTTTGTCTTCTCTCCATTTCCCACAGCACACAGTGTTAAATACAGTGCACCATTGTTGGGCTTCTCTCTGAAGCTGGCTCTGGGTAGTTTTGGGTTGTGTCAGTGCATCAGACACGGTGGTAATGATTGCTGTGGGTGCCAGAGGACACTCATCCCATGTGGGAATCCCCTCCCCACGAAAAAGAGGGGAACCATAGGTGGGAAAGTGCACGGCATGACTCAGTCAGGAAGGCTGGAGGGATTTGCAGAGGGTTTTGGAGCTGAGGGCTGAGCGATGGTATGTGCTGCTGGAGGGTTTATAAGGTTTCCTTTCTGCTCCCTAATGGGAAACTTTGGCAGGGGGGAAACTTTAGGATCTCTGGTGTACATACTGGTGTACATCTCCACTGACCAAAACTTCCCTTGTCCACGCATTTTTCAAGTGGGAAAATTTGCACTGTCTGGCTGCAAATTTGGCCATGGCCTTTGTGCAGATGTCGTAGAGGGCAGAATTTGCTGGATTAGTACAAATACCATCTGTAGGCTCAGTTCAGATGAGTGCAATGTTTGAGAAACAACCCATTTTGCTTATATAAGGACTAGCGGCATAGCCAAAATCTGCAGAAAATATCTGGTTTTCTCAAACAATTATTGGTGTGTAGCCAATATTTGTTACTTTTCTCCAGAACAATGCATAAACTACGGCACAGAGACAACTGGCCACACTCATGTCAGACCAGAAACCCTGTGCTCTAAATTACTTAAACCAATTTATCTTCCATTTAAAAATAAAGACGAGGAAGAAAGAGACATTTAAATTATGTTTGACACCACCTAAAGTACTTCATAGTGTTGAGGTCCATTGGAGCTAGGAGATAAATCCAGCCCTCTTTCATAAACCTAGGTTTCTTTTATAAATGATACAGATATAGGATTTTTATTTTGTTGCAGTTTTCCTGACCTAAAATGTCCTTTTCTACCTTATAATAGTATATCAGCTAAGCCACAATTCCAAAACCTTATGTTTTTACACAGTAATGTTAAAGGAAAGACTCCTTCAGCCTTCTTACGACTTCTTCCCAACCATCATAAACACAAAATCAGGCCTTGCAGAAAAAGCAAAGCTCTGTAGGGAAGGGGCAGTTTTATGGTTGTTGTCTGTCTGTAACGCATAGGATCTTCAGGGACTGGCTTTTCCATGTCATCTGTCATTTGGAGACTGAAAAGAAACAAAAGAAACCAAGGAAACTTTCTCTCAAATCATTCCAGGGTGATCCAGGGAACATTTATTATGGGGCTTTGGTGGGATTATTCCCCTAAGCAGTCAGACATCAGTCCCACCGACACTTCTGTGTGCACTGAGCACTGCACAGCTTGGCGTTTGCATGGACTGTGTGAAGTCTGGGGGGAAGCTCACCTACCCGGGGCTTCCATGTGTGCTAAAGCATGTCCCGGCTCAAGGCACTGTGTGTTTCCAGAGCTGCCCCCTGTACTTGGAATGAATCCACCTAAATATTTACATGTATTTTGCTCCTATAGTAACAAGAATATTGCAATGGTATGTCTGACATAAACGTGCTGGTATATTCTATGTTGATTTAAATAGCACGGGAGGCATATATGCCGTTCCTTCCTCACAAGGAAGGATGGGCTTGCAGGAAGCATCCCATCGGCTTCCAACACTTGGGGAAAAACACATGAGGAGGGAGGGAAAAAAAAAAAAAAACACGGGAAGGGAAAAAATCATTTTAAAAGGGGGTTTTCGAGGCTGGGGGAGTGGAAGAGCAGCCCCAACCCTGCAGGTCCCGGGGCCGCGGCCGGCAGGGACGGAGCGGGAGCCGGCGGGGAAGGGAGCGGGAGCGCACCGGGAAAGGTGCGGGGCGAGTCCGGAGAGGCGAGTCCCGCTCCGCTCCGCCACCGGAGCAAGCACCAGCCGAGAGGGAAAATTTCAAACAATTAGCATTGATCCCGTTAGTTCCTTCACGTGGAATTTTCAGGAAAGCCGGGCTTTGCCTGAGGAGATCAGGAATTCCCCTATTCCCTCTGAATCCTGCCCTGATTTAAGTTAATTTGGAGTTTTACTCTGCATTATTAACTCCACTTTTAGTTATGGATGTGAAAAAAAAGCCCGTTATCCTCAATATTTCCAGGTTTACTCGGGTAAATCCTGTATCTCTGCTAAGGGGAGTTTTGCCTGGATACGGTGGTAAAATCTAAGCTTTTCTTAAATTATGGCACGAAGCAGAGTGAGAAGAGGGGAGAGCTATTTGAAGAAATGCCTCATTTTCCTGTGCAGAGTCTGAGGGCTAAGCTGGATGTTTGTTATAAAGTTGAGCAAACTCCACAAAAACATCCAAGTTTACAACAAGGTAATTTGAAAACTTATCTCTGCTGCACTCAGTCCCCTTACTGACTGACACCGTCATGGAATTGGATGCAAACACTGTGGGGGGGGGGGGGAAAAGGCAAAGAAAATTTCTGAAATCATATTTGCACAAAGAAACCAAACCTGCTTGAATTTCCAACAGTAAAGGCTAAGAATGAGTCCTGCAAAGGAAGACTAGCATAAAAAAAAAAAGGTAATATAACAAAATGATTAAAAACATGTTTTATGCTTACCAAAGACAAAGCTTCAGAAAGCACTGATATTGTATTACTCACTGAGCTTGGATCCTACAGCCCTTATACAAGATCTGTCCTGCAGTAGCAGTACACAATCGAGTCCATCATTCTCTGAGTACTAAACCCCTTACTTTTATATAGGTAGTTATAGATCTTGTTCCTACATAAAATTTCATGCTTTTATAGAAGTAAATTCCAAAGCAAATGTAACTCTTCAGAGCCATCATTACCCAGGGTTTTATTGCCAGGCTTGTTAACTCTCTTGATAAACATCAGGTCCAGCATCTCTGCTATGTGACTCCTCTTCAGAGGCTGGTAAGATTTATTTTACAAATAATACTAAGAACACACTGCTCACTTAGTTGCTCTCTCAGTGAAACTCTAGAAAAATAAGTCCTCTGTTTTGGTGGCCTTACCTGGCATTTTACAGGTGTAAGGGAGAGTAGCAAGAGCCTCACAATTTCTTAACAAGGGAGATTTTTGGCTTTGCCAGAAGATAATTGCTCCAGTAGTGAGCAGCCGTTAATCCCAGGCTGTGTTCTTGGTGCTGACCTGCAGCCCTGCTGTTTACATCAGTAGGATTTTTAGGGCCAAATTTTGCAGTTAATTGCAGCACTATAAATCTGGATTCCTGAATCTCCCTTCCCAGGCGTGGAGCTCCTTTGGATTTGACAGCGAAACTCAGGGCTGATCCTGCAGAGGCTGAAATTGGTGGCCTTGTCTTGCAGTGAAACACAGGAAAGACTCGGGCTAGGCCCTCTCCCGAATTTCCTAATGGCAATAAATGTGAGCAATTAGGGGCTCCACTTGCTGTGAGGAGCAAGGGCTGCCTCATCTCTGCCTGCCGCAAGCCTTGGGCCCGCTGAGCCTGGGTGGTATGAGGAGGTGTCACTATTAGAGCAGCTCTAGAGGGGATTAATACTGCTGTGAGCTATATTATGTCCTGTCAGGAATCTTTGCAAAAAGAGCAGAAGCTAGAAATTAAAGCTTTCAGCTTTAAGCCCTGAACTTGGGGCTATACAGCAAGATTAAAGCATCGGTCTTTTAATGTTTTCCTATCAAGAAGTGAGAAATCTCCACGCATTTAAAGACATTCTCTGCTTTTTTAAATAACCAGTTAAGAGATTGATTTGATGTCAGTGCTCACTGCATTCCCCTGTTATGTTCCCTGAAGTGCTGCACCACACTGGCAGCAGCTGAGCGAGAGGCTAAAAAACATCAGCAAAAAGGGTTATGGAGTGACATTACAGACCCAGGGATCCCAGCCCGAGCTAGACTCCTTGCCCGAGTCTTGTTACAGATATTGCAGGCTATGGCTTCTGCAGAGGGAACTGATTTATAAAAAGACATTGCAGGAGCACCAAACATCAAGGTCTCTGCTGGAGGAAAGCGTGGATCAAACTGCTCGGTTGCTGAGAAATGCAAAGAGAAACTGGTAGACAGTGAAGTGATAAAATAGTTCAGTAAAAAGAGGGGGTTAATAGCTCTGTGAAATTTCCTCATTTGTTGATAAATCTACTTTAGTGTCCTCAGCTTTGCTGTCACCCACAGCAAACAGGGTGGACATAGGTTTTGGTTGCAAGTGATTTATTCAACAAAATGCTAATTCTGTTCTGAATCTTGTATTCATGATGACAAATTTGACCCCCACACAGCAAGCAGCACAGAGAATACAGGTTAGCTTTGTCTTCAGCAAATTCTTCACCTAAATCAGACACATTTACCCTTACCTGTGAGGGATGAAATAAGAAAATACAGAGGGAGAGTTTCAGTCCTTTATACCTTGAAGCACAGTGTGCTTCTCCCCAGCCACACATTTGGGTGCACTTCAACACAGCACAAAACTGTTTCAGTGATGTACTTCGGATCAGCTCTGTGTTTATTTAATGCCCAGAAAATGCAGCATTCAGGAAAAAATTGCTACGATCTTAGAGGTTTCGGATCAGGTTCTTTTTCCTATGGGTAGTTGCTATCCTCTGTAATATATTCAGTACTAAATCTGCCACTATAGATTTAAAGAAAGTGCAATTACCAGTCCCGCTGAAAGTACATGGTAACTCTGGCAGGATGAGATTTAATTTTTGTCATTAAACAGATGAAAGCAGTTTTAGTCAGAGTGAAGCACAGGTTAAATTCAGAACATTGTATTGTAATTCTTAATGCAAGAATTTGTGGGAACAAAGGAGAGAAGTGAAGGCAATGATTTCCCCTTCTTAATGCTTGTGAAAAGAGCCTCATGTTCTTTTCAATATAAGCATGTAGAATATATGCATGTTTTTATTTTGTACTTAAAAGTTAAAACACCTCCAGGAGTCTGGTTTATAAGTCGTCAGAGAGGAATAATTAATCAAAAAATATATAAAAAAAACTTTCTTTTACAAAAAAAAAAAAAGGAAGAAGAAATATTATTTTTCTAAAGGGAAACTAGATTTTTTAGTGGACGTTGCATTTTAAATGTGTGTGTTGAGCAGTTAAAAGTGATGGAGACTGCAAATAATAAAGTATGCCCAAGATCAAAATAATGGTCTATTATTTTAACTCCCCCTCAGAAGCAGACACGATGACTTCAATGAAATTACCTGTGGAGGTGAAACACACAGATAGGGCTGATTATAAAAGCACACAGAATTTTCCCCCAATACTTGATATCATTTGAGAAATTGTGATATATTTAGCAGTTTTTAAGTTAAAGCTCATGTGTACACCTTTACATGTGTGTGTGTGTGTGTGTATATATATATACATATATATACACACACACACTGTGCATTTTGTGTAATTATTGTGTAAAAATAGCTCAGAAATGCTGAAAAACTGATTGCCTTGAATTATTCCCTCACATCTGTATCAGGAAGGTCTTGGTCTTGCTCCCATTGAGGCTCATGCCCCATTGATTTCAGTGACAGCAGGACCAGCCAAAACCACACAAACATTTCTCTTTTGTTACAGACTACAACTGTCCCTGGGAAAGGTTACCTGTGTTATTCTGTTGTTATTGTATGTAAGATGTGCTGTTTGCTCTGTAGGAAAATATAGGTCTGTAATTAAAAACAACAAACATACATTCTAACTTCAACCAATATTTTTTTCCCCAAAAATATATTTAAAAATTCATAAATTAATATTTAGTTGAGAGGTTTAATTAAACAAGCAATTAAAGATGTCCACGCTCCCAGGCCCTTTTGTTTTACTACTATTTATTTTTCTCTAAGAGAAACCTTTATTTCCTGAAGGTTTATCTTATGGAAAATCACTGCCTTAAATTCATTTTCTTTTCATCAGGTGTAACTTATACTCTTGTACAATGATGTCCTGTGTGTTATTTCAGAAATAAATTGCTGCTTCCTTGGGATTGGGGTTTTTTTAAGTACCAGTTTCAAGAGAGGAGGGAGATTTATTTAAAAAGAAATTTTCCTCCTTGGAGAAAACTGTTTGAAAAGCCACACACACACATTGAGTCTTTGTCTATCACAGTATCTCAGAGTTGCTGAAGGAGTTTAACAATCTGGAAGGAGAAGGGAGTAAAACCTAAAGAGGCTTTAAATGTGCACCCTGGTCAGGTTTTTCAAAAGCTGGTTTGCACCTAAATGAGAACTTTGGGGTAATTATTTATTTTTTTAAATATGTTGGGAAAAAATACTGAGTTTTTTTCTCTATTTTTATTTTTTAGATTATAGCAGTAGTGGATTTTTCAGCCTGATTTTTGCAATAAGGGGCACCTGGTGAGTCCGAGAAACTCTGCAGTGTTTTGAGCTCCTCTTTTTTGCAGGATCAGGAGCTTTAATGAGCTCTCAGTGGCCTGATCCTGTTAGAACTCTCTCAAGTAAGTAATTCACCAAGCAATTTGGTGATATTGCTTATATGACTGAAAATACTAATTAAAAATTAACTTCAGCCTTTTGGAATGATCTTGGATGTGAAGCTGAACTCCGCACAATTTTCTTTAAAGAAGCAACAATAACAAAGCATTAGGGATTGCTGGGAGAGTACAACCCTTTAAAAGCAGATAGAGGAGAAATCAGCACACCTGAGCAGAAATTATATCAAGAATTTATAAAGATTTAACAGGGAGTTGTGTCCTTTCTGGAAGTATTTAAGCTGTTCCATAGCAGCTTAATAGGTTATATCCCTGCAATGCAATTTTTAAATCAACTGCAGGATTTTATTGAAAACTGACCTCAACTCTCTTAAAAAGGGAGACTTCCCTGGGCATTCTAAAGGACCTTCCAGAGGGAAGATTTTGGATGCAGACAGGGTTTATTTTTTGGGTCCAACAAACCCTTGGTTAGCCGTTAATTCCTTTCTGGAGTACTCCTATCAGATTGTTCTGTGAGGGGTCACTCCTGCATGTACAGCCCTGAACTGTGCCCAGGGTCAGCAACTTGCACCCATAATGCTCCTCATCCAGATCTGCAGTTTATAAGATTGGGTGCTTTATTAGCACTTACTTTTAAAACTGCCCCAGAAGGGTCATACATTAAACTGAAGACACCCATTTAAGGAACCAGTTTGCTTCCTTTGGAAACAAATGAGAGGTGGAGCATGTGGAGTCAGGAGACTATAGCTGGCCATCAAAACTGGGTGCACAAAAGACGTGCCAGTGTGGCATTTCCTGCCTTGTGAAGCCACTTTTCCCCTCAATGCAGCTCTACAAATATAATAGTGCATTGATTGAATCTCAAATTCACCAGCCTTCAATAAATTCTGAAAGTGTATGAAACTCAAATTGAAGCAAGGGACACGCAGACTGTTAGTCCTTCTCAAAATAATAATTTAATAACTCTCCAGAATGTATAGTGGTTTAGGAAAAGCAACCCAGATGGGAACATATAAAATAAAGCTATAAAATTTCCTTCAAATGTATTTTAATCATTGTTAAATATTTACATTTAATAAGCACAAGGTTTTATTGCAAGAGGGATGTAATTACACTTATCATTCATGGAAAAAATGGAGTTTTAATAGCCTGTACATTGATTTCCTAAGATGAAGTAGTGTCCTAAAAATATGTCACTTGCTCTCCCCGGGGAATTTTTTCCTTATGTGAATGCAAAACAGATGAGAATTTTTTTTTTTTGTCAGTGCACAAACAGTGTCAGTTTTAGTTCTCATTGTCTCTGTTACATTTAATATAAATCTTTACCTCTGATGTTTTGCTTATTAGAAGCACCTTATCAGGGTTTTACAACCCTTACTAACAAGGTTATTTATTTAATAAACAATAACAGGAGTAGCAACACCTTGGCATTGACTCCAGGGAAGCTGATGGTGGAGGCTATGGCCTCACACAACATTTTCAATAATTGATGGCCACATTTGATGCATCAAAGACAAACAAAGGTCAAAGGGATGACACACCTCCAAAAATTATCCTTTATTTTTAAAATTATCATTATTTGTCCGCCTTTTTTTTTCCCCCACACCTTTCTTTTCTTCTTTTTTCCTGGTTTCCTTGCTCACAGGGTTCCTGACTGTCAGGAGGTTTTCTGTCATCTGCCCTTAGCCGAAGCAGCTAACACAGCCTAGCTGCAGCTGCAGCAAGGACTAGACTGGAACCATCTGTCACCTGTAATTCTTCATCAGTTTTTTTATCTTGAAACCTGTACTCATAAAAAAAGACCTAATAGAGGGACTAACATTAGAAATATCTGGATTTTAGGAACTGATGACACTGTGGGCATTATCAGTGCAGGGAACTGCTTGACACCTTTTGAAATACTGACTGTGGCAGCACCTGGAAGCCTTCTGTCTTGAAAAGATGTACAGTGTCTGTACTCTGTAGGCAGCCATGAAAGTCTCTATCAACATTATTTAGTAGGATGAAAAATTATGACTTTTTAAAATAAATGATGGCTTTTCAGGTGAACTGCAGAACTTAGAAGGAATAAGCTTAACGTTTTATGTGTATTTTGTTTCGTTATGGCACTTGTGAGCTCCATGTTTTCCAGCAGAAAGATACTGGAAATGTACTTTACAAATACACCAGAAATAAAGGCCAAAAAATGTGGGGGAAAAAAATATATGGTATTAAAAATTAACCATATAAAATGGTCCCTTGGACTTCACACAGCAGTACAATGCCACTTGGTCAGTAAATAGATGGGTGATGCATGGAGTGGACTCAGGTTAGCAATGGTTTTATTCACACCCTCTACATGGGTGGCCATGGTTTTAGTCCTCATAAGTCAAATTTTTCAGACAGGGAACAGCTTTCTTGAGAATTTAATTAACTAAAACAAGCATACCCAAAAATGATCTATTTTTCTAATGCAGATGTGTACCCTCTGCCATTGCGTGGTCCCAAGCTCTTGTGTAAGCCAAAATCCTCATCTTTTGCTCCAGTTCCTCAAGGATCAAGTTCAGGCACAGAAAGTAAATGCATTTGAGCATATTAATTACATTACTATGAGGAATACCCACAGTTTATTGCTAAGCTCAGGCCTCCAAAGAAACTATTTGCTGTTCCACAATTTCATGCACTTCAAGGATCCCATATCCAGCATTTTTGGATAGCTACAGACCATTTCTTTGCTGGAGCTGGTCGTAACTTCTGACATAAGGCAATGATATACCTGAGCATAGCACTAGGCAGGTAGATACTGGAGCCTGGTATGCAGTGTTACTTCTGCTGGTTGTGAGGTACCATCATTTGGAAATACTATACAAAACAGACTCGTGCTCACTCCCAAACGAAGGTCAATTGTCCCTGCAGCCATCGTCCACATGTGCAAGCTATTACAGCCTTGTTCTGTCCATATTCCAAGAGAGGCTGTTGCAGTGAATTGAGGAACTGCTGCCAGGAAATGTCCTTCTCTAAATGACATAATTAGAGTCTGGGGGAGCCTAGTGAAAGCAGATTAGGGACATCACTGCTGTTCTTGATGCAAGCAACAATTTGAAGCACATAAGCAAATACTTAGACTGTGAGGATGATTTAATATTGATTAAACTCTGATATCTGAGACTCCATGGAAGGTAGGTACAGCACTCTGGAAGGAAAACAAAGCACCGAGTTCACATTTTGTATTAGCTAAGAAATAAAGTGTTTTGATTGATCTCACTGACCAGAAATCAAAAAATCAAAGCATTATCCAAATTAAAGCTATGAGCTTGACTAATTAAAATTACTGGACTGTCTGATAAAATTAAAAGATGGATGGTTAAATAAACCCAAATCTGCACTTTCTGTTTTATTTAGATGTTCTTGGTTTCTCTTGAAGTTGCCCAGCAATTTTGGGTATAATCATAGATAAGGTGAATCACAGATGTGCCAGTTGAGCCCTGCCTACACCTCCAGCTTTGTTTCCACTCCTTTTCCTAGCCAGTCCTCAGTTCTGCAAGTGATTTTGGTGATGGAAACACATGACAGGTGGTGAAGACGGGAGTTTAGTCGTGGCAGCACACCCTCCTCCTCCCTGTTAGCATGGGGGTTGTTTATTTTACCAAACAGCAGTTTTGGACATTTATCATTAGGTAAGAAATATTCATCTTGTCCATTAAATGACAGGCAGGCTTCAATTCACTGCTCCATTGAAACTAACAGATCTGCAGCCATCGGGCACTTTATTAACTCTGCTTTTAGATGCAGAATCATTGACTCCCATGGGAATGACCATGGGGTAACTTGTTTTTAGGGCTTAGAACCCCAGGACCTACAACAGTGGAACTTCTAAACTGTCCCTCTTGGCTTCTGTGCTGTTCTTCTTGCTCAGGACCTTACAACTTATTATTCAGGCATTTTACTTAGTGCCTTGTGCATTTTCTCTTTTTTTTTTTTGCTAAATGTAACAATTCAGGAAATTGATATGAGCAGGTTTCTCCACCCTTTCTATCTGTTTCTATGTTCCAGCATGAACACCATTGAGAACACAAGTTCTGACTTGGTTCTTGGCTGATGCTAATACAGAAGCCTTTTAAAATATGATTTGTTTTTGTTTTAAATGCATTAGTGCATAGTGAAAGATCAATCTAAATAAAAGTGGGTCACAACAATGGTAAGAAAGTCTTTGGCAGAATTTAAGACATGGATAGTTTTGCAGGCTTGTTTGTCTGGCTTTTCTGGTCATATTGGAGGCAGCTGAGTTCACATGTGCATTTGTCGCTGCACATCCCTATTTCTCTCCTTTGCTCTCAGATCCTGTGCCCAGCACTATCCCAAGCCTTTCTCCAGCCTTCCAGATGCTACTGCAGATGGTCACCACCTTTGTCAGGAAGAGCCTAAAGTGCTCAGCACCAGCATTTGGCCTCTGAAGTTGGAGCAGTCTGTACTGCCCCGTGCTGCTGTCTGGCCCATCCCTGACAGCCCCATGACAGCAGAACAAAAGCTGTGGATGCCACTGCTCCACGAGGAAGTCAAACACCTTGGCTGGTTTGGAAGCAGGCAGCTGCACAGCTGTGCCATGGAGTTTAATGTCCAAAGACTCCNTGGATGCCACTGCTCCAGGAGGAAGTCAAACACCTCAGCTGGTTTGGAAGCAAGCAGCTTGGAGTTTAATGTCCAAAGACTCCAGTTTCTGGTTTCTTGTGTGTTTTACTTTTGTAGCCACTCACCACCCTAATTGCAGCACTTGCTTGGTGCATACTTTGACAATTGCATTTCTTCCCATTGGCTGCAGAGAAAGAGCAATGCATGAATCCATGAGAATAGCAGAGCTGACTCTTCTCACACCTTTCAGATGCCTTCTTCTCTTTTCCCAAAACTGAAAGCAGCTTCCACACTCTGTCCCAAACTGCTGTTTGAGGTAAAGACAGAAATGGAGCAGCCTCTCAGGACAGCAGAAAAGCTCTTCTCGTTCCTGCAAGCTGCACCACCAGCTCCCACTGCTCTGGCCTCCAAGGTACAAAGCCAAGTTCCTTCCCCTGAGGAAGGTGCTCAAATATTGACCAAAATTCCCCAATGACCAGCAGCATATTTCCTTATCTGCAAACCACGGCTCTGCTTGGACTGTCTCTGATAAGCAATAACCTCCTCCCATAGATCCATGGGAAGAGCATCTTCTACAACCATGCAGTGCAGGTGCAGCAGCAGCTTTGATCCAGGCAGGCAGAGCTACAGCAAAGTGGCCAAAGAGGTTCATTCCCCTGTGAATCATTGCTTTTCTTTGCATCTTGATCACATTCCTGGATGCAAGCCATGTTCCTGCAGCTTCTTCGCCCTTGCTTTTACAAGAGGAGCGAAATGGAAAAGCAGCTGCAATATCCTTGGCAGAAGCTGTTTTACAGTAGCTTTGAAATTAAAGTATCTCTGTGAGATGGCTGAACCCCTTTGCTGTTGCTCTGGCAGCAGGCAAATTAAATTCTCGCAGGGTTTACCTGATGTTTCCTCCTGAAATCGTCAGCTGAGTGGGTGTGGTACTGGAGAAGCACTAATTAAGGTTCCTAGGAATCCTTTGACCAGCACTGGGAAGCAGACAGCAGATCTCACATCTTGAGAGAGCCAGTGTCTACACCACTTGGCTTGTAACCAATGCCACCAAGTGCTGGCAAGCTCTGAGTTGAAAAATCCCAATTGTGCTCAGCAAAGGGAGCCTCAGTGATCTGTTTTGATCCAAATCTGCTCCCTGGCTTTTTCAGGTTCCTGCCAGGCTGCAGCAATGAGCTGAGTCTGTGTTCTGTATGCACTAAAATTACTTAAGTGACTTCAGCGAAGCAGGATAGAATCAGTAGAGATAAAAACAGAAAAATAAGGCACAAATAATACCCAGTGCATCCTTGAAAATACCCTAATTCCTTCTCATTTTCCACAGGTCCTATAGTACAACCCTTCCTTCCAGTACTCTTCTGTCTCTCAATCTCTGGACTGAAAACACTGGTTCATTTCCATCTATACCATGTGCATCTCTCTTAATTGAATACAGCAGAGTACCAATGGCTTATCTGACAGAGCTATTTGACCCTGAAAGGCCTGGAATGGATTTGTTGTGCAGGAATATTTTCATTCCTTGCTCAGGCTCAGGAAGTTGGAAGGATGGAAGCAGAAATGAAGATGTGCAGGGGAAATGAAGATGTGCAGGGAAAATAAAATAGCAGAGTTCTCTTGAGGAGAAACACTAGATATAGCAACCCTAAGAGATTCATAAAGCAGAATAATATTTACCACTGGAATCAATGCAATCCTGGCCAGAAAAGTGATTTTCAAACCTGTCAGAGTTTCTGAGAAGAGTTTGTAGGAGACACAAGCTACTTTATTTCAGTGTGGTAGTAGTTAGATGCAACTGATAGCCTTAGCAGGTTCTATGTTATGCTTCACTTCAGATGATCCCAAATTTACTTTGCATGTCAGTGTGATTTCATTGCCTTTAGACAAAGTTAGATAGTTCTGAAGGATGCTCTGCAAGCAGAGCCCTTCAGATGATGGCTTTGGGAGCTGACCCAGCGCCTGTTTGCTCAGACAGACAAAGATGGTGTTGACTTGAGCACCTCAGTGCAGGCCTTTACACAAAATAAATGCTCAAAATTAACTCAACTTCACTGTAATGGTGATTGTTGCATTTGAGTCAAACTTCCATTAAGCAGGGAGATGTGGTGCAGACACTGGCAGATGCTGCAAAAAGAGCAGAGCTACTTTGTCTGCTCTACTCTGCATCTGCAATTTTTACTGAGGTTGTTTTTTTTTTTTTCAATTTCTGTGATATTTATTGGTTTTATGAGACATTTTCAAAGCAGCGAATCAAAATATCCTTTACTGGGGAAGAAAATCTCCCAGAGCTTAATTCATCATTTTGAAGTAATACAAAGCTTAAATTTGTCTTTGCTGGAGCTGCATACTAAGTATTCAAGTATAAATAAAGAAAATATAAATAAAGCAGTCCTGAATCTATTTCACTGTGTTATTAAAATTCCATTGTTTGTTCTGCGGGAAAAGACCTCCCAAAATGACAGTGGTAATCTGGGCAAAAAGCAGATTGTTGCCAAAGGGTTCAGCTCTTAAAGGGGGGAAGCATTTTAAAAACTGCCAAGGAAAATATTTTCATTCATGAGTTCACCCAGCCTAAACATGCATCTAATCCTCCCAAACTGACAGTTCAAAAAGGCAACCACAGCTGAGACAGGCAAAGTGTTCAGTTCAAAGGCAATAAAAAGGACCTGGGGATTATTAGCATTATCACTTTATCACAAAATGACCATCGGCTCTGGAAGTGCAGAGCTCCACCTCCCCTTCCCAAACCCAGGGACTTAGTCCCCATCACATTCTGAAAAGGGCAGCAAAGCCTTCCTTGGTGATTCACCACAGCAAGGAGAATCTTCAAAGGGGTCAGGACTTGCTCCCATTTGCAAATTTAAAGATTGACACAAAGGGAAACAAAGTGCCCTGAATCTTCAGAACAGGAGTAAGTCAGGAATCTCAAACAGTGCCCCTGCTCGAGGATCCTCTTTTACTGAAATTCTCATTGTGCAGACTGAAAAAGAAAAAATTTCCACACTTATTAGATATGTAAATGTTAGCATATTTGCAGAAAAAAGTCATATTTCTCCATTCTACAATTATTAGTTTAAGAATAATGAATGCCTTGACCAAATCTGCAAGAAACAGCAGCAGCAGAGCTGGGAAGAGAATAATTAGACCTCTAAAAAAAATCTGCAGCAAATTGTTGCTGTACCCCAGCTTGGGGCAAGCTGGGGGAGGTTCAAAGGATTCGAGAGTTTTAGTTTTGTGTGTTGTAAGGTTCTTGCTAAGTTGCTTTGTTCATTCCCAGGTCTATTTAGTTCTATTGTAAGTTGTTAACTCTGTACCCCAGCTGCCTTGGTTACCCCTCTCCCTGAACACTGTTCCTCCCCTCAAGCTGGCCACCCCCATTCCCCTGCCTCCCAGGCAGTGACTCCCAGTTTCTCTCCTCCTATTCCCCTGCCTACTGGGTGGAGGATCCCTGCCAATCTTCCTGAAGCACACCTTTCCCTCCAGAAAGTTCCCTCTCCCTCGGTGTGTCATTGGCTCTGTGTGTCATTGTCCTCGGTGTCTCATTGACTGTGTTCCCTCCTCTGCTGTGTCCCTGTTGGACCCCAAGATATCAGTTCTGCCCAAATCCACCCCTGAGCCCTGGTTCCATTGGTCCTTATGTTCTCCCTCCCCCTGTATAAAATCCCTTGCATGGCCTTTGTTTTGGTCTTTTCCCTTTGGACACATAGGAGGTGGTAATGCTGTTGATACCCACAGGGGAGACCCCTCCTCTTAATTTCTTTGCCTCCACGGGCACAGCTACCATTGGGGAGCAACCTGCCACCTAAGAGGAGAGCACAAGGTCTGTTAAACAGCAGCAAGGCACACAGCCCTCAGGGACGTCTGCTGTGTGACCTGGTCGAGCCTCGGGCAGCTGGCACCCAGCATCAGCAAATTCAAAGTAGGAGTCTTTTGGAAACACAAACCTTCACAGGAAATTGAGGAGATCCATCTCTTTGTTTGGCTGGTGGTTTTTTGAGGGTTGGGTTTGGTTTTATCTTTCTTCCCCCAATATTCAGCCTTGCTAGCCCGGTGCGATGCCATCAGCCCTCCCACTAACCAACCCATCTGTCACACATTTTGCAGATAACTGAGGCTGAGGTCTAAGTCAGCCCAAGTGACACAGCTGAAGAGGTCTCACAGATGCCGAGTTCTCACAAACTCTGCAAAAATAGATGTGAAAGACTACAGAACATGAGGAAAGACAGAAGTGTGAGCCTAGTTATATTCTAAGATAACCAAAATATCTGCACGAGGAGTTACTGAGTGACCCAACAGGTGGGGAAAAAATAAGAATATTTTGAGTTAGGTAGAAATCAATCCAACCAAGAGAGGCAAAAGCTGACTTCAAAAGTCTCATTGTCCCCTGAACTACTGGTGTTGACATCCACAACCACCTGCCCTCACAGCAGAGACTCAAGGGATGGGAGACCCAAGGACAGCAAGAAGTGATTTTCAGTCAGGGGGTATCATTGTTGCTCCTCCTCCCTGTGCCAACAGCCACTTCTCGTGGCACTGGGGATGAAAGCAGCCAAGGACATGCAGTGGAGCTGAGCTGCTCCAGCTCATTCTCCTGATTGTGGTCCCACCACAGCTCCCCAGTACTCCGCCCAAAGACCCCACATGCTCAGCAGCCAGCAGAGGGGACAGAAGAGCAGGACCAAATAGCGTCATTTCTGACTTTCCCACTTGATTATAGCAGCAGAAACATTGCCCTGTCCAGCTGAGAGAGGAGCAACTTCCTCAAAATTGCTGTATGCCATAAAGGTATCCTCCACATCCCACACCTGGGATGTGTACCATGAAATGCAGCTCCAAAGCAAACAGCCCATGCAAGACAAACTGCAGCAATATGTCAGTGGCCAGCTGTAGGCTGCTTTTCTTGGCTTTTATCCTCAGCTGAAGATTTCCTTAAAAATTCTTCCCGAGTTTAAACCACAACAATATATGTTTTAAATACTGGCAAACATTTTAAATGGCTGGCAAACCCACAAAGGTGCCAGTTGAGCCATGGCTGTGGCTCTGCTCTGCAATGGGCTGCTGGACTGCAGGTCACCCTCAGGCCTCAGCACTCTCATCTGCTTCTAGAAATAAAGAAGGAAAAGCTGAGTGAACATTTTCAGCAGGCTCTTTGCTGCAGTGCCTCCATCACTCCCTGCTTTCCCCAGCACAGCTTGCACTCAGGTTTTCCTTCAGACCCTCTGTGGGATCCCTGTGGGGACACCCTGATGGCAGCAGGAGCCACCTGCAGTGAGAATCACCAGGACAAATGAGGTGACCACTGAACACATTGTTCTGCACCCTTAATTTGGCCAAATATTGCACATCAATCCTTTTGAAAGACAGCAGAAACCTGAGTCCTGTTAAAAAAGCTCTTTTCTCCAGGAGAGGATGATGATGCTCAGGGTTTGTTTGAATGGCAGTGTCTCTCCTTTGTTTCCTGTGAACTCAAGCCCTGAGCCAAGAGCTCTGCTCACGTATGGCTGAGCACAGCACTCATAGGACTCAAGGAGAAGATTCCCATTGGCAGTGACAACCAAACAGATACCAACACAAAAGCACGTTAATGAACCTGATGCCTCTTACCCAATGAATATCCATCTTTGGTGCTGAATCCCAAATAATTTCTCTGGCTTCTATCTTGAAAAAAAAGTCCAGACTTCAAGAGGCAAACATTTAACAAGACTGATCTGCCCAACTTTTCAAGTGCTGTGTTACAACGTGAGTTTAGCAGAGGGAATTATCTTACTCCCTTGTGAGCCTTGGTGATCTTTTACTTGTTTTATTTGCATCTATTAAATGGTTGCATAAATTAAATGTTTATGGAAAAATATCTCCAAAGAACTGTAACCACAACACCATGGGTGAGAGCCACATGGACACGAGCAGCTGCTTGTAAGATACTTGAGCAGCCTGGTACCCAACTGCTCATCCCTTCTGCTGGAAAGGACCGCTGGAGCTTTAAAAGAGCCAGGTGAATAACTGCATGTGCTGAATGTTTATTTTGTTTGAAAACATACCTGAAATATCCTGCCGAGCATGCCAAATGCTATCGGGCTCCAGCCTGTGAAGAGTTCAATGCAGGTGGACCTCTCTTGAGTTTTTCTTTGGGGAGCACCAGCTCTCAGAAGAAGCATCAACCACTGTCTTGTCAAGATCATTCCCTGAGGTATCTATCACTGGCCAGTGTTTCTGGCATCCTTAATTGTCATTGTAGGCTCTCAGCACGCAGACACACCCTCAGATTTGGCTGGAGCAAGCTGAAGAGCATCACCCAGCTTACCCAGGAAAACAATTCTCTTAACAGCAAAATGACATTCAAGGTGCTACTGCTACACAGGCATGCACAAAATACACACATTGCTCCCCAGCTCAAGACCTTAAGCCTCTTATTAGGCGACTGCTTGGGGGTTTTACCCTATTTGAAAGTTAATTCAGATGACAACAGGATTAGCCACTGTAGAGCTCCTTAACCTCATGATGGGCGACTGCTTGGCAGGATTCCTGTTTTCACCAGTCACACTTGATACAGATTAATGCTATTTTGACTGCCTTTATGCTTTAACATTATATTATGATTGTATCACATTATCTGTTGGCCAAGACGAGTTGTAACAAGGGAATATTTAGATGAGTAACCCACAGAACACCACCAAAGTGTCGTGTGATTTGGTAAACTCTAGGGCAGGCTTATGGTAAAGAGCTACCACAGGATAAACAGATGGGAATGCAGCATCATGCACTAGATATTGGGGCTTCATTAGAGTCACATCAGTACAGAACTTCTAAACTGAGCTCAGTGCTAACTTTCCTGTATTAATTTTATCTCCCTTCATGTAGGCTCGTGGTTATTAGCATCTGGCAAATCAGGTATTAATAAACAATATTTTTAAACAATATGGACAACCAGATTTCCTATGTTTTAGGAAAAAAATGGAACAGTAAATGGGAAAGTTAGCTTCTTTCCTGTTCTTGAATAGTTCTATAGCATTGTACAGAAAGCCAGAGCTGTCCATTCACAGCTTTGAGGAGGTTCGGATGAAGAGCAGCACAATGATAAACAGGAGTTCCATAGGTCTGGTTTGAGTTCCCAAGGTTTCCTATTAATGTCCTATTGCCATGAGCGTCAGATTCCCACTGTAACTTTTTTCAGTTTAAATTACCAACTGTAGAGTAAAACCAACTTTTTCTGTTATATTTAGGCAATGCACAAACAGCAAGATTTCACCTGGGCCCCTCAATGTTGTTGTAATACAACTCATAGTAATTGCAGTATGACAGAATCAAATAATCTGTGAATATATATTCTGTCAAACCTGATTTTATTGCCTATTAAATTCCACAAGACTTTAGAGCGGCCCCATACTGTGTGACTCTGTTCCATACACTACTGCTCCTGCCAGGAAACGGGATATCATGGATGTCCTTTGTATGAGATGTTCAGAGCGTTCAGGGATTGACTGTAGTGCAACAGACCTTGGAGGGATCACAGATTTGAGCACAAGTGCCAGGTCTGTCTCAGATCCTTGGCAAACCTGGCACTCACACCCATGCACGGAACCCAATTCATTTCAAAGAAATGGCAGTAATTTTTTCCTTCCCTTTCCATGTCTCCAACTTCCTGACTTGACAAGACATTTTGGCCAGAACAGAGAAAACCAGAGGGAGCCCAGAAATATTGAGATGGGCATTGTTATGATCACAGGCTCTCACCAGTGCCACCAATACTCTAAAAAAGGGGTTGTGCCTCCCAAAGTAAAAAAGAACTTTTAGCATCTGAATATTCTTAGTGTGTCTCTGTAATTTCGATGACTTCAAGTCACTTCAAACACTCCTTATTTGCACAGACTCTGCAGTAGTCATTAATGTTTAGAGTTGAGATGGGAATTGAGTACTGGCAATGGACCAGAAGACAATTGTGAGAGCTGCTGCTGAAAGCACGTCTAGCTCATGACTCTGACCGGCCATCATTTCTACCTCATCACAAAGGTATGCTGAAATCTAGGAACCTCTCAGAGCAACAAGTTTTGTGGAGTCAGTAACATTTTTCCACATGTGACTGGTGAGGTCATTTACCACCTGCAGGTTAAAACCTGCTGCAGTGACTGCAGGGTTTCTCAGACTCACCTTCAGACAGACACCCTGAGCTTGTCCCAAGCAGTCTCCTCTCAAAATCCAACTCATCGGCTGTGGATGTCCAGCAGTGTTTTGGCTCTCATTTCAGCCAGTGCATGGCTCAGCTGTCCTGTTGGGTCTGTTACTGCCATGAGTAAAGGCAATGCCCGATGCAGATGTCATTTCCATAAATCAGGTCGCACTGGGGCTGCTGTGGTCCTGGGTGCAGGGACAGTGGTGCTCAGCTGGGGATGGACCAGCATCAGCCATCCCCACACAGCCCTCTGAGGGTGGGACTGCTAATGCTCCCTGGTGTCTCCCAGGACTCAGGGATGACAACAGGACAGCAATTTGTGGATATATTTACAAATCATTCCTATCTCAAAAGCACCTAGTTGGTCCCCTGTCATGACACATGTGACAGTGAGGAATCTGAAGGTCATTTTCCAACAAGTGGAGAAAGCAATACACTGTGATTTTTACAGTGGTGATTTATTTCAATTCATAGACAGAAACTGCTCCCATAACTCAAAAGAAATTGCAAAGAAGAAAAAAACTATGTGTGTTTTTTTATGCTCACAAAATGGAAAGAAATAAAACCCACTGTTTTCTGAGATGTGATCCAAAAGAGTGAGTTGATTATTTTCAAGTTTTTTATGGGGTTTAGGTTTTGGATTCTATTCACTAAAAGTATACAAATGCTTCTGAGAATGACATTATTTTCCCCATCAAAAAAAATTTAAATTAAAAATTTAGATGAGTTGCAGATGCAAGAAAATAACTGGATGGGAGGTGACAGCAGGCCAAAGTCAGAATGGCTCATTTCCCTCTCCAGCCTGGGCACGTGCTCTTGCTCCACAACAACTACAGAGCTCAGACCAAAGCGAAAAATTTCCCTCACAAAAGTGCCACCGTCCCCATTTATACTACAGAGAAAACAAGGATATCGTTGCTGGGTCTTGTCAGGACACAGAGGCTGGACTGCAGAGGTGGACATAACCAAGACAGGGTCCCTCAAACCTCTTTTGAGAGTGCTTGCAGAGGATGATTTGTCTTTCCCCTGCATGGAGGTACAAATAAGTCTGGTTAGCTTTTCCCTCCTTTTTAAGGGATCATACATAGTAATGAACAAAATGCTCAGCAACCTACCAGACCTCCTGCTAAGCAGGAGTCTGTACGCTGGGCTATTAAAATAAATGAGATATCACCATTGGTCACAGCATGAGCAGGATTTGCCCAGGTCTGAATGACATGAAGAAAAATGGAGATAAAATACAATCATGTATATTAAAGTGAGGCTGTTTAAACAGTGATTTTTGTGGTGATGCCTATTCATTCCTTTACCCTCTACCATACTGGTTTTCTTTTCTCACAGGATGAGTACAGGTTGAGGCAATTTACATCAAACTCCTCCCCCAAACCTGACACTGATAATTATTCCAAATTACAAGATTTGACAGGAGCCAGAAGAAGTGGCACTTAACTCCACTATAGCATTATGTCTTTTTTTTTTCTTTCTTAATCCCCTTCCTAAAAGCAGAAAAATGATATGGCACTCTAGGTAGAAAAGACTGACTGAAATTATAATGCTAAATATAAAAACATAGCTGCCATTATTGTTTGGCTGTGCTTGCAAACAGGGCTACAATTATGCACACTTGGACTTCACTAATGGTCCCTCAGTCCTCTGCACTCGGATCCCTGATTTCTCTGCTCAACCTCTGCCTGGGGACTGCACATTGTATGGAGATGTTGAGTCCCACAGGCAGCCCAAGCTTCCTGGGAAATCTGAAGATGAAGCTCTGTCATTCATCCTTATTCCTACAGCACCTGATTGCAGCTTAGAAAAAAGTTTTTGTCTTCATTCTGGTCGCGCCCATGTGCTAAAAGATGAGCCAGCAGGGAAGCATACGAGCCTGGCTGAACAGAGAGGTGGAGCTTAGTGAAAGAAAAAAAGGGGAGTTTATGACCTTTGGAAGAAGGGGAAGGCAACTCAGGAAGACTACAAGGATCATGAAGTTATGCACGGAAAAAATTAGAAAGGCCAAAGCACAACAAAAACTCAATCTGGCTACTGCAGTAAAAGACAATTAAAAATGTTTCTATAAATACATTAGCAGCAAAAGGAGAATCCAGGTGGGCCAGTCCCAACACAGCTGTTGGAATTCCCTCCTTTTCTCTTGGAAAGGGAATTTTCTGTGGACAGCAAACCAGGCATCAAGTGGATTCACTCCAGCTTGAATGCAAGCCTGGGATCTGATGGGACCCCCCAGCTGGCAGCAGGTCTCCATCCATCCCAGGGGAGGGTGTCCTGGGAAGGGCTGGGATTGCTCAGCCATTTCCAGGGCCTTCAAGGCAGTGGCTCATTCCAGCACCACTGGCTTTTCTGCCGGAGCACCACAATACTGGGGTACTATTACAGCAGCAAATTGGTCCATTAAGCCTCAGGAATAATGAGTGCTGTTGGTAATTACACCTAATCCACTAATGAGCTATTGTTTGCTTCCAGCATTAAGGTAAGCTTAATGATGTGAAAAAAAAGCAAAATAGACTTGCCCCAAAACTGCTAAACCAACTTAATTGAACAGATGCTTGCTTAGCACCTGCATTGTCATGCTGATTCATAGAGAATTGTTTTAATCACAAGATGATCCTCAATGGATCGTGTTTCCTTCACCTTAGGGTAGGTTCAGGAGTCAGAGAGTAGGAATTGATCCATTTGGTGGCATTAGTATGAAGGTTTAGCACATGCAATGTGGCTTTTCATCTAAGCTGGCCAACACATGGATGATAAAGCCCAACAGCAGAGGAAAAGCTCTGCAGCAATAATAAGAGAACATTAAAATCTCCTAATAGGAACTGCAAAATTGAAACCAAGTGTTGTACAACTTAATTTCTGTTCTGTATGAATTATATACTTATTAAGTAAAAGAAATGCTAAATGAAATTTATAAATTATTACAACAGCACTTGTGTAAAACGAAGTTGTGCTTTGTAAACTTTTGAATGCCAAGATTGATGGTTTTCTTTCCCAAGATCTTGCAAAATTGGCCAGGCTTCTATTTTTGCAAAACTTAGTCAGTGAATTTATTACTTACACAGCAAGATCAGTGCAGTTCATTACCAACATAAGAACTGCAAACATGTTATGAATTAGGTGAAAACAGCTTTTCCTAGAAAGATGAGATATTTACACTGTTTAAACATAACCTTTTCTTGTGGAAAACCACAACAAATTCAAGGTCAAACATCAATATTCCTTTTTCTGCCCCAAACTGCTAAAAATTATTCAATCAACACAGGCAAGAGGATGCTTTGCTTCTGCTTCCTGTAGTTTATATACATCAAAACTGAATACTGCATCAAAACCTAATTTTCCTTCAAATACTGTGGTTGAGGATATTGCTCTTGAATGTTCAAGTTTTTATGTGCAGCAATTCTTCAACTACTGGCTTTGAAATGTCATGGAAAAATGTAAAGAGGAAGGAAAAACCTGGATAAAATACCCAGGACTTACCTTTCAGCAGCATAACCCAACCCCCATGAAGTAGTCTTTGTACCCTGTTTGTCGCCAGATTTCTTACTTCTTATTGGTTGAAATATATTTTTTCTTCTTAGCATTAGAAAAATAAGCAAATTTTATGTGCAAGATGAGTCAGAAGACTGCTGTGGTTCAGATTAAAATACTTTTGGGGGATGCTGCATTCCCATTTCCCAATCTGATATAGGACTAGGTTTCTTATAAAGCATAATTCATGAAATAAGCTGTATGAACATGATTTCCTCTTTACCATGGGTTGGAAAACTTTGACTAACCATTGCAGTCTTCTTGAGCTTCCTAGAGAGAATACTTGTGTTGCACACCCCAATAATAATTCATATTCTTCAGAGCCAGTGTGACAGGCACGCGGTTTGAATATTTGTCCCAGAAATGTCCCAGGTTTTTTCCATCTCCCCCCTCAGTTTTTGGCCACTAAACACTTCCAATTCCCAGCTTGCTTTCTGACTCTACTTTCTCTTTATGGGCACTGGAGGAGTGGTAAGGGTTCCTCTGGGAAAGACAGCTGGGGAAAACTTCTAAGAGCAAAAGGAGGACAAGCACTCTGCTGCTCATCCCACGAGCTCTGCCAGAAGCAGCATCCCATCGATTTGAGTATGATTTCTCTTGGGATGATGCAATCAAGGACATTTTTCTTTGAATAAAATACCATGCCCTCACTGGGCGCTGAGGACATCAAACCAGCAAAGTCAGCTGATAACTGGGACAGAAACCCCAGCACTGAGCCTGGGGAGGGAGGAAGGGTAGGAACTCTTCTGGGACCTTCAGGCAGAAGTGGCTGCACCTGTGGAAATCACCACACTGCTTCTGCCATACTTGTGGAAAAGGAGGTGGGAAGGGAGGCTTAGATCTTGAAATTGTGGTTTCTGATCTGAAATACTCACCCATCGTTCCCAGCCAAAGGCTGTCCCCAATGCCAGTGCTCGATATCCCCCTCTGTAGTTGTGCTTGGTGTGAAAACCAGCACAAGACCATAAATCCATAGGTCGTATGTCTACAAAACACCCATTGCCACAACTGTTAAAATCTGCATTGTTAAAATCCAAATTCAAATCCCTTGACAATCTGTTATGTTTATAATTTCTCAGTGAATGGCCAATCAGAACAACCTAATAAAATTCTAATTCTTTCTATTTTCCCCCACCATTTCCTATTTCACCAGACCAGAAGGAAGAGTTTTGGGGGTTGCCATTGTCATCTTTCAAAAAAGAAGTTGTTCTTGGCAGAAGTGCAGGCTAGAAATAAAATATTCTCAGGTAGGTACCCAGCTCATGACTTGACATTTTCTTACAGAGGACATTAAGCTCACTACTAATACCCATAGGAAATAGGAAAATCCTACTGTTTGCCCTTTTTGAATCACTTGATGCCAACTCTCTCTGATCTCACCACCCAGTCTGATTATCAGCTTTAACTGGGACTGAGCTTCACTCAGGGATCCTGAAGTAGATTCCCATACCAAGAATTGATAATAACCCAGACAGTTTAGAAGTATGTGAAATACAGGACTTTGGGGTAGCGGGGGTGAAAGAGAAACAATATTTCAGAAATTTTAGTCCTGTCATCTCTCTTATCCCCTGAAGCAGGCTTAGAAAGGGCTTTGCCTGAAGGAGGCAGAGAGGGAGAGCTGCTCTCCACAAACATCACTTCTGTGAGCCTTTCAGACTCAGCTCTCAGCCCTCCCCTGCCCCGCAGCAACATCCCACCACAGCTCCCGTGCGTAAACCTGACGTCAGACTTCAGAGCACTCAGGATTTCACTGAAAAACCAATTTACACATCCCTCTCCTTAAATTCCTTCCAAATCCCCAGTTAAGTGCTAAATGTCGCAGGGTTGAAAATTTCGCCCAAATGTTATTTATATGTCAAACATTCTGATGCAAAATGTATCCTATGGTTGTGGGACCTCCTCTTCTCGTTAAAACATTCCATGCCATAAAAAATCTGTCTTGGAGGAGCTAATTTATGCCAGAGCAAATGATTTCCCCTTTTTTCAGTAGTATAAATGTTTAGATTGCAATATTTTCCCCTCGCTGGAGGTTCTGAATCTACATTTAGGGGCACAGCAATCTCACTAACACATTTTCAGGTATACTACTTTCACTGTACCTTGCTGGCCAGGCCAGTGGGCTCCTCAGCCCTTGGTGAACAGTTTTTGGGTCATACATCTATCCCAGTGCAGACGGACATGAGTACGACAGAAAGAAAGGTTACATTTATGGAGTTGGCAAAGCAGAGGAACACATTTTCATGCAGCTGTCTAGAAAGGCAATTATGTTCTTTCATACAAGCTGGGAGAAGGACAGCAAAAAAGAAGGAGTAGCCAAGGCTTTTTCAAGGAAAAAGCAGCATTTTCTGCATCAAGCTCAGTGAATTTTGCATGTAAGGGCTGAAGGCTGTTAACTCTTGATGTAGCAGAATGCCCTGGATGGATTTTAGATGAGGAGTAGTATGGCAACACTCTTTGGATCCCAAGGCAGAGCTAACATTGTGGAAGATATTCTTTGTGGAATGATGTGAAGCATTTTAATAAGACTGTTCCTGCACTTAATGGCAGTTTCTCTCATGCATGTTCACTTGCACACTCTCTTTGCTTGGGTCCCATGTGCCCCAAACTGTAGGTCTCCTCTGGACCCCATTCCATGCAGTTCTTGCTATATTGGACCTCCATTCCCCATAAGAAGACAGCAGTTGGGCTTTTCCATGACTCTGGCCAGTCATCCCAGCACATGACTCTTTTATACTAACAAAGAGGTTATTTTCTCAGACAACAGATCACAACCTCGTTTTCCCTTTCTGAGGAGATTTCCCAGCTAATAATACTTAACTATGAACAGAAAATTGTATGGGATTATCAAGGATTTTTAATTCATTAATTTGGATACATTTTACGTGCAGAATCACCACGTGTTCAAGCCAAGGCTGAGCTAGAACCACACAAATATTACACATCACCTTATTAATGCTAGCAAAGCCCTTTTTATTGCATAATTCTGCAGCCTGTCTGTAGTTTTTATTTCATTAATTTTCATCCTGATAATTGGAAGCAGCTTCTCTTCCTGCTTTTTTAAGATTTAATGTGCTACATAACTTCATGCCTCCCACTGAGGGGCTGCAGGTCACTTTGCACTCTGGAGAGCCACTACACCTTTCCCTACTTTTCTTTTACTTTCCAGCAACACGAGATAATATTTATTGTCTTCCAGCAGAGATGTTTGGGCATTCATCATGTATCTGGCATGTAGGTATGATCTTCTCTGCAGAGAAACACAAATTTCTGAGATGGGGAAGATTCTTGCAGCAGTGATAGTGCAACACAATCCTGGAAGAGCCCTGGAAGACCTGGTTTCCTCTGCTTGCTATGCCCCTCAGCTACAAACTGGCAGTGGCACCTTGGGTCTCTCAAAAACCTCACAAAATGGCATCAGTATCTGGCTTGTTCGCTGGACAGTGATTTTTGCAAAGCAGTGATTTCAGCATCTACTAGAGAAAGAAGTCAACAGAGATGGAAGTGAAAGTGTCTATCAATGATGGAAAGTAAATTCTTCTGGCCTAGGGTACAAAAGCTTCTCCATGTATGTGGAAAACCAAAACATTGCACCTTTTTAGCTTCTCAAAATTATGACCAACCAGGATTTTACACAATGGACTCAAAATGCCCTGGGTATTTTGCCAGCTGAGGTAGGACACTGTCTTTCCACAATCCCTCGAGATTCAAAATTGAGAATCCAACAGGAAAGTCAGCAGGAATTGGACAGAAATGTCTTTCTGAGCCAAAAATGGACTCTGTCCCCCTCTACCAAGTTTGACTGACACAAACCAGAGCTATGAAAAAGCAATGTACACGTGTAAGGTTCAGCAATTGCACCATGTGAAATGCAATTATCTTGAGACCCTTTTTCCAAGATTTTTTTTGACAGTCCCAAAACTCATGAGATAAATGGATACTAACAAAATAAACCACACAAGCCTTATATTCAGGTATGTAAAAAGGCATCCTAAGTTGTCCTGGTTTGCTCAGCTCATCTTTAATGTGTTTACAATGCAAATTAAAAAGCAATCATAGCTTTGCTAGTTTTTAAGGGTGAATTACCCTGCACAAGGGGAAGACCACGCACACCAGGAGTCTCACTCCTAAAAAGCACGTTTTTGAAGCAAAGTGCTAAGTGACCTAGAAAAGCACACAACAAACAGGGGTCTTGTCTATACAGGAGCTTTGCATTGTACTGTGGCCCATAGCTGTATATGGATCACATTGAATAGGAAGCTATTTACTTATTTCAGTACATAATTCCACCTAAGATGAGTCAACAGCGAGTGTAAATAGGAGCTTTATTATCATTTGTCACCTGAAAGAATGGCCTCAGAAGCTGTCAGTTGAATTTGGAAGGCAAATGGTGCCCTGCACATGGAAATGAAAGCCCCTGTGTTTTCTGCCTACACGGCTCATACTTAGTTGTCATCTTTTTACGTCAAGCTTAACACTGATCTGCCCTGGGGGCACAGACTGCTCTGCATTGTGGGGGGTCCCAGTGCACAAACCTGTTGGTGCAGCAAGCCCTCCGCCCTGCGTGCTGGAGGCTGGTTAGGGACACCCACCCCAACGTTCCTGGCTTGAGAAGGCTTTCCAAGCATGTCTTCCCCCTTCTCTTCCTCCTCCTCTTCCACAAAACTCCCTCCCACAAGCCTCCCACATTTCTGGAGAGGGGATGGGGATAGTCCTTGCTTTGGTTGGAGCTACAAGCCCCTCTTTAACCAGTTCATGTGCTGCTCCCTGCAATAGGATTTGTCCAGGTAGTGAAGACTCTGGGGGTCTATGCTGGTCTTCTGAGTATATCCCAAAACATCATGGTACTCTATAGGGTGGAGTCTCGTCAAAAACACACGGAAAGAAACCCATTGAGTGATGTGTGAAATCCCTGCTGGGTCACATGGATGTTGCGCTTGGAGGTTCTCAGCAGCTGCCACCACCCTGTTCTCAGCAGCTGCCACCACCCTGTTGTTGCCACCTGGTCCCAGGGAGCGGCATGAAGAAGCATGATGTGTACAAGGAAGAGCTGCCACAGGTTTATCCCCTGTATTTGTTTTTAAATTCCAGTTCATTTAGGGAAATGGTCATCAGAAGAGGACACCCAGTTAGGCTTCTGTGATTTCTGCAGGAAGATAAATGTGCTAAAGTAGTAGAATGCCCTAAATAATTCCCTGAAATTGGAGGAGCTGCACATTTGCAACTGCATCACAGAAGGAACAGTAGCTACATTTGAGGAATATCCACACCCTTGTTTAATTTAGTTTTTATATTTCTTTAAAAAAAAAAGTCCCAACCCACAAGCTCAGTGCTTTTGGATTAATAACATATACTTGTCAGCAAACAGTACATTAGCTGGCTCTTGGCAGCTCATCAAAACACATCATGGAATGGAGCTGCTCGTGTTTACAAAGCGAGGGAAGGGCAGGACATGCTGTATAACGGGTAGCAACTCATTCTCTAGTCCATATAAATGGGCTAAAAGGCTCAGAGGAGCTATGGCATGAATAAGACAGAGGAAATATTTTTTCAGTTAGTCAAAATGCTTTATGGGCTGTGATTAATGAAACATCCACCCGCCTGTTTGTGTTGACAATAGCTGCATCCATCAAGCAGAGTGCAGGTTTCTAATTTGGGCTACTGGTGCAGGCGCTGCTTGAAAACCATCTGCTCCCCCAAAAGAGAGCAGTGTCGCAAGAGAGGGACTCGGCCCATGCTGGCAAATGAGAAAATAGGCTGAAAATTCTTTCACAAATAGATGAACAGGCTGTTACTAAAGGCAGTTGGTGCACAGACTTCATACCAGCTTTATCGTTTGCCTGTAGATTCGCACAAGCAGGATCTGCCCCACGACCATCATCCCACCTGTCCCCAGGCTGGGTGCTGAAGTCACATCACTGGTGTAAGGGTACCTCAGAAATAAGGAACTGCAGCACCATCATGCTCAGGGTGATCCCAAGCCTGGACAGAGAGAGTGGGTGTGTTTGATTGGATGACAGAATTCAATTCCAGTGTGTAAATTTCTCATATATCTGTTTGGGATGTAGACCTGCATGAGTCATCCATGTTGGTTATGCAGCTTTTAGAGCCAACAGCTGTCCAGCTGTTTGGGTCCAGGAGAGTAAGCCAGGACCCCAGCTCCTTGTCTGGCCTTGGGCAAGCTCTGCAGCCCCTCCTCATTCATTCTCCATCTTAATAGTGTTTGCTTACCCACCTCATAAGTACAGAGAGAGTTCGTTTATATTGTAGAGCCCTTTGAAGTTGTAAATCCCTGTGAAAATGTCAAGTGTCACTATTATTTTATACTTGGTTGGTATTTCAGATTGAATGAGAGCCTTAGTACATATAAATTGAACGCATATTAGGAGGTTTCAATTTAAAACATCAGCCAGTTATTGTAGCCTGAAACATCTTGCTCAACTTAAGATAACTATATACTTAAAGCAGAAAAGACTGCCAAAAGCCAAAGATGAAAGAGGTTAGAATAACACCATACAATGCAAAGGTGAGGAGGCAAAGGCGGGTAACCCTGAGGATCAGGCATGTAGTGAGATGGGAAAGCTTCCTCTCAGTGACTCAAATGTTTTATTAGCTTTATCCAGCAATAACATCCCAGCGCACGGGGCTGTGTCATTCATCTGTGCACACAATAACCACTGAGCAGGGCAGGAGCAGAGGTGCTGGAGGTGTTGCCCTGAGGCAGGGAGGGCAATTTTGCAGGAAACCTGCATTCCTGGAAAGGCAGGTTGGGCTGGGACATGCCTGCACTGCTGCTGTCCCCACTTCATTGGAGTCAAACATTTGTTAAACGTCTTCTCTTTGATAAGTGCTGGGGGATTTTTGCTTTTAAAATGTTCACTCACTACCGTGCATGCATGGTGGTGGTGGGGTATGGAAAAACTGTTGGAAAACTGGATGTGGCCAAAATTCTACTGCCAAAACAAGAGGAAGGTGTGGAATGGTTTGCAGCAATTTATATATATATATAAATAGGTTGTAGATAATGCTCCTCCGAACAGGTCTCTGAACATTATTGTTGCTTGTCCTTTCCTGAGGTAATATCCCTTGTTGGTTTCTTAATTTATGTTGCATTTAAGAATGAGCTGTATGTGTTGTCCACGAAGGTACAGTGGCATCTGGAGGGGCAGAAGAGCTGCATCTGCTGTTGCATGACATCTAGGGAAAGCTTTCCGCCAGTAGGAGGCTTGATGGCCACAATAAAGATAGGCAGGGGAAAAAAAAAGAAAACAGAAAAGTCTATGGCAATGATGATACAAGAAGTACTCTTTTAAAAAAATTACAGAAAAGGGCTCAAAGGGGCTCCAAAGAACAAACTTGTTGGGAACGGTCAAGAGTTGGCAACTGAATATAAGCACCTCGCTGAGAAGTTTGGGCACTGAGGACAAGTATTTGCCAGACATGTATGGGCCCATTGTACCCACAGTTTCCAAGTTATTTCTTTATTGTTATTTTTCATTTTCCTAACTGGACAGCTGCCATGCATACAATGGCTTGCAAATTATTACATCTTCATATAAAGTTTTCATACCTGAAATGGAGTTCAGAGCACCATGAAATGTCCATCTCATTCTATTCAAATATTTTGGCAGGATCTTCTCTTCACGAGAGCAAGTTTGCTCTTGCCCCATTTCATCCTACAGCAGCTCCAAAAAGTCCCCCTGCTCCTCAGAAGAGAAACACAGCCCTTCAAATAGCAACAGCAGAGGATTCAGCAGAGGCTCTGAATGTGGAGTGATGGTCACATAGAGAGTTACAATTTTACACAATAATTTGTCTCCCTTTAAGGTCCAAAGACAAATGAAAACACATTTCCTCAGGAACAAGTAGATCTGGACCACTCTAAAGTCAATGAGCTCAGCAGCAACCTCTGCCCATGCAGAACCAGCACTGCCTCTTCTTTCCTGTAGTGACCTGGAAGAGCCAATAAATTACCTGGTGCTACTTTTTCCCTGTGAAGTGCAGGAAAACCTCAAGCCAGCCTGAACCGAGGTAATAGCCATTGCTTCCCTCGCTCCCTGTTGTTGCATTGAAGCATGCAATTTATTTCTGCTGCTCTCCAAAACTGCCTCTCCTGTACCACTCCTGTACATGGAGACTTCCAAACTCAGGTCCTGGGTGGTGTGAAGGGCTGGCCAACCTTTTGGGTACAGGACAGCTTCTCTGCAGGGCAGCACTGTTTTTTTTGAAAACACAAAACTGTTGGAGGAGCAAGTCAATGCATGAGCTCTGTTGCAGAAAGTTCTCCTTCACCTTTGACTCTGATCTTCTGGGATGGATTTTCAAGCAATGGCTTTTATTACACTCCCGCTCAGCTCTTACTTGTGTCTTAATGAGCTTTCTCCTTTGGCCTCTTTTCTGTTTGCAAGCATGCAGGCTTTGGATGCACAGCAACTGTTTTGATCTGAGATTCCAGCACAGGGTACTTTGCTGGGAGGCATTCTTGCTGGGAAGAGCAAAGGGTAGAAATAAACCTTCCTTATTTTGAACCATATGATCTGACATAAAAGTTTAATCCCTGTTTTTCAATGCACCTCTCCAAACTGGAATGGCTGCAAAGGAATTACATTTCTTGATGGAAATCAACACTTTGCCTTTGGTTCCAGCCCAAGGTGATGCCAATTTTGCTTGTCTCTTTTCAAAGGAAAAATAAGGACAGAATAAAATTCTGAAACCTAAGTCCCCTTATCTCTAGGAAATGAGATTGGCGAGTGGCTTGGATGGGCTGCAGTAGAGAATAAATACCAGTCCTTGCATCTTCTAGCCTTGGCAAGAAACTGCATCCTGCATTTGAAAAAACTCCCCAGCAAAGTTTTTTCCTTTAAGTGCAAAGTTCGTACAAAAACCATTGCAATTTGATGAAACAGAGTTTTCCAACCCATCCCCCCAAACCCCATTTCATTGGATAGTTTCCACCTGTGTTTTACATTGAGGATTAAGGAGAGTTTCTCCTCTCTGCCTCTGTCTTTGTAAACCTAGAAGTCCATCAACAGCCAAAGACAAATTTGCAGATAAATTCCCAGCTGATCTGCAAGGAGTTTTCATTTCAAATTCCATGTTTGAAATTAAACATGGAATTTTGACATGTTTCTCTGCCTAGCAAGAAAAAACAGGACATTTTGGACCAGCAGTTCAGTAGGTAGGCAGCAGCATGGCTGCAAAGGAGCAATTCCCATTTTTCTTTAATGGAAGATTTGGGTTCAACTCTCCTGAAAGGAGGTGGAAGGGGGCACACTTACAGCTGCTTAGGACCATTGGCATTTAGAGGATAAATTGATGTTGTCAGCAAAGAAAGAATCACCATAAACAGATGTATTGGCTTTATCCAACAGCTGCAAAAATTAAGAGTTACAAACCATGTCCTTATATTGGATTTTTAGTCTATTGGGGCATTTAGCACTTGGCTCTACTAACGAGATTGTGACAAGTGTTTCCAAATTATCTACAAGGCAAGACTTTTCTAAAATATGCAGAAAAGGAGGGGTAGGGAGCAAAAAGAGAAAGTTTTTTCCTTATTCTGATTATCTGGAAAATAAAAAAAATTCCTGTTGGACCAGAATTAGGAATTTTAATCCTTTGAAGTCAGTAATGCTCAAGAGGAAGTTAAATGCAAATGAAAATGTCTGATTAAACTGGAAAATATATTGCCTTCTGTTTGCAGGAGGGGAATAATAGGTCTATAATAAGGTACATTTTTGCTGAGAACAAAAGATGGAGGAAAAAAAGCTTTACTGAATTTTTAAATAATAATTAAAAATCCATAGTTAAAAAAGGCAAGGGGATATTCTTTAGCCAGACTACTTAAAATAATATTCACTAAGCCTCTCTCTAGCACCAATGCAATTTGATGTAGCCTCACTCAAGTGTTAATAAAAGTTCGGACTTTGGTACTTTTTCTGGTGATAAAAATATTACTTTGGTAGTCTTGAAATCAATTTCTGCATATTCTTTTCACCCAGACATTTCATCTTTTCTCTCAGTTATGTGGTATTGCCTCTGTAGATAGGAATGAGATGGGATGCTCATGCTTCAGGCATCAATAATATAAACAGAACAGTCACTTTTTCTTGTTTTCATGAAAATATGAATTGACTCTTTTGCAGCTCATTCAGTGCTCTATATTTAAGGACGTATTCTCAATTACAGAATTTGGCTGTCAGCCCTTTTCTATATAAAAGACAAATATGTTTTTATCACTCTTGAAGTGTTAAGTTGTTAAGTTCCTTAATATTTCCTCTGAAAAGTAGTCTTGCTCTATGAGATTTCATCTGAAATGTCATGGTATTTGCATTTCAAAGATAAGTACGTTCCAAAAGTAGTCCTGGAGTGGGACTACCAGAGCTAAGAGGGGTCTGGTTCAACATTTTGAGCAAACTAACAGAATTAACAGCTTCTCGACCTCAGTTCCTTTAACAATAAATCACTTCAGCTCTGCCTCCCTTTTGTAGTCTGTAAAACCCAAATTATATTTGCTTGTACCAATGTCAAAACATAAGTGGTGGAAAGAAGAAATGAAGTGAGGAAGGAATAGAACTACCTCAAAGATTTTGATGGAAACTGGCACTGAAGAGGAGGACACCACAAAAGTTTGATGGAGGAGCCAGAGTGAAGTCACATATAAATGTATGATTTGGCTGCAGTTTTCATTGAAATCAGGACATGATCCATGACAACATATTCCCACAGGAGCTGCTGCAGTGGTTGTTGATCTCAAGAGGTTTTTCATCTCAGAGACACACAAATGCAGGCTCTGCTGCCTTTCTCCTGAAAAACCTCATCACCAGATGGAGCAGAAAAGAATTCACAGTTCATGAATGAGGAAATTACTGTTTAGCAATGCACAATGGCAGTCACTCGGCCATGTTTGTGACATGGGCAAGGCTCACCAAGGAAAGATCAGGAACACCCATTAAAGTGAGTAGATCAAAAATATCCCACCGTCAACGACCTCATGCAATTAGGTACATTCACAGTTTAATTTTTCCCAGCACCTGGAAATTCAGATTTATTAGAATTTATCCATTGAGCAAATAATATGTTTCCCAAAAATGTTTTAATGTGAAATACAATATGGAAGTTGGGAATTGTCCATCAAATCCAAGTGTCCTGGGTTATGAGGTAATGGGGGGAAGGTATGAAGTTCCTTACTATGGTTGTAAAATGACATTATAATAATTTCCAAGCTCACAATTGCCTTTGCTTTTTGCATTTCCTGTGACCATCATCTCAATTTTTTTCTCCATTTCCCTAGGAGTCATGCTCCTGAGAGACCCTTCATTTTGCCTCTTACACAGTTTTGTTCAGCCCTGTAATAAAATGGCATCTTTTATTTCACATAGCTGGGATATTTTGTGGGAGGGGAAGATTTGGAACAAGCGCTTCATTATCATTTTAGCAGAACATGGCAATAACAACAAAGCAGGACAGCTGATACAAATCATCCATTTTATAAGTTCTAATACAGATAATGCAAGGAAAAGAAACACATAACAGAAACCAGATATCTCAGTGGGGCTGCTACACGCCATCCATGGCCTGGCCATTTCAGCTCCTTCAAACATTCTTCATATTCCTTGTTCGGTTTTTAGGAAGAGTCTGGGCAGAGGCAGGGCTTCATATCCAGCAGTTGAGAGGTAGCTGGTTTCAGACTGTGGAGGTTTTGCTGACAGGTCAGTTTGGGGAGAAGGAATAGATATTGTACTGATGAGGAGCCAAGAGGGATTGGGAGTTTGTGGGGATCTCAGTCCCAGGATTCAGGGTGGTGAAAATCAGCCACTGCGCCCCTGTGCCATGGCCACATGTGATTGTGGCATTCCCATGAGATGGCAGGCTGACCTCAAACTGTGGGACTAAACTTGTTTGGGATTTCAACCTGTGTTACAGGCTCTCTGCTGCTGCATTCATTGGGTTAGAGCCACAGCCGCTCCTCTGTCAGTGCTGCTCCTGGGCCGTCCTGGGGAAGGCTGGAGCAGTTTTGCCCAATGCTGCTGCTGCCTCCAGGGCTGGAGGCATGGCAGAAGTGTCCTGTGTAGGCAGGTGGGGCACCTACCCCGGCCAGGGCCACAAGGGTGTCGTGTCACCACAGGCTCCAAGCACAAAAGGGTTCCCACACACGGAGGAATAATGTCCTTACAAACCCTCAGTTAAAAGGAGCTGGTTTGAAACACCACTGTGAAACATTTGTTTTCTTTTAAACTTGTTTTTCTTCCTTCCAAAGGTCACCCTAAGTGGATCCCAGGTACATTTTTTTCTCCAGGTTGTTTTTGAGCCAGTATTGACTGATTGCCAAATCTCAGCCTTGCTGATTGCCGGTTTGTAACACGCTGATAAAGCCAGCTTAAGCCGCTTGTGCTCCCCCACACCAAAAACGTCCCCTGTTATTCCTGACCCTCTCCCTCCAGCGCCTCCCACCCCCACTCACTGCCTGAATCCTCTCCATCCCTGACTCCCCAGGCAGTGCTGTCTCTGGGCAGGCACACCAGGCTGAGAATATCCAAGGATGAGAGTGGCTTTTGTCCCCAGCACGGGCACTGTCCCTGCTGCAGCCATGCACACCAGGGCCAGGGGAGCTGGCCGGGCACCCACTGCCTCCCCACAGAGCAGCTCCTGCCTCGGAGCTGAGTCTTCTGACAGCTCTTGGAGCAAATATTTTACCAAAAAATATTTCCAGTGTGGAAAAAATAATTTATGAGGGTGAGGAAGGCCAACAGTCTTTGTTTCTTCTTCATTTTTTTAGCTGAAACCTTTTCATGTTTGGTCTTTTTTTTTTTTTAATTAGCCAGATTTTTTTTAAAATTCCTGCAGACAGTTTTTAAAAGTCTGAGATAAACGAAAATATTTCATCTGATCTCAGTCAAGGCAAGTTTTTCTGAGTTGGTGAAAATTGAATCTGAGAAGAAAGGAGGTTGTTTCTTTAGAAAATAAAAATCTTTCTGTTTCTGGATAATATAAGTTATATGGCAGTATCTTGCCACTGAAGAAAATAAAAACAATTAATTTCTTTTCTAAGTAAAACAAAATTTTTCTCAATTCAAAGCGCCAAAATACTTTAAATTTGTGCTCATTTTTGCCTTTTTTNAAAGCCAAAATACTTTAAATTTGTGCTCATTTTTGCCTTTTTTTCAGAAAAACAAAGCAAGGGCTTTGGGTGGCTGAGTCGAATGTCCTGGGGAAGACACATTAGTACCCCAAAAGATTCCATGGGATGTTATGGAGACCTCGTCTTTCAAGTGAGATATAAAATCACAGTCCAAGCTAATTGTAGGCAGAGGGATTTTGCAGCAATCTGCATATCAGTTAGAGGATTATAGCCAAATTTCAGCTTCACTGTGCCTGCAGAGGTTTCAGGCTATGTACACAAAGAAATTCTTCATTTCTGTAGTGTGGCTTCACACTGCCCCATGTTATCCCCGGCATTAGCTACCAACAGCTGCCAGACAGGATTTTTGTCCATGATGTATATTTTTGTAT